>JAHXMU010000686.1:388194-418491 GCA_019455685.1 Philornis downsi | reverse complement strand
ATCTATATATTCTTAAATTCACACCTTTTGTATAGTCGCTTAAATTCTGTCACACGTCAAGCGTTTTATAAACTTAATTTTAATCAATTAAGTCATTTCAACTAAATTTTGTTTTGGACCATATTGCCCCACCCGTTTGGTACTGCACTCACATAAATGGCGATTCACCACATATATTCTTAGCTTCGCATCTTTCAAGCAATTACAGGAAGTTTAGCCAAATTTAAAACATGTTTTGGATAAGGTAAACTAATTCCAAAATGATAGATTTAACCCCTATATACTTGGATTCAAATCTTCATTGCTCTAAACACGCTCAAATTTAATACATACGAGTATTAAGCGTTTGTTAAAGTAGAGTTCGAGAATAAAAATAGCTGGCATTGCCGCATTTTTTCTAGTACATCTTACAGAAATTTTGCCCACATATTCTAAACTCAATAACATTTACAAGTTGTAACTCCTCATCTGTAAATTCCAGCAACCTACTTTTTCTTCATTGCACAGTTTCTTAGTCCCTGCTAAAATTTGAAAAAATAGACCGATTCACTTCATTTCTTCTGGTACCTTCCATATAAATGACCGATACAGCTCATATATTCTTGGCTTCATAGTTTTCAATCGTTTGAGCTAAATTTAGTCAAATTTGGCACACATTGAGTGATTGTGACAAAGTAGGGTCCCAAAATGAAAACGGAGTAAATTGTCACACACATTCTGGTATCTCCCATACCAATTGAGAGATTTTGCGCAACTTAATCAATCCTCTGTAACTTGTAATTAGTCCAAATTTTTATTCATTACATTGTCTTACAGATTTCTACAAAACCAGGGAAAAATTGATCAAATAGACACGACAATTCTGGTGCCTCCCATACAAATGGCCCAAATTTAGCCCAAATTTAACCCAAATATTCTTGCCTCCATATCCTCCAAACGGTTGAAGCAAACTCCAACTAATTTGCAACATACCATACACTCAGTAATCTAAGTTCTGAGAACGAAAATGGGCGGCGTTGCTACACTCATTGTGTCATCAAATAGTTATTATATATATATATGTATATACCTATATATGTATACATATATATGTAGTTATATATTTAGTAATATACAGGGTGGGCCATAAGGGTGTTGGCGGTTTAAATATTCAATTTCTCGGTAACGCGCGGCGCGGGGTGGCGGGGGGATATGTTGTTCGCTGCGCCGCTCCCTGGAAATTTAGTCGCCATGGAGCCGTACACGGGAGTGCAGCGTGCATTTTGTGTCCGAGCGTATTACGAAAACAATAAATCAGTGATTACTGCACGACGTTTGTATCGGCATGAACACGGTTTACATGATTTAAGTGAAGTTCCAAGCGCCAATGTGAACGAAAATATATCAGAATGTTCGAAACAACCGGCTCAACAGTACCAATTACGGTTCGTGGTCGCCCAGTTTCTGCAAGATCAGCCGACGTTGTGGAGCGTGTTCGTGTTTCAGTTCAGCGAAATACGCAACAGTCAACACGTAAGAGAAGTCAGTCTTTGGATGTCAAAAGAACAACTTTGCGACGAATTTTGAAAGGTGATTTGCATTTGAATGCTTATAAGATTCAGATAGTCCAAGAATTAAAACCCGATGATGCCAATAACCGACTTAACTTTGTCAATTTGATGCTAGAGCGGTTCAACAATTTCAACAACGTGATTTTTAGTGATGAGGCCAATTTTCACCTTAATGGCCATGTGAACAAGCAAAATTGTCGGTTCTGGTCCGAGACTAATCCCCGACGCTTGCATGAACGTCCACTTCACAGCCCTAAGCTTGTCGTGTGGGCTGGGATAAGGTCAACCGGTATTATTGGACCATACTTTTTTGAGGACGAAAGAGGGCATGCGATGACGGTTAGAGCGAACAATTATTGCAACATGCTAGCAGACTTTTTGGTGCCAGCTTTGCAAGAACTTCAAGGCAATACCTCGAGGATGTGGTTTCAACAGGATGGGGCTACATGTCATACGGCTAGGGTATCCATAGAGCTGCTGAAAAATGTTTTTCCTGGAAAACTCATTTCGAAAAGGGGGGATATTGAATGGCCCCCACGTAGCCGCGATCTCTCTCCATGCGATTATTTTCTATGGGGCTACCTCAAATCGGTAGTCTACGAGAATAATCCGACCAATTTAGAGCAGTTGAAGAGGAACATTATTCAGGAAAGTAACAAAATACCGAGGACAACTTTTCAACGAGTTTTCCAAAATTTGCGACTTCGGTTCCAAGAGTGTCAAGCAGCCGAGGGAAGCCATTTGGACAACATTATTTTTAAGTCTTAAAAATTCCCATGCTTCAATTTTTTTAAAATACAAACATATTTTTTTATGTTTCGTAGTTTTTTTTAATTGAATATTTAAACCGCCAACACCCTTATGGCCCACCCGTTATATATGAAGTTATAATATTTAAATTTTCTTTTTTCCACATTTTGTCTGATATTATATTGCTGTATAATATCAGGCAAAATGAATAAAAATCGACGGAATGCCCACGCCCCATTCGTAACATCCCGTACAAATGATCCTATTGAACTTATATTTATCTAAATCATATCTTTCATTCAATTGCACTGTATTCAATATAATTGAGCTCTCATCAGCTATTTAGTATTGCAAATGAAAACAGTTTGCCCTGCCACGCCCCTTGGGGTACCATAAAAAGTTACAATGTTGTTTGTCTTACTATGCTTTAATGCAGGCAATTATTAATAGCAAAACAACACGGCTTTTGGAGAATGTACAGGGTGGCGCATGAATCGTGCTACTGTCAACTGGCAATGGGGACCCTTATTTGAAGATGTTTAAGGAGTTTGTTTACCCAGAAATGCCCCAAAGACGTATCTGTTTCAACGGCATTTGGCTCTAAAAAAAGGGAGCAACTGCACATATGACCAGGCACAAACAAAAATTCCTAAACAAATTAATATCCAGAAACTCCACTTTCCGCTGGCCTCCAAGGTCACCTGGACTGACTGCACCAGACATTTTTTTATCGGATTATTTCAAGCAAGAGGTGAGCAAAACGCAACCAAGAAATGTGACTAATTTGAAGCAGTGACTGATTAAAACAATAACTGAGGCGATCCCGCAACGACTAGCTTTATAAGCAGGTGTCGCATTTGCGTAAATGAGCACGGAGGTCATTTAGGGTCTATCATTTTTAAAACCAATTGATTACATAAAATAAAATTGCATTTTCTATGTAATAAAAAAAGTAAAATAAATGAAATACATCGATTAAAAAGACATTATTTAAATTTCTTATTGTATTGCAATTGGTGGGTCACCATGTTCATATACTCGTATGTAAGTCAGCTCAACTGTCTTGTGCTGATTTTAGTGGTTGTTCTTCATTCAAGTTAGTGATTCAAGGCATCCAATGGTTTCTCAAAAGAAAACCATTTCCATATTCAAGGTGGGTACAAATGATGATTCTTTCTTTGGTCTTATCGTTATCAAATAAATACGCTTTTATCTGCATATTGAAATAAATCCAAATTGATGCTAAAAGGACCTGCTTCATATCTCTTTTGGCCACATTAAGCATGTAATCCAACGCCTTTAAAGGCTTAAACCTTTAACTATAAAGGCATTGCAAATTACCTTTCCAGTTCCTAAGGGCAATATGACTCCTTCCAATTTATATTGTTTGTTCTATAAATCACAAATCCTTTTTATATTAAAAAAATAAACCTTGCGACTTTTGTTTTTTGCCCACGCTTCAGAAATAATCCATAAATAAATTTCTACTTAAATAACAAAAGTCAATAAAAATTTAAATATTGTCAATTCATTTAAAAACCTTTCTCCCCCATCTGGCCAATAAATGTGCATACATATTGATTTATTTATATTTTTATCTGACATTTCACAGGATTCCGTGAATCTTTCATAAAATCCTGCTGTATGTCCATGCAGACCATAAAGGGAGAAAAAAAATTTAGGAACCAAAACGGCAAAAACCATCTACCACCTGTTGTTATTTGAATATTTCCGCTGAGAAGCGGCTGTGCGGGGCGAATAAAACTTCATCCTTTTCCAATATATTATTGAATTTTTAACACTTTACGTGAATGTTAAACAATTTCCCAATAAATTCCGCCATTGTTGAAGAGGATTTGATGAGAATGATAACACGCACAGAGGGGCATAAAGAATATTTGCGTAAACGAAAATCACACTAACTAAATCAGTACAGATACTTCTGGGTGATAGTGTGACGACCTGTGAACACCGTATTTTCTTCTTCTTTTAAAAAACTTCTCCTTTATTTCAAACTGAATCCTTTATTTAGTTTATTGTTTAACCACATAAATACAATAAATGCAATAATGTCTTGAAATGGGTATTTAACTACAGACAGTTTTAGGATTTAAAGGTGTTTACGACTTAATAGTTTTTTTGTTTTTTATTTAATTTATTATATCATACAAATTCATGCAAATTACGCCTCAGCGCCGCATGGCATTATAGAGGCTAGTTGGCAAAATAATTACATCAAAATTGTTTGTATAATAACAATATTTTTAATACATGGTGGCGCAATAGAACGTGCATATTTAAAAAATAGATTAAAAAATAAATACAAAAGGTATGGTTAAAATAAATCTAAGGCATTGTAGAGTAATAAAGGAGTTTATTTTTTAAAAATAACATCATCTAAATGGTGACCCTCTCTACGACGGCACTCCTCTAACCGCAAACAAAAATTATTAAAAACTTTCTTCAGTAATACTGGTGTAATGGCTGCCATTTCACCACGGATATTCTCCTTGAGCTGAACGATGTTTCTTGGATTATTACTGTAGACTTTGTGTTTGAGGTATCCCCACAAAAAAAAGTCAAGAGACGTCAAGTCTGGACTACATGGGGGCTATGGAATATCACCCCTTTTCGAAATCAGTCTGCCAGGGAACATCTGCTTCACCACTGCCATGGAGTCATTTGATGTGTGACAGGTAACTCCATCTTGTTGGAACCAAGTTATGAAATTCACTATTCTTGAACTTTCAATTTCTGGAGCCAAAAATCCGTCCAACATCTCAACATAGCGTCCATATTAACCGTGACGTTTTGGCCCCGCGCATTTTCGTAGAAAAAAGGACCAATTATTCCTCTGCCAGAGATTGCTGCCCATACTGCCACTTTAGGACTATGCAATGGTTTCTGGTGTTTGATTTTGGGATTTTCATTGTTCCAGTAACGACAATTTTGACGGTTTACGAACCCATTCATAAGGAAATGAGCCTCGTCAGAGAAAAGGATATTGTCAAAATTGGAAAATCGATTAAGCATTTCATTAGCAAATGCGAGCCTTTCTATGAAGTCAGACCCTTTCAATTCTTGTGTTAATTGCAGCTTATATGGATGCAGTTTAAGATCCAATGGTGAAATTCGTTGCAAACTCTTGCGAGTCGACATTTGTGGATTTCCTCGTACTGACTCCATAACTCTCTCAACATTCGGTTTTCGGTCCTAGATGTTCTTGGGCGACCATTTGCTTGTGGTTTAAATGTTGAACCGGTCTCTTCAAAACGCTTCATCCATATTTTAATTAAATTAGCACTCGGAGCTTCACTAATTCGCCGTAGTCCATATTCAGCACAATATAGTCGCCTAGTAGCAATATATGAACGAGAATTCTCGTAAAATGCGCGACGCTTTCCGTCGAAGTGATTCTAGCGACTAAAACTCCATGAGCCCGCCAACCCAACGATTTTAATTTATAACAACCATATACTGACAAAACTGTTGGAAAAACATCTCTATACAGAGAAAGCGCACAATATGAAATTGGCAAGTTTGCTACAGCTTTTAGTGCTTTATTCTGTTGCCGCTGGAGTGATTTTAATTCAGAACTCTTTTTATAACCATACATAATGACTAAGTAGTTATAATGACTTTGAACTATAGCTTGAAATATTAGAAACTTAATATTTCGATTAAATTTGTTTCTAAATTTTTACAATAAACCTATGGCAGGTGATTCTGTAGACTTCAGATACTCTATATGCAGTGTTCAAGAAAGATTACTTTGAAAATATAATCCCAAGTATTTAACTGAATTAACTTCTGAAATTTCTTCCCCATCTACGTATATACTAAAGCTGTCGTTAAACCGACAATGTGACCTAAATCTTATCAATTTCGTTTTTTTTTTTTTTTTTTTTTTTGGATTAAGGAAAAGTTTATTAATACGCAAACACTCTATTAATAGACTTGCTCTTCGTCCTATGTAAAGCCATTTCAGCCATTTCATATTTATGGGGATGGAAAATGGCAATATCATCAGCGTATACAAAAATTTTACCTGATAAGTCAATATTTTTCAAGTCATTTATATACAGAGAAAATAACAAGGGGCCCAATACACGTCCTTGGGGGACTCCATGCTCCATTGGTTTCAAAGTACTTTTGCTATTAACAACTTGTACAAATTGTAGCCGCTTCGTCAAATAGCTTTTTAAGAGAAAAAGTTCTTTGTCATGCACACCATAAAATCTGAATTTCTGAAGTAAGATATCATGATCAATTAGATCAAACGCTTTTGACAAATCATAAAAAAACTCCAGCTACACCTCTATATCCGTCACCCAACGACTTACATATGAAATTTTGCACATTAACTGTTACCTCCTCTGTTTCACAACCTTTTCTAAAACCACATTGAAAATCATTTAACAAATTGTTATCTTGGAAATATGTAAAGAATAATGTATGCAAAATATGTTCAAAAACATTGTCCATAATGGCCAATATTGATATTGGACGAAATTTATGAACAATGAACAACAATTTTATGAATTTTTAATATTTCGGGATATACTGAAGTATAAATTATATCATTAAAGATGTTAACCAAACGTAGAGTCACACTATCAGCACATATCTTAAGAATTTTTGCCGACATTTTTAGTTTCATAGGAAATATATTCATAAAGAACATTTTAACTGTTTGACAAAAAAAAAATACTAACTTTTGCTGTGC
The DNA here is from genome assembly GCA_019455685.1 of Philornis downsi. Classification (NCBI taxonomy): domain Eukaryota; kingdom Metazoa; phylum Arthropoda; class Insecta; order Diptera; family Muscidae; genus Philornis; species Philornis downsi. The sequence goes on along the minus strand of JAHXMU010000686.1, from coordinate 411,465 downwards.
TTTTAGCCTTTCTAACACTGTTTACGTGTAATCTAAACTAAACTGAATCACAAACAAACAAAACAGGAACCGATATACCGTTATTGAAATTTTTATATAATGGAATGAAATACGGCTTAACTGGAATAATTGATAATAAATTGTCAAAATGTTTAGCAAAACGCTTATAATCTCAAGTAAGTTGCAGTGAATTCCCCGGTAACCGAATATAAAAATCGAATAATGAAAAGCTGCATCGTTGTTTCAATTCTTTACTCATCATTATGTACGCAAACAATTGTTTTGATGAACATTATTGAATAATTTTTATAATAAATAAAGCTAACAAATTCAGTTATTGTACAGATGTATAGATTATTAGAATAAAGTTAAAATTCTAGTGATTACAATCAATCAATTGCGGTTATTTACATGAGTCTCGCCGTAAGGCCTTACTCATGGTGTGCCATCACACATGGGACTGTTTTCTCTTTTTCTTTTCCTTTGTTTCTTTTTTTCTTTTTTGTGACAGCCAGCGCCTCTTTGGGATACTCTAATTAATCCCGAAAGAATTAGTCGAAATACCTTTGAGATAAGAAGCAAGTCTCCTTGGAAAATTTCTTTAGGGCTTGCTTCCTCTCTCAGTCAAAGTACCTTTGAAGTCACTGGTATGAAGTGAGCTTCATCTCGGTTAGGAGTGAGGCCTATCTAGATACCTCAGATAGACGAAAAACAGTGTTTTCCAAGTTCCCACATTGCCTTCAGGAGACCCTGAAGCAACGCAAAATCACTGAAAACACATATTCGGGCAACCCCAGCCAGCACGATGCTCCCACAAGGAGGCCAACGCCACGACCAGGCAAGAACAAAATGTTTGTAGGGCCCCTGGTCTCCCGTGCTACCAGAAGAGAAGAACCCTCTGGTCAGGGTTTCGCAGACAAAGACTGCTTCAGTGCTTCTCGCATGGCACTGGTCGTCCATCGTAGACGCCATAAATTTTCAACGTCCGACGAGAAATATCGACACAACAGTAAATGTCAAGCTCTTCTAGTCCATTTACCATGTCTCTCTTCAAAATACCTCCATGGTAATATGACTATACAACAGAAAAGAAAAATCTTCCGATATCTCTCAACGGCTTCTTTATGGTCGCCCCTATTGCCAGGGGTCTAATGATTACAGTAGAAATAAAAACGAAAAAATCGGGAAAAATTCCACAACTTTTTGTAAATATTTGGCGACAATACGAGCCCAGTCCAAAAACTAGCCGACCTAACAAAGAATGTACAAAAAAGTTGCGAAAAATGTTTTTTATTTTTAGCTCGATACACTTTGTCTAGCGATATTCAATAGATTCTATGCCCTGTTTATAATAAGAACTATCAAACTCCTTTAATTAGCCATCGACAGCAGAGTCCATCTCTTCACTGTTGACGAATCTTTTACCGATGATCATCCAATAACATTTTGTGGATTTTCTTAACCGTGTCAGGCGTGGACACCTCAATTGGTCGAACACTACGATGTTCGTCTTGGTAGCACGTACGGCCTCGTTTAAACTCTGCTATCCAACATCTCACAGTCGTAAACGAAGGAGCAGATTGTGTATTATCTTCAAATAAAAGTTATCAATATTTTCGGCAGCTCATTTAGTAGAGAGATAGATAGAGGTAGTTGGCCAATTTCCGACTCTCATGGTTTTCTTTGCTTAATAGAATAATGATTAAAAAGGTTTTAATACAATGATAATCTTTTTGTTTGCTTCCCATCTTATCACAGATGTTTAGTTCAACAAATCTAATTATTGGCTTTAAGAAGGTGCTAAAAATTTTTGATTTGAAAAATTACGCATTTTGTGTTCAGTCTTAGGTTTATCACTATCAAATTGTTTTTAGTGCAATAAATATTTATGTTTATATAAAACATGATAAATATTGAAATACCAAATAGTCGAATGGAAGACTTTTCAACGTTTTAAAAATATGAGATTTATTGCTATTTGAATTCTTATGTGTATTGAAAATTGTGGCGTTTCAAGACCTTCGATAGCTCAGTTGGTAGAGCGGTGGACTGTAGATGAATTTCATAAAATAGTTATCCATAGGTCGCTGGTTCAAATCCGGCTCGAAGGAATTTCTTTTTTACACCCTTAACCGTATTTTTGAAAAGGAGGCAGAATGTCGTTTATGCAATCAATTACGGTTTAGGTAGAGAATTATTGTCACAGCTTAAACAATTTGAAATTTTAAAGGTGGAAATGGCACTGCATTGCATGTGATGCCATTCCATGTTTGTTAAAATAATTCCAAAGTATATTCTTTTGGTTATAGAATTTAAGATAATCTGTAAATTTTAATATTAACATTTAAGTGATCTGCACTTAGAAAAAATCAAAGATATCCTACAATCACCAAAGCTGTCTTCATGTTATTTAAACTGTTCTTGTTCTGATTTTCAAAATTCGTCAAAAAAAAAATTAACACCGATCCATCATGCAGTTTTTATTTTTTAATTGTGTCATTGTTTCAACAATATTTGGCATTATTTTTTGTGTAGCTATGATTATAAAAATAAAGTTCCTTCGAGTTGAATTTGAGTTGAGACCTATAGATGTCTATTGGTTGGCAATGCATCTACAGTCTATCGCTCTATCAACTAAGCCATTGAAAGTCGTATAAGCTTAATAATAAACTGCAAGTCTTCAAATATATGTATAATAATAAATAACACACAAATGTTATGGTTCTTATCCCTTCATCCGTTCAGCAGTGGACTCGGTAATGTAGTGCATATATTCAATTTCAAAAAACCAATCAGTCTGTACGGGAAGTAACCAGAAGGGGTATGACAATGTGGTCCATTTTCGTCCTGCGAATTTCGTGCAACCAGATAAAAGATATGAACATAAGAATATATGTGTTAAATCAATCATTTGTATGTGCGGCAGATACGAGAGGAATGATTAATTAGTCGGTATTCTCTAATATTATCAAAATAAAAAATGTAGATTACTGTTGTCTACCGATTAGAAGTTACAGAGGAAAAACTAAATTTCGGAAAATCCGTCAATTTGTATTAAAAAGTCATAAAACTCTATTAGTCAAAAAAAATTTATTACGTTGGATGCATTCTATCTAATGGCATATAACTTCATTCGTTCAGGTAAAGTCATAATTGGAAAGCAACAACAATTTTCCAAAATATATGACAAAACTGATATCGCAAATGTCTGAATCAGGGGACTCTCTATTGTCGTATATCCTAAGCCGTTGGCACCGATGAGTTTTTCCCAAAACTCATTTCACTTAGCTCTCAAAGTTTTATTCTCAGCTAGAGCAATGGCTTATTTAAATCTGAAAAATGTAATAAATAAATTTAAATTTCTGATTTGTAAGCCCATAGAGAGAAAGCATGTAATATCAAGAATTGTTGCCTTCATCTCTCGTCTGTTAAATATTTCTTCCTTTTAAAGGAAGTCAAATTTAATTTTAGCCTGAACTACAAAAGGCTTAGGCGGTACAGTGCATCATTTTGATTGCAGTATTTGTTATCACATAATATTGGTCATTAACATTCGTTTGTGTTAATGCCAACTGCTCGAAAGTAGTGCCGTTTGAGGAATGATAGCAAATGGTTTTAAATCATTATTTTAAAATTTCACAGAAATTTTCAATTACGATTTTATCACAAACTAATGCACAAACTAATGCACAAATTTAATATATCTCAACATTTACTGCAAACAGAATTGTGGCTGTAAAAAATAAAATATTGCAGGTAAATAATAAATAATGAGAGCAATTATGTTCATGCTTGTTTTTTATTACCAATATTTAGTATAAGCATACATGTAGGGTCCATTTATGTGTATGTGAGCATATTCTACCTATATATACAAACGCACATACACACGAACCCATTAGGGTGGATACAAATTTAAATTTCGATGGTCAGCAATTAATTTTTGAAACGTATCTTGGTACCAGTTATGGTCTGTACGAAAGGAATCTCCTACCCAGGCTTTATATATGTATATAAGGTGTGTTCAAAAAATAAAGTGAATTTTAATTTTTCTCAAAAAATATTTATTTATCAACTAGCTGACCCGGCAAACGCTTTTTTTTTTGCCTTCAAAATGCATTTTGAATTATTAGTAGTTATGTTTGTCACCTACCATTATTTGATTCAATGTTAATGTGGTAAAAAAAATTAATTGCAAAAATCTCATCTCCAACGCCACCTATCACTTCAAATAAAACCTTTTAAGCCTTCCGGAATACTATACCAATAATTTAAGACCAAAATGAACCAAATCGGTCCAACCGTTCTCGAGCTTTAGCGAGACTAACGCAGAGCAATTGATTTATATATATATAGATTTCTATTTTATCTCTTTCAAAGTAGTCCCCCTCAGATATCGCACACTTGTGCCAACGTTTTTTCTAATCCTTGGCTTTCCAGGACTTTTCCATCGGGACGATTGGGCTTTGATTTCGATGTCATAACTATATATCCATGATTCGTCACCAGTTAAGACCCTTTTAAGCAAATCTGGATCCTCATTGATGTCATTCAACAATTCCTGAGCGATGCTCATGCGACGTTGTTATTGGTCAAAATTCAGCAATATCATTAGTTTATTTAAAAATCAATGAATTTCCAAAAGTGAATGGCGTTATTTGAACGTCGTTTGTATTTTGTTGTTTCGGTTTCACGTATTAGAGTCCAGCAATAGTTTCCCAGCATGCTTTTGTCACAAAACCCTTAATAATTTCTTTCAATTTTTATTAAATCTTGCTGAGCACTCTCTCCTCGTTCGTCGCTCACCGCACCTAGGATTTGTGGAAAAAAATCTAAATGCGAATGAAGGAAATGCATTTCCCGTGCACCTAATGCGTGATAATTTGTCAATAATTCAACAACAATTTGTTTGTAGTTTTTACTCTTATTGTTTCCCAGAAAACTGTTTACGATGCTCTTGAAAGATTGCCAGGCTGCATATCGTTTCTCCAATAAACATTGTGAAAAATTTTCATCATTCAATAGCTTCCTGATCTGAGGACCAACAAATATGACTTCTTTGATTTTAGCATTTGAAATTTTAGGAAAAATCGCTAAAAATATTTAAATGCTGCACCATCTTTGTCTGGAGTCTTGACAAAGTTCTTAAAAACGCCCCAATTTTATGTGCAGCAGCGGAAGAAGAACGTCATTTGAATCAATTAATGGTTTATTTGAAATGTTTTATTTTCTTGGTGAATACTCAGTTCTGAGTATTGACATGAAGCAGTTCAGTTCTGAGTATTGATATGATGACATGAAGCACAACTATCCCACAGACATAGGAAACAACAATATTTTGTGAAACCTTCTTGCATGCCAGTCAACAACCAACAAACCAATGCCTTGAAACAGATTAATTTACAGTTATTTACGAAGGTCTGCATTATATACACAAAGAAATTTAAGTCACACATTTTAAGGCCACCACAGATCCTCCATTTATTATCGTTGTATTTGAGTAATATCAAAATTTCAATCATTGATTCGTAATTTTCTTTTGTATTAACGGCATGAGCAGTTGGTATGGGTGGTTTGTCATTCCCATTATGCAAAACAAAGAGCCTTTAAACTGTACTTAGAATCATCAATAAATAACCTCCATTTAGTTTTGCCATATGTCTGGTTCATTTTTTGAAATAACCCATCAACATCAGTAGATTATATGCAGCCAATTCCAATTCTATATCTATAGATTGTTATTTTTGTTCCAACTCCAAGATGTTTCCACTGCTGCGTCTTGCTTTGTTAAATGTAAATCTTGAATTAGATCATTCAGCTCAGTTTAAGTTACTAAATGGGGTTCATCATCAGCCTGACAGAAACTACCACTGCTGGTGAAAGATGTTTCGGACTCACTACTCGCAGCACTGGGAATGACTGGTAATGGATCATTTGAAAGACGTTGAAACCGTCCACTCGTCGTTGAAGCCGATGGGACATTCGCGTAAGTAATATTTTCTCGATTTTCCATATTGAATCCAGCAACTTTTGTTAAATATAAATAACAATCAGTTTGGTGATTACTTGACTCTCTCCAAAGTACTGGAATTGAAAAGTCGAAATAGATCTTCTTGCCATTTGACCACTTGTATAAAACAGATCTGCAACTATTGCAAAACATTGTCGGTGTCCATGGTTTGTTCAGGTTTCTGACAGCAAAACCAAAATATTCACAAAATATTCACTACCCATAAAGCAAAAATAGTTTGAATCAGTAACACTCGATCTCCCTGACATGCTTAAACGCTTCTATTTTAAAGATTTGTAATGAATGTGGGCTTCTGTCAAATTAACAATTTTGAAATTGTCTAACACTACAGTTGACTGTTTTACAGTATTGCCAGCATGAGATAAAAAATGAACAAGACGTGATAGCTCAAGTTTTATGACAGATTCAAATTCAACGCACCCAGATTAGTTGAAAAACATGTTTCGTTTCTGCAGTCAATTTTTTTTTTCCAATTTTGTAAACCAGTGTTATCTGGCAAGTAACGAAAATGATTCAGATGAAATAGTCTATTTTTTTAAATTCTTCAAATAATTGTCAAATACACATTTTTGGCGATGGATAATTAAAATTACTCCCTTCCTCTCACATGTAGAATCCAAATTTTAATTTTGAACGCTGACTGGAAATTGATTTGTTTCTTCTTTTGTGTGGACTACCAGCCACCTTAATACCCATAAACACACACACACACACACACACAAACATATTAACTAGCACATATGTTTGCATACAGATGGTAATGTATACTAGCTACATGCATGTATGTGTACTTGCATTCATATGTGTGTGTACCCTACATATTTTGCACATCAAATGTATTCATGAATAAATAATAAATTTGTAAGGCAATACGGCTGTATAATGTACACACTTCCGTTTCCGTCGCTCAAAAGCCACCGTTGGATGACTTTTGCATGGTTGGTTTTATTGGTGTCGTTGATGATGACGATTACTGTTGTTGCTGTTGGCATCTACCGCTCCCCGTCCTCAGCAAACGTCCTCTTATTGTGGGTAATAATGAAACGAGATCAACCAAAATATACAACAAAAGCAACAACAACAAGAACATCAACGGCAATATTATATGACTTTTATCACAGCAAATTAAGGAATTTGTATTAAATTTCATGCATATTCGATGGAGTTATAAAGGCGAGTGGAGCAAATACGATTTCATAAAGAATCTTAACAAATATCCCTATTAAAAACTCTCACTTTACCTTCAGAGTAATGCGTCTAGAAAAGCTTAGTTCCTATATTGAATATGAGAGAATTTGTTTAATTTTTAAATTCACTAAAACTGAAGAATTCCGTTTCCTTAAGAAGTTTTAAATTAATCTTAATACAAAATCTTTTCATGCGAAATAGCATATTTCAGTATTACTGAAATATAACTGGCAATAAGGAAACGAATTTGACAATATGTTGAATAAAAGTAGACGAAGAAGTAGAAGATGATTGAATGCAGCTTGGGCAAATGGACTGTTGTTGACACAAGATCCTATTGGAAATTTCAAGGGTAGATTGTGGACTGCATTTTTGGGATTAAGGTAATCTTCCTGTATTGCTGTAAAGGCAAGTCGACTTTCTGATGAATGTTATGGTGCCTTTAATCAGATCATTTCTCAAGATATCTCAATTTGATTTAATATTACATAAGGTATGTTCATGAAACGTTTGCAAATTCATTTTAAATCCATTTTTAACAAGTTTTTGAGAAAAAAAGGATAAGTACAAACATCATGTTTATACAGTGTAGTTGATTGTAACCTGTTAACGAATTGTGAAAGGAATATATAATTGCCTAATAATAAATAAATGAATAAATAATAATAAATAAATAATCAAAATAATACTAATAAATGAATAATAATAAATAATAAATCTGTTATATATTCTCTAATTTCTAAGACAAAAACATACCCACACTCTTTAGTAGTAATTACATAAATCAATATATAGTATTATTATCTGTTTTAGACACCACATTTTTTCGAGTCACTCAACCGAGTACTTTGTAAATTTGTAATTTTTAGTCCCGTCTTTCAACTGTAAATATTAAGTCACGATGCAAAATCCAGAACATAAACAGTTTAATATAAAATTTAGTACAAATTAATCCATCATTTATCCAATATTACGTGCACAACTAAGCTCCCACTGTTTGCCAATAGATGGCGCCAGTGCTAGTCGTGTGCTAGTGCTAGTCGATTCTGCCATAACCTAAACGTCATGAGTCAAGCTTAGGCATATGGTAAACATAAAGCCTTGACACAAGAGTGATTTTCTTTTGACGTCATATTCTTTTGGTTGTTGGAATATGTATGTTCCAGAGAATACATTTTTTTATTTTAGGTATTTCACTTTCGGTTGTTTGCCAATAGATGGTGCCAGCAGTAAGTGCTAGTCGATTTTGCCATAACCTAAACGTCATGAGTCAAGCTTAGGCATATGGTAAACATAACGCCTTGACACAATAGTGAGTTTCTTTTGACGTCATATTCTTTTGGTTGTTGGAATATGTATGTTCCAGAGAATACATTTTTTTATTGTAAGTATTTGACTTTCAGCTGTTTGCCAATAGATGGTGTAAGTGCCAGTCGATTCAGCCGTCATGAGCCAAGATTACGCATATAGTAAACATACTGCCTCGACATAATGTTGATTTTCTTTTGACGTCATATTCTTTTGGTTGTGTGAATTTGAATGATTTTGTGCTAAATAATCGTCATATGCGGGAAGTATTGATTTCCCGCTCTCAATCGAAGAAAATAGCAGCTGAAGCTCTCTGAGAGTCTCAGGAAAGAGCCTTTACGGAAATCTGCCGTAAGTGAAACAACGTGTCGAGATTAGTTCCGTCGCTATAAAGAGGGTGATTTGGATGTTAACGACCGTTTGCGTGAAGGAAGACGGAAAACCTTCAAAGACACTGAATTGACGGCATTGCTTGACAGGGATCCGTGTCAAACGTAGGTAGAGCCTACTTCAGTATTAGGAATTAAACGTCAAGCTATTTCCAAGCGATTGCATTCGTTGAGAATGATTCAAAAGTAAGGAACTTGGGTTGTTTATGACCTGATGCGAAGGGACATTGAGCGTCATTTTTTTGCCTGTTAACAACTGCTTCAGCGACAAAAAAAAAAAGAAGAGTTTTCTTCATCGCATTGTAACGGGTGATGAAAAATGGATTCATTACCGTAATCCAAAGAAAAGAAAGTCATGGGGGCAAACCGGTCATGCTTCTACGTCGTCGCCTCGGTCGAATATTCACGCTGCGAAGACCAAAAAGAAGGGGTTTTTCATCGTATTGTAACGGGTGATGAAAAATGGATTCATGGGAGCTGCCCAGTCATGCTTCTACGCCGTTTCCTCGGCCAAATATTCGCGCTGCAAAGATTATGCTCTGTATTTGGTGGGATCAGGTCAATGTTATTTATTACGAACTGTTGAAACCAAGCGAAACCATTACTGGGGATCGGTATTGACTTCGTTTAATGCGATTGAACCGAGCACTACGCGAGAAACGCCCACAATATGCAAAGAGATACGAAAAAGTGATTCTCCAGCATGACAACGCCAGGGCTCACGTGGTGAAGCCCGGCCCTACCTGGAAACGCTGAAATGGGAAGTCTTACCCTATCCGCCACATTCTCCAGATATTGCGTCGTCCGATTATCACCTGGTACATGGTCTGGCTAACCAGTATTTCTACTAATAGGACGACATCAATAAATGGCTAAATTCGTGAATAACCTCAAAAGATAGACAGTTCTACCGTGATGGAATTCGAGCTTCGTCAGAAAGATGGGGAGAAGTAGTAGCTGGCGATGGGCAATACTTTCAATTAATCATTTTTAAATATGTTTTCATAATAAAGTTGCAATTTTATAAAAAAAAAAAAAAAACAGCGAGAACATAGTTTCACACCTAATAATTTATGTTTTACACTGTATAAGAGCTGCCAGGTTATAATACATGGCATTCCAAAGATTAGATTTTATCCTAAAAAATGGCACACAGATAGTGATATCAACGATTTTTAAATAAGCGCTTTCGTTGATCAAAAATTAAATTGTATTTACGAAATGGAATTTCTTATGCTGAATAATTTGAAATGCTTCAAAGGCCTTCGTTGAAAAAGCTTTGTCTAGGAAAAAATGTTTATCAGTGGCACAAACAGTTCACTAAGAACTAAAGACCCCATTGATGAAATTGTCAATTCAACTGAGCCAAAAACATTCTATTTTTTCCGAAAATGTCCAACGTATTGAGATCTTTAAGGAGTAGAGTTCTATCAACCCGTTAATATTATAAAACACATTATTATTGGTCCGGAAACAACCGACCATTCAAAGAAACATCGTGCTAAAGTTGAAGCAAGATCGGTAAATTTACTCAAAAACCATGCTGACGATTTTCTTCTATTACCCTTGTAAAGGGTTACCCATTTTTTGTTTACGAATGTAATGTTAAATGAAACACACATGATTTCGATAAAACTTTTATTTCATTAAAATGCTTGGACCTTTCATTATGTACGGAATACAATGCCAATTAAATAACCGCCTAGGGATTGGTTGCAGTATTGGAACCTGTTAAGGTAGTTTTAACCACTTTTTTGCACATTTCGAGTGATATCTCGGAGATAACTTGACGAATGTTGACTTTGAAATGCTCCAACGTCAGGGGATTATCAGTTTAAACAAGTTCTTTGACGTAGCCCCACAAAAAAGTCTAACGGCGTAAAACCCCACAGTCTTGGTGGCCAATTGACGTCACCAAAACGTGAAGTTAAACTTTCTATATAATTCTCATGCAATAAAGCCAACATCGACCGTATTGTGTGGCTCGTGAAACCGTCTTGTTGGAACCACATATTGCCCAGTTCATAAACTTCAACTGCAGTCCAAAAAACAGCCTGTTATCATACGGCCATAGCGCTTCTTCCAGCGTAATTTTTGAAGAAAATTTGAACCAATAACACCACCAGACCATAATGCGCACCAAATAATCACTTTTCCCGAATGCAATGGCTTTTCCACATTCACTTCCAGGTTGTCCGAGCTGCATACGTGAGAATTTTGTTTGTTGACGTAACCACTGAGTGAGAAATAAGCTTCATCTCTAGAGAAAATTTTGTTCGTAAAATCAGCATTGAAAGCTTGTTTTTGTAGCAACCAATCAGTATATCTCCGGCGTTGTGAATGGTCAGCCGACTTTAATTTTTGCCTGAGTTGGTCTCTATATGGATGGAGGTGCAAATCCAAAATGCAAAATACGCCATAATGAGCCGTAAGATATGTCCTGTTGCTAAGAACGCTATGGAATCAACAAATTTAGATTATCGGCCACACTTTCAGTAAAAGAAGCGATATTTTCGACTGTGCGTGCAATGCTATTATGTACAGACCTGACCACAATTGTAACGCTTCCTGCCCCTTTAAATTTCTTTATAATCTTGCCAACTCTTTGCACAGTAGGTCGATTATGACGACCATAATCACTCCGTAATGCCAAAAAAGTGTTCACGTTTGAATCAGCACTCTTTAATAAGTTTTAATTATTTTTACTCATTTTTCGGTTGTTAAACGATCTATATTCGTAAATGGCAAACCTTTTTCTGAATAGTAAATAACACTTCAAATGACGGGTGTTTAACAGCCGACAGCCTTGCCAGATCGATGGTTTTGAAACCTTTCAATACGTTATGATTTTTTGTCTCTTTGGTCAAACTGTTAACATAGAATAATACTTGAGCACTATCCTACTGCCTGAAAATATTCGCAAGAAGAGTTAGTATTTTGAGCAAACAGCTCTTAGTTATTGCATCACGATAAAACGCCATATCTTCAATGCAGTGTAAGCCGCGTTAGTTCAACTCCACATCTACAGTTTATGTCTGGATTAGCACCGTGTGAATTCTGGTCAATTCCTAAACTAAAAAGATCCGGAGAAACCGCTTTGAGTCGATTGAAGATATTCATAAAGAGCGCTCTAAATGCTATACCGGAATGTAACCATTTTGCACGCTCCAAAAATTGGAGAAATCAGTGTCATAGACAGTGGAATGGACTTAATGAACAAATAAAGAAAGTTGAGTTGAACAAGTAAAGAAAGTTTTTTGAGGAAACTGGTATTACTTTTTACACACAGTAATACAACAGCATCATTGTATTTCCTCAACTATTGACGTTCTTGCTTGTTTTGCTTTATGGATCCAAATATTTCCATTGCCAAAGGATATATGCAACAGGTTCAATTTTTCAATTGTTTAGCCAAAGATATCTTCCTCGTCTACTGGGACATTATACTGGTCAGAAATTTCCACATTTTATTAGATAGTTTGAAACAGTTGTTAGCTGGCATGGAAAGCAGTGTGAAATTTTATTCCTCCGCATTTATAACAGATAACAAACTTACCAAGTGTTTGGAAGTCTTTAATTTAGATTGAAATATTCTACAATAACTAAAAAACAGTTAAAAAATTATAATAAAAAAAAAATATTCCTTGAAAAATAAATCAAAACAATCCTTCGAGCCGGATTTGAACCAGCGACCTATGGATATCTATTTAGCTTTCATCTACTATCAAATTGTGCAACTACAGTCCACCGCTCTACCAACTGAGCTATCGAAGGCCGTGATTGCAACAAAGCGCCTGCTTTTCTCTTACAAACAAACCACACAGCTTCTCATGTTTAAATTAAATATTATCTGTGTGTATCGCTGGCGATTCCATAGAGCTTAAATGTGCGCGCTTAGCAATCTGAAGTATTTAATGTGAACTCATTAACGTATAATCTATCTCAAATGTGACCCAGTGACCCCCAAACGGGACAGGGAAACGCTTTGCCATTGATGTGGGATAATGTTTAATTCCAAATGAGCGCTTCATTTATAAAATTAAATGGAAAGTCATTCGGTTGCTGTGAATTGCATTATGATGTGAAGTGTTGCACTTTACTTTTCAGCTGGAGATAAACTGTGAGCATTTCATTCAATTAGCGAGCTTCAGTCGATTGAAGTGAATGAAGAACATAAACGTTATTGTGGTATTATCGGAATCAGAATTTTAGAATTTTAAAATAATTAGTTGTTTGTGCATAATGTGGCTAAATAAAGAGATAATTGCTGTGTCAATCGCGTTTTTTTTTTTGAGATAAAGTAAAAGCGATTTGGAAAAATTTGTTATAAAAGTATAAATTAGAGAAAAAAAATAACAATTATTTTTTCATATATTTTCACAATCCAATAATGATAATAATATTTATTGGTGGTGCATCCAGTTATGTATACCAAATTTCAAATTCTCTATTCGGACCTGCACTGTCAGCAGAAGTGGCCAGCTTTTTCAAACACAAGAGGAATAGTGTTCCTTCACGACAATACCAGCCACCACAATCAGTCAAAGTGACTCTCTAGAGGTTTTGAGAAGTCTTATGTCCTATCACTTTTTATATAACAGAATCGACTAAAGGGAAACTTTTGAAAATCGACTGTCTCAGTTTTTTCCAATAGAGACTTGGATTTCTATGAAAAAGGCATGAAGATAATTGAAATATGACACCCATTTGTTAAGATGATGTTTATCTCTGGTACTGAAGTTAGACGTGTAAACTGCTAATACAAATGGTATTCGTGATAATGTTTAAGAGACCATTCAACTGACCAAACATTAAATTGACTGCGGTGATAGCTTCTATACCCTGGTTATAATAAGAACTGTCAAACTCCTTAAAATAGCCATGAATCGCAGATTCCACATCTATATTGCTGGCAAACTTTTTACCACAGAGCCATTTCACTTCAAGTTAGGAAATAGAAAATAGTCCGAGGAAACTAAATCTAGCGAATAAGGAGCGCAATGAAGCAATTCGAACTATAATTCATTAATTTTGGTCATGGCAACAGTTTATGTATAAACTGGAGCAATGTCTTGATGTAACAACACTTTCTTTTCCGCCAAATGTGGCCTTTTTTCCATAATTTCATTGCCTAAACGTTGCAATAAATTGCCATATTAGTCGCCTTTGATGGTTTTTGCTTCGTGAAGATAATCAATAAAATGAATTCCATGCATATGACCTTGTCTGCAGATGAAACCGCTTTCGCATTCTTTGGACACGATTCTCCCGTTCCACTCCACTGCTTTGACTGCGGCTGTTGCTTTGCATCAAGTGTGAAGTATTGGACTCACATCTCATTCATGGTTATAAATTAGTGCAAAATAATTCCATGAGCATTTCAAAAACCCGACGCCATGACGTTTTCTGCAGGTAGAACCTTCCTTGCCTTCTTTGGATACGATTCCTCCATTCAGTCCACTGATTTGATTGTTTCTTTGTCTCAGGTTTTAGTGGTGGACTCACGTATTATCCATGATTACAAAATCGACGCAAAAATTCAGCTTTGTTCCACCAGAACATCGCAAATACTCTACAGAAACACCTTTACAACGCTGTTGTTGTTCTATTGAAATCAAACGCGGCACCCATCTTGCGTATAGCTTTATCATCTCTAAATCTTCGGCCAAAATACGATGCATAGCACTTTTTTGAAATGCCTATCATTTCAGCTAGCTCACGCACCTTCAGCCCATAATAATCATTTACTATATTTTTGGGTTTTCTTTACCGTGTCTGAAGTAGACAGCTCAGTTCGTTGATCACTACAGCGTTCGTTTTGGCAGCTTGTACGGCCTCGTCTAAACTCTACTACCCAATGTTTTACAGTCGTAACTATTAGAGCAGATTCCCCCAGAGTAGAATCTAGCCCGTCTTTAATATTGGTTGGACTGAGATTTTTCAAATGGAAATTACATAAAGGTGGCCAATTTTTTTCCATGTTTACAAGTTCACTGAGATCATTCAATTTTGATGGTTCAAATAAAAATACTAAACACCGTGGCGCCTTGAAACTTAAAACATATGTTTTTTGAGGTTGCACTTTCCACCAAAATAATTTTTTTTCAAACAACGGGCATCATCTACGCTTCGAGTCGGTTAGTTTTAGGACCGTCTTCGTAAGTTCGAACCATGTCCAACCAAGAGGAACCAACGCATTGGCGAGGACAGCTATCAATTATTGTAGTTTGTCACACAGAAAGTCGTGCTGTGTCTTTAACGCGCCTATCAGTGAATGCAATTTGCCCTCCTAAAACTTGTGTCGTTTCCTAATCTTTGTTGAATAAAGTTCTATTACCGAAACAATTCCAAAACGAGTGTCTTAAAGCCAATAATGGCCATGTCAAAACACTAAGTTTAACCCACGAGCAACAACACTGCGTAATAGTTTTTTTGTGTACTTTCAACTTCATTGTAGATTTTATAATCAAACAACAGCAATATTGAAAATTACTTTGAGAATCATGTGAATAAAATATAAAAACTTTACCGTAAATGAAAATATAACTGCATCACATGTACATAAATACACAACTACACGGATACATATAGGCACACGCATATAAATGTATGATTGGAAGAAAAACTTTCCATACATTGAAGACTGTTGTTGCCATGCAGCCCTCTATAGTCTTCCTTATGAAATGCGCATTATGAAAATGAGAATCTTAAAAACTCCACCTAAGGAATTTCATATTTTTTTCCTTTTCTTTCATTTGCTAACATACGCGATTCAGACACTTTCTCGTGCAGGCATATGTGGCAAAATGCAGCTGGAGTTGAAGACACCAGACAAACATCGCAATCATTGTTATCGTCTACTGAAGCTCCTCGCCTGATATTGTGATGGCTGAACTGACTTACGGCAAGCAGCTGGAAGAACAGTAGCGAGTACCATCATTGTACTTAGCACAAGACAACGACGAGCAACTTAAGAGAAAAAGTTGTAACTTTAGTTCGTTGCGGCAATAAATGTACGTACAAATATATGTATTTTACAATCTTGAGGCATAAAAATGAAATGAATATATTCTATATATATACACGGGTATATCGTATTTATATATAGGTATATGTAGTAGTTACGTAGTGTATAATTGTATGCGGAGATAGTATGATGAGAGTTGGAAGAAAATAAGCCAACTGTAAGATATGATGACGAGCCAGGCAGATGACAGACTGCGTGTGGTTAGAAAACGTTGCTATTTCTCTACTTGCTTGAGACGAATGTGTCACATTCTTTTCAACATTAATCATACGTCATAGAGGTGAATCCAGCGTGGTGTGCGGTGTTAATACACCCGGCTACTGTTCGCGTCATCGCAGATTCAATCCCCAATACAGCCAACTTTTATTGTTTAAGCGGCGGTCACCTCAATGTATCTGACGACCATTTCGAGTGAGCAGATTTTTGGATATCCTCAAAAGACGACGTTTTATATAGGACATGGTATTCGTAAGCTGTCGGTTAGATAGAAAAATGTTGCTATTATTGGTGGACAATGTTTCAGCAATACTTAATGTACCCGTTTTATATCGACAAAAAAAAAAAATGGCGGATACTTATTTGCACTCTCAATAAATTTTGTCTATTATATTTTGTAAAAACCCAGCCAATTTCTCAATAATCGGAGAATGTTATGTGTGTTGTATTTGCACCCTTTTGTGTTTTTTGGTACACCCATAAAACTTTTTCATCACACATTAGTCGCTGATCATTACATACATCACGTAGCAGCATTTTCAACTATCAGTCGACTTGAAATGCAAATTGTCTGCATATCCATGAAAAGAAATTCTCAAGTCTTTACAAAGCATTGCAACTAACCTCACCAGATTTACCATGTCACCAGTTGATACTGCCAACGCTAGTCAACCTCCCCATATAGTAAAAGCAAAAATGTCGACCATAAAAGCCAGCTAAAAGAACAACAAAAACCTATAAACCTTAAGTTGGCAACATGAGTCATGTTACAAAAAGCGGGCCATTCTCGTAAACATTATGAATACTAGGTAACACATCCTTGCGTCCATGGCAGCCGAGAACTCTCAAGTCCTTTCAGTAGTTTTATGTGTAAAACATGCATAGTTTTACTTTTACTTCCACGTTGTTCTTTAGTCGTTTTCTGATTCTTCTTATTGTCGTTCACACATAAAAAGGTGTAAATACAGCAAGAGATATAAAAGAAAAAGTTGCAAGAGGACAGCATGAAACTGCCATCGCATGCCAGGAATATAAGAGGACATTCTCTGGTCGAAGAAACTCGCGGGCGGACAGCGGTAGGAGCGAAGATAGTGCGAAGATACGATATGAAACCTTATAGGCTGCAATAAAAAATAATCTACTAAAGAATTTTAAATTAAGTGCGGTTTGGCTAAGAAACTTTATGCGCTGCATGACACAGTGGTCTGAAATTGACTTATGCTTTGAAATAAAAATATTTAAGTATTTGAATACGAGTGCAAATTTGGCAACATCTTACAGCTTCCGAAAATGGAATTTTTTATGAATGTACTGAGAAATTTTTGGTGGACATTTATCATATAGTTATATTCCTATAGATAATTGTTGTGCATAAACTACAGCATTTATAGTCACTTATGATAATTTGAAAATAAATTATTTAATACTCAATTTGTACTTAAAAAATGTACTTAATTTGAATTGCAAATCAACGTACAGTACGTACGCAATCGTGAATTGCTTTTGTTTCATCTATGCTATAAAATTTACTTGTTACTTATTGTGAATTAATGAATACAATGAATTGTAAAAAGACAAATTGTAAAGTGATAAGTCAAGTCAGTAAGCCAAAAACGGCATTTCTTTGCATCACATCATAGCGAGTAGTTATTTTCTACCCTCACCTCGAATTCAACATTAAATTTACCCATTATATCGTGAACAGAACTTCCGTTGTTCATCAATACGTTCATAAGCATTATATGGTAAGATATAACCTGCTATCCTCAAAGATCTCTCTACTATCTCTTATCCTTTTGGGGTTTAATCTCTGGTTTTCTCTTTCTACCTAAATCCTAATACAATTTCTCGTTGTACGAGAGATTGTGAAGATCTATAATCAATTTCTACAGCTAAACAGGTGAAATTTGCCTTTACCAAAGATACCGTCCACATCATAACACCCACAACTCGGCTGAAGATCGATTGGAATCGACGTCAGCCGCTAACATCAAACTCTCTCCAAACTCTCTCCAATCGACTCTTTCCTCCTTAGCGCAAACGCTATCATTTAATCTCTTATATTATTTAAATAATGGATTATGACTAAATATCTACGAGTATATATGTATATAGATGGTTCAACGTCGGAAGAAATAAAGGTTCAATATGATAATATTCATCAAGAGAATGAATTTGAGCGTGATGGTACATTCACGATCCAATCGACTCTTGCCCCCTTAGCACAAACGTTAACGTTTCATACGTTGTATTATTTAAATAATGGATTATGTCTGAATATCTATATGTAGAAGGTTTTACGTCGGAAGAAATAAAGGTTCAATATGACAATATTCATCAAGAGAATGAATTTGAGCCCTATGGTACATTCATTTGCAATGCATCTCGTTAGGGACGTCCAATTGAGTTTGTAATGTCAGAAATTGCATAAAGTGTGTGTTATTATTTTAACTGATCAGCACAGGACAAGCAACCGCTTGATATTTGAAAACAATGCTTAAAGATAGTGTTTAAAATCCAGTCATCTTACGATGAAGGAAATGCCTTTAGCATTCATTCAGGAAGTACTGTTCACCACAATATAGGAATTGTTGTTACAAGAAGGAAAGTGAAGGAAAATTGACTTGTATTTAAACACCGGTAATTGATTGCTTTTCGTCTAAATAGAGGATTTTCTTAGAATTTTCTTGTAGCCACCTACATATATTTTGAGATACAGGGTGTCCGTCGAAAAGTTATACTACTTTGTTTATAATTTTTGATTAAATGAAAAAAAATGGATCTTATATTGATAAATTTGTTAATCAATGTCGGCAATTATGTATAGAATACAATATCAGATACATGTCCGCCTCTGTTAGCCTCGCAAATGCGAGCCCTTTTGAGCACATTTTTCATTACATTCTCACACATTTCACGCGGTATTTCATTAATTTCATCACGAATATTTTGTTTGAGTTGCTCAAGCGTTTCCAAATTGTTTGCATAAATCTTGCTTTTCAGGCATCCTCACAAAAAGAAGTCCGAAGCAGTCAAATCAAGCGACCGTGGAGGTCAATTAACATCACCATTTCTTGAAATAACTTGTTGTGGAAAGTGGACTTGCAGTAATTCCATTGTAATCCTGACTGTATACGATGTGACACCGTCTTGTTGATGCCACATGTTAATTAAATCCAAAGCATGCAGTTGTGGCGTTAAAAAATTGTCAATCATAGCACGATATCTCTCCCCATAAATTGTTACCGTTACGCCGTTTTAAGTTTCAAAGAAGTCAAGTCCAATGATTCCTCCTGGCCAAATTGCACGCCAGACTGTCACTTTTAATGGATGCAAAGGTGACTGATGAATAATATTAAGGGCTTCCATTGCCCAGAACCGAGTATTCTGCTGAAATGAAATTCTGCCTCGTCACTCATTATGATTTTTTTCATGAAAATCGGGATAGTCATGGGCAAGCTGTAACATCCTATTGGCGTAAATGGTCTTATGGAAGAAGCTCTTGTGTCAACTGAATATTAAATGGAAACAAATGCAAACCTTTGTGCAAAATTGTGGACAAAGTTGTTCTTTGAAGACCAACTTTTCTTGAGCAGCAGTAATGTTTTCAACCGATCTTATAGTACGTTGTGGTCTATGCTTGGCCCTATCAGCTACAGACCCTCTTTCTTCGAAATCACTCACTACACGATTAATAGTGGGTCTTATTGGCACGTTGTTTGTCCCAAAAATTTCACATAGCTTTCTCATCGTTACAGTAATTTATGGTTGACGATTGATTGATTTTGATAAAATGTTTTAACGATTAAAACACGTTGGTTTATCGAATATTTTTCCATAATAAATTTGCCACGTTTCTACTTCACGACTGCCAAATGTGAAGACTAATATTTACCAAAATGGTGGCAAAACAAAGTAGTATACCTTTCCGACGGACACCCTGTATTTGTGTTGCTTTGTCCTTGGGGAGGATCTTTCGATAAAAAACAATAATTGCCATAATATCTAGAAAATAAGATTACAATTCACGGTAATTTGATCAAGTATGAAAGAACAATGCATTTCGCATATTTAGATAATGTATTGGATATGATTTTTAATTCAAAAAAAGTATGGAAATTCATATTAGCAAAATAAGACAGTTCAATTAATAAGAACAAAAACATTAAGATTTTTTGAACGGTATGTAATACGTTCGTAGGTAGATAGTTCAAGACAACCGTTCTGAATTTCTGCCTTATTTTTATAGCTTTGGTTAGAGCATGAATCTATTATTTCACCGAGCTAAGCAGAATCGAAGGAGGCAAAGACCATGGAAAATTGCGGTTAAATAGAGATACACTTTTCCTGTCAACCCAATTTTGCAGGATAAATGATGATAGACGGTTGGAAGGGCTATGTGATGTATCATCCTGCCGAAGTCAAAGACAGTCCAAATTCATTTTCAACACCAGCTCAGATCAGCTCATATAAGTCTGGAAGTAATGTACAGAATCGTTGAAACAAAATGCCGTCATCTATACAAGCAATAAAATGGTTCATTAAGGTTGTCATTCCAAAATCTACAACAACTTGTTACTGCTTGCGATTGCGTTGTCAGATCAACTAGGATGAGACTTTTTCAATCCCCAGATGAGGCAATTTTGTTTTTTATAACATATCGAACGGGATAAAAATTCGAGTCAAAATAAAATGTGATTCAAAATTCAAAAAGGTTCTGCAAATCGGTTGAACACACGATAGTGATTGTACTGATCGATGTTGAATGAAATTTGGTATTGATATTTCTCATATTCATTGGTAAGCAAAGTTCGCAATTAGTAATAATAAGCGCTGCAGGAGAAAATATTTGTCCATACAAGGAGTGATTCCACTACCTTCACAAAATTTTAAATTTTTATTTATTTTTTTTTCCGATTTTTTCCACCAATTTTGTCATTTTTTTTTTTTTGTTAATTAAAACAATATGCGGAGTTGTATAGATACTGATAATAGCAATCCCAATTGGTACAGTTTTCAAAGGTGCTGCCGTAACTGTTGACGTTGATATTGGAAATTCTGAAAGATACCCTTGTAATGAAGGGCTTATCCAGTTAGTGGTTTCATCTGAAGTGTTATTTATTTAGTGAAAGGTTTGCCATTTACGAATATGATTCCTTCAACAACCGAAGAACGCGTACAAATAGTTAAAACTTATTATTAAAGTGGTGATTCATATGTGATTCAACACAACCGATTTTGGCTTTATTGCATGAGAAGTTTCCAAGAAGCGTAATTTCACATTTTAGCAACGTCAATTCGCTATCAAGATCATATGATTCAAAGACCGTGTTTACGAGGATAATCTCCTCTTGTCCCAGCATTTGAAAACCAACATTCGTCAAGCAACATTTCGCCGAGAGAGCGAAAAATTAGGATCTTCAAAAGGATCCACTGCTGCAACCAATCCAGAGGCATGGTCGATCATAGCTTTATGTGTGTTTTAATAAACTTTACTTTTGAAACCGAAAAATAAATAACCCGGTACTATCGCCTTCAAAGTAGGACCAAAAAAATTTATGTTAACGAATAACCCAATCACCGATATATTTTTCAAATGCACTGCCCGGAAAATCCCCAGATCTTTCCATGAATTCTCTTTTATAACTTCATCGATTGAAAACGGATGTGGTGAAAGTTTGAGATTTGGAAAACGACCAAACCAGCACGGTCCATATCAAGTGAACGTGATGGTTTTTTTATGATATTTGTTGCCTATTCAGGCAGAAATTCCTTCATAATGATACCTTTTTCAGATGGTGTGTTATCGTGGTGCAATATCCGTAAATATTCTTTCCAAAAATCTGGTCTTTACCGACGAACTTATTCTCTCAAAAGCCACTTAATGCCCATATAATATTCTTCATTTACCATTTGATCTTCAGCCAAGAATTTCAAGTGCACAACACTGCGATAATTAAAGAAACAGTCCACATTGCTTTTACTTTTGACCGATCTTTACGTGGCTTTTTCAGTTTCGGTTCAGTTGGAAGGCGGCATTCCGAATCTTGTTGACTGGTTGCTATGTCAAATTCGTAAGCCCAAGTCTCATTAGCAGTTACAATGCGTTTTCTGAACATAAGATCGGAAGTGACCCTTTCTGACATGTCTTCAGCGAACTTTACGTGATTGAAGTCTTTCGGACCTTATCGATCGGCAAAGCTTATGGTATGAAAAACAATCGTGCGAAATCGTACAAATTGATTCATCAGACACAAAAAATTGAGAACAAAAAAAAATTAAAAGATTACTTTTAGTCACTATTTCCTTTACATTATCGATGCTAACTGCGTTTGAAGGCTTCGATGGCCAATCAGGGAAAGGAACATCTTCCACCACATGTTGACAGCTTTTTAATGCACTGTACCACTCAAATGCACGTGTTTTCGGTAACGTCGATTTACCATAACATTTTCAGTGATTCAGCATACAAAATTTCATTTGCAATATAAAATTTGAGGTAAATTCTTTGTTCCTCATTATTAGCCACCGTAAACGACTCAAAATACACTTGAAATACAGCGATATAAACGAACATTGTAAACGAACTTAGTGACAGAGTCCGCCTTAATATAGAAGACAGTTGTGTCAGTTGTGTCAACTTAGCGACTAAAAAGAATTTTGACAATCTCTTTAAGCAGAATTTTCAAATATTTAATTCTTGGTATTTTTTGCCAGAATATGTTTCCAAGAAGAACAAACATTTTAAAACAAAATTTTGCATTCATTTTCTTTCATTCATTGCCCGAATGAAAAATAGCAAATCTTTTCATTTTCTTCTATTTTCTTTGCCAGGAGTAATCGATAAACGAATACTCAGATAAATAAAAACTAGTATTTCGAATATTTTATTATTTTGAGAGTCCAATTTTGTGCCACGGTTAGTGTAGTCCCAGTCATCCTCCTTGCAGATAGATGAAACATATAAAATATTAAATTATTTTTTTGTATATCACACGCCAAGTATACCAAATACATGGCATCGGAACCACGCTCCTAAAGTATCCAAGAAAACCTAATGAAAATTTAAATATTCTTACATTTTTATCGATTACAGCTATCACAGCAATCCC
>JAHXMU010000686.1:364333-384008 GCA_019455685.1 Philornis downsi | reverse complement strand
CGATAGATGGCGTTATGAAGATAAGATTTTATACTCAAAAAAACTCCGTAAACAGTTAATGATTTCTTCACTACTGTATTACCATATTTTACAGAAAATGGTGGTTACAGTTTTTCTTCACTAAGGGCAAAAACTCAAGTCAAGAGAATGTATGAATAGTGTTTACACCCCTAATACTCTAATCGTCGATCATGTTGTAATTTTGGTTTCATCGATTATGTTGTCAAAGATGCACAACGCAATTGATCTTAATTGTCGTAAATGTCAATAGAATAACACTAGGCAAAAAGGTTTTGGACCGGAGCAACCAAATACTTTTCCTAGGGTAATTTGATACGCTGAATTCGCATCTGTAATTGGTTTTTCTCCACCACGTCAGGCTTTTGAGATACAAAAAAATGTTTTTATTCATTTTTTACATAAAAAATCATTAGTTTATTTAAAAGTCAATGAATTTTCAAAAGCGGATGGCATGATTTGAACGTCGTTTGTATTTCGTTGGTTCGGTTTCACGTATTATAGTCCAGCAGTAGTCTCCCAGCATGCCTTTGTCACAAAATCCTTGATAATTTCTTTCAATTTTCATTAAATCTTATTGAGCACGCTCCGCTTGTTCGTCGCTCACCGCATTTAGGTTTTGTGGATAAAAATCTAAATGCGAATGAAGGAAATGCATTTTGAGTGGCATCCGTGCATCTAATTCGTGATAATTTTTCAATAATTCAGCAACAATTTGTCTATAGTTTTCACTGTTATTGTTTCCAAGAAAACTGTTTACCATGCTCTTGAAAGATTGCCAGGCTGCATATCCTTTCTCCAATAAACATTGTGAAAAATTGTCATCATTCAATAACTTCCTGATCTGAGGGCCAACAAATATGATTTCTTTGATTTTAGCAAGTGAAATTTTAGGAAAAACCGCTAACAATTACTTAAATGCTGCACCATCTTTGTCTGGAGTCTTGACAAAGTTCTGAAAAAGTCCCAATTTTATGTGCAGTCACGGAAGAGGAGCGTCATTTGGATCAATTAATGGTTTATTTGAAATGTTTTACTTTCCTGGTGAATACTCAGTTCTGACGTATTGATGACATAAAGCACGACTACCCCATAGACAAAAAAAAAACAACAATATTTTGTGAAACCTCCTTGCGTACCAGTCAACAAACTACCACTGCTGGTGGAAGATGTTTCGGACTCACTGCTCGCAGCATTGGGAAAAATCGAAATAGATCTTCTTCTTGTATAAAACAGTTCTGCAACTATGGCAAAACATTGTCGGTGTTCATGGTTTGTTCAAGTTTCTGCCAGCAAAACTAAAATAATGCAAAATATGCATATTTTAATGATTCTGATACTGCATATCCTTTTCTTCCAGCCAAGTATTCACCACATACAAGGCAAAAATAGCTTGAATCAGTAGCACATGATCTCCCTGACATGCTTAAACGCTCCTATTATTAAAATTTAGAATAAATGTGGGCTTCTGCCAAATTAATAATTGAATGAATTGACTGAATAATTGACAATATTGACTGTTTTACAGTGTTGCCAGCATGGTATAAAAACTGAAAAAGATGTGACAGCCCAATCTTTATGCCAGATTCGAGTTCAGCGCATCCAGATTATTTGAAAAACATGCTTCGTTTCTGCAGTCAATTTTTTCCAAATTTGTTGAACTGTGTAGTACAATTATTGTCAAGTTCGAGCATCATGTAAGCAGTGTTTCGATTGCCCATGGGCCAAACATTGCACAAAACAACCGTATGGAGCCACCTGAATAAAACTGAATACTAAAAGAAGCTCGACTGATGAATGCTACTGCACTTAATGCATAAAAACTTCGCGGACCGGATTTCCACCTGCGGATCACTACTGCATCGCAGCAAAACCGACACATATCGGAAGCAGACGGGCATGGCCAAATAACGCAGAACCGGCGCATGCAAGGGCGGTCCAAAAACTATGCGACCTAACAAATAAAGACACAAAAAAGTTATGAAAAATGTTCTTTATTTTTCAACATAATCTTTTAGCTCGATACACCTTTTTTCCAGCGATATTCAATGGCTTCTATACCCTGTATATAGTAAGAACTGTCAATCTTTAAAATAGCCATCAACCGAAGACTCCACCTCTCCATTGTTGGCAAATCTTCTAACATTTTTTTTTTTTTGGAAATAGAAAACAGTCCAAGGGAACTAAATCTGGCGAATAAGCTATGTGCTGAAGCAATTTGAACTTTAACTCATTAATTTTCGCAAAGCATCTTTTAACACGATTCTCCCATTTTAGTCCAACGCTTTGACTATTCCTTTATCTCAGGTGTAAAATGATGGACCCATGTCTGACCCAAATACCCTACTGAAACATCTTCTCAATGTTATTTTTCATATAATGAAAGTGAACGGGGCACCCATCTTGGGCTCAGTTTTCTCATCTTCAAATCTTTTTTTTTGAAATTCCTATCATCTCCGCTAGCTCACGCAGCTTCAGCCGACGATTATCCAATACCATTTTGTGGATTTGTCTTAACCGTGTCTGGCATGGTTGACCACTACGATGTTTGTCTTGGCAGTTCGTACGGCCTTGTTTAAGCTCTGCTACCTAATATTTTACAGTCGTAAATGAAGAAGCAGACTCCCCCAGAGTAAAATCTAGCTCGGCTGTAATATTGATTGGACTGAGACCTTTTAAATGGAAATATTGCATTACATAACAGTGAATAATGAGAAATTCTTCAAAAGTTATTGCCACAGGAATGGAAATTAGAAAGTCGTATCAGAAAAACCCCTTCCTTGGTTTATAAACTAAAATACCAAAAAAATAGAAACTTATTTTGTAATTAATCTATTTTTGCGATTTTTGATATTCTCTGACTTTCTTTTCCCCTTTGATAACACCTCGAATCTAAATAATCAAATTGAATCAGTAAAGTCTAAGAGTTCACTTTTTCTTTTCTTCTTTGCTTCACAATGTAATATAACCATATCAATCATAGTCTTCGTCATCATCATCATCATCATCCTTGGCATCTCTATCAACAAAGCAACTGGATATCAATATCATTGAATATATCTAAACGATGAAAGGGTGAAATGCAACCATTTACTTATCGTTAAAAACAAAAAACTATTGAGTTGCAGTTATGCTCTTCAATAAAGATATAAATGTTTTCTTTCCATATTCGTATTTTTTTATTGAAACGTAAAGTAATAACAACCCTCAGAGCAGCCGTTTGTAATTGAATGGATGGGATTTTCCGGCAATTGGTAATAGCAGAGAGTAGTTGAATTGGATGCAAAAGGGTGGCATTAAACAGAAAAGTTGAAAACAGGGTAGAAATAGTTGCCATTGCATTGCAATTTATTTATTTAGACTGTTAGCGGGAAAAAAAACTGCATTTTGGGAATTAGTAAAGGATTTTTGCATGCTTTGCATTGCATACGATGCATATTTTAGATATTGTTATGACAGCACGTACTCTACGAGTATGTAAGCCAAAGGCGGACAAGCAAAAACTAAGTGAATCAGGCGATCGCACCGTGCGTATCCTTCTTGAATAAGTTACATAATTGGTAGACGAAAAGTGCCTCGAATTGCATTCGATGAAGAACAATAATAACGTAAACTAGCGACCATATGAGTGAAATAATAAATTGTAAACTTTATCAACGGCAACTAAAGATCATGTGAATAAAATAATAATTTGTAAAACTTGTCAACAGAAATTAGAGATCATGAGAATGAAGTAATAATTTGCAAACTTTAGCAAAAGAATTCAGAGACCATGAAAACGAAACAATAAATTGGTAAACTATAAAATTGTAAATAAAGGATGTCCCAACAAGAATGCAAGATTTAAATTTGGCGCCATTCGAAGTGTCATTGTTTGACATTTGAACAATTGTTATTGTTTGCTAGTAGAAGGTACGAGGTTAGTAAAAATGGAGCGCTACACGAATGAACAACTCATTCTCATTGTGAAATTGTTTTACCAAAATGGTGAAAGTTTTGCAGCTACAGTTCGCAAATTCCGATCAATTTGGGGTCACAATAATGCTTCAAAAAATTCAACTGTAAAGAGACTAATGGATAAATTTATCAAAACTGATGTAAAGACAACAACGCGCCATCGACCAGGTTGATCGACCGAAAATGTTGCATCTGTACGTAATGATGTCGCTCAAACTCCATCCACCTCAATTCGACACCGCCCTCAGCAAATTGGTGTCTCCAAATCCACTATGCAGCGAATTTTGACGAAAGATTTGCATCTTCATGCATACAAAGTTCAATTGACTCAGGAACTGAAGCCAGCTGACCATGGACAGCGAAGGGAGTTCGTTAATTGGGTATTGGAGAGACAACATGAAAATTCTGATTTTGCCGATAAAATCATCTTCAGTGACCAGGCCCATTTCCATCTTGATGGCCTCGTCAGAATGGCCTAGGCAGAATTGTCACATTTGGGGTGAGGAAAATCCTCGAGTAATTCACGAGAGGCAAATGCATCGCCAACGTGTCACTGTGTGGTGTGGATTTTGGGCTGGAGGAATCATTGGACGTCTGTTTTTTTTTTTATAAAAATGAGGCATGTCAAGCGCAAACAGTCAATGGTGTTCGATAACGTGAAATGATAACCAGTTCTTGCAAGCCTAGAATTGAAGAAATAAATGTAGAGGGCAAGTGGTTTCAACAAGACGGCGCCACATGTCATACAGCCAGAGAAACAATTCAATTGCTGTATCAGTCATTTGAATCTTGCGTTCTTGTTGGGACACCCTTTATTAACGAAAAGCCATCTGCGAGTCATATTGCACAGATGGGAAACAAAGAAAGCCGAGAAAAAGATGAGACCAAATTCACGTTCAATAAATCAGAACTTAATTCACATCCAAATAAAGCAGTTGTATCTAATTTAAATAAATCGGGACTTGCACCACGAACAAGTGCAAGGATAAAGAAATAAGTGAACTCGTGAATTGGGGCTTGCACTACGAACAAGTGCAAGAATAAGTGGTTGGTTCTCAGTACAGAAAACACAGGTATTGTGAAAGAACGAAGGGATAGACTGCCGTCCCTTAACAATTGTTCTTTGTTAAAGGTTTGCGTGTTTTTAATTACAGTGTATAATTGTTTTCTTCCTTTTACTAACACAAATTCCTGTTCTGTGATCAATTGATATATGAAAATCTAATAGAAACTTATCAAACTGCACTTTCTCAAATGGCCGGTAAAGGGTATTTCTCATTTAGCGTGTATAAAAATTGTAATGTGTTTAAGCTCATTTAGTATGAAAATTCATATCCCATATGAATTTCACAAGTTATATATTTTTGTCTTCACTGTACGGCTAATATCATTTTCAGCCAACTTACAACAGTCCTTCCCACTTAAAAGCGTTTGTACAATGAAGTGAATAAACGAAATGGACTTTTAATGTTAAACATAAAAACGTTTACGTTACAAATAAAGACATTAAACTCTACTGGATATTTTATGCAGTAGTTTTCATTAACTGCCTTGCATTTAAACGGTGTCGGAATTATATTTGTGAGCAATGGATACGCAAACATTTTTTCCGGTATTTTCAGTATTTCAATATTTGCATTTATATTTGCAAAAAAAAAAAAAAAAAAAAAGAAACATTTATTTAATAAAATCCAACGCAGAAAATTTAATTACTATCAAATAACAACAATTTGTTTAGTTAACTATTATTTATATTAAAGGCGAAATAAATTATTAAGCATTTGCAGCAATAAATAGAAATTATGATCAATGAATGGATAACAATTCCACAACATTTCCTTGGTAAGTTGGAAACTATAACTCTGTAGAGATTCAATGCTTTTGGATTTCATTTTCAGAGTGTAGTTTTTATACTCCGGACCATAGTACTTGGATTTACTAAGCTTATGATTGCGTTTGTAGCAACTAAAAATAATCATCGCCAAACTCATAAGCCATGAACTTACAATCTTGATCGTCATTGTAAGCTGAATCCACTTAAGCATGATAGTCGTTTATATAGGATGGCGCATAAGTAACTTTAAGATTTGATCAGTGAATACACTTTTTGTTTAAGTCTTTTTTTTCGTCTCTTTACAAATTTACTAAATAATATTTGGGAACTTTATCATGGAAAGGCTCAACACAGAACAAAGAACCAAAGTTGTTCAATTTTACTTTGAAAGAGTGAGCATTCGATTATTCAGATCATATCGAAATTTCTTTCATGTTCGAAATGCTCCTAGCGCTCTAACAATTTACCGATTGGTTCAGCATTTTGGGCAATAAGACGCTGCCTGTGATATTCCGCGTGTGAAGTGACCATTACTCCAGTGCAAGCAAGTATTGAGGAAAACCCCGAAACTTCCACCAGGCGACGTTCTCAGCAGTTAGAGATGTCTGTCTAGGCGGTCTTTGCAAAGAATTTTACATATGTTACATCTTTTCCCATATAAGATGCAATTGGTTCACGAGTTGAAACCAAATGATGCATAAGAACGCACTCAATATAGTCGCCGTTAACGTTACTTATGCGCCACCCTTTATTTGCATTAGTTGTGGTCGCCAAATTTAATGTGTCTTACAAATCAACTGGTACCATTTCAGACCATTCTTTGAGCGTAGTATGAAAGCGGTCCCAAAACTAGCCTACCTAACAAAGAAGTTGGGTTGGCGGACTCATAGAGTTTTAGTCGCTATAAATCACTTTGACGGGAAGCGTCGCGCATTTTGTGTGCGCGCATTTTACGAGAACTCTCGTTCATATATTGCTACTAGGCGACTATATTGTGCTGAATATGGACTACGGCGAATTAGTGAAGCTCCGAGTGCTAGTTTAATTAAAATATGGGTAAAGCGTTTTGAAGAGACCGGTTTAACATTTAGACCACAAGCAAATGGTCGCCCAAGAACATCTAGGACCGAAGACAATGTTGAGAGAGCTATGGAGTCAGTACGAGGACATCCACAAATGTCGACTCGCAAGAGATCGTCTGTCTTACAATTATCGCGACGAAGTTTGCAACGAATTTTAACATTAGATCTTAAACTGCATCCATATAAGCTGCAATTAACACAAGAATTGAAAGAGTCTGACTTCATAGCAAGGCTCGCATTTGCTAATGAAATGCTTAATCGATTTTCCAATTTTGACAGTATCCTTTTCTCTGACGATGCTCATTTCCTTATGAATGGGTTCGTAAACCGTCAAAATTGTCGTTACTGGAACAGTGAAAATCCCAAAATCAAACACCAGAAACCATTGCATAGTCCTAAAGTGACAGTATGGGCAGCAATCCCTGGCAGAGGAATAATTGGTCCTTTTTCCTTCGAAAATGCGCGGGGCCAAAATGTCACGGTTAATACGGAACGCTATGTTGAGATGTTGGACGGATTTTTGGCTCCAGAAATTGAAAGTTTAAGAATAGTGAATTCCAGAACTTGGTTCCAACAAGATGGAGCTACCTGTCACACATCAAATGACACCATGGCGGTGGTGAAGCAGATGTTCCCTGGCAGACTGATTTCGAAAAGGGGTGATATCCCATGGCCCCCACGTAGTCCAGACTTGAAGCCTCTTGACTTTTTTTTTTGTGGGGATACCTCAAACACAAAGTCTACAGTAATAATCCAAGAAACATCGTTCAGCTCAAGGAGAATATCCGTGGTGATATGGCAGCCATTACACCAGTATTACTGAAGAAAGTTTTCAATAATTTTCGTTTTCGGTTAGAGGAGTGCCGTCGTAGAGAGGGTCACCATTTAGATGATGTTATTTTTAAAAAATAAACTCCATTTATTACTCTACAATGCATTAGATTTATTTTAACCATACTTTTTGTTTTTATTTATTAATCTGTTTCTTAAATATGCACGTTCTATTGCGCCACCCTGTACTTTACTATGTTGGCTATGATTGGATAATTTGGACGTCACGTCACTGTTGGAATCTATTGGATTGTGGAATTTTCTGAGTTGGCTGTGGACTTTACTTGTGGTTTATCGAATTGGAATATACTTTGCACATGCTGCTGTTCATATCGATTGATGTGATGATATTTATTTAATTGAACCGAATATTGACAGTATTTCTTTGAAATATGTTTGTTGTGAATGGAAAATTTATATATGGTGTCACTATTGTAATCTATTGAATTGGAATATACTTTACTATTTGAGCATAATCTCCTTTTAGCTCGTTGTACTTTTTCCAGCGATATTCAGTAGCTTCTATGCTCTGTTTAGATCATCAACCGTCAAAATAAAATAGCCACTAACCGCAGAGTTCGCCTCTTCATTGTTCATTTTATCCCCGAGGAATTTTTTCCATTTTTTTATTTTTTCAAGTTTGGAAATAGAAAGTACACTGATGGAGCTAAATTAATTTCGGCCATCGCAATAGTGGACGTGTGAACTTGCGACATGTCTTGACAGCCATAATTTCCACAATTTCCTAACCTAAACTCTGCAATAAATTAATATAATATTCGCCTTTGATGGTTTTTTCTCTCTGAAGATGATCAGTAAAAATAATTCCAAGCGCATCTCAAAAAAAAAACAGACGCCATGACCTTACCTACAGATGAAACCGTCTTTGCCTTCTTTGGGCACGATTCTGCTATTCCATTCAACTGCTTTGATTGTTGCTTTGACTCAGCTGTGAAGTGGTGGATCCATGTATCATCCATCGCTATAAATCGATGCAAAAATCAAGCTTTATTGCTGTGAAACATCGCTCTACTGAAACATCTTCACGACGCTGTTTTTGCTCTATTGAAAGCAAGCGCGGCATCCATCTTGCGTACAGCTTCCTCCTCTTCAAATCTTCGGACAGTGTACGAAGTATAGCTTTTTTTGAAATGCTTATTACTTCAACTAGCTCACGCACCTTCAGCTGATGATCATCCAATGCCATTTTTGGGATTTTCTTAACCGACTCGGGCATATCGTATACCCGTAACTTCGTTATCGTAATTTCACTTTTTAAGCAAAACACAAAATAATCGTCAATATGCTGTGATATCTATAGGGTGGATGAGGAATATTGTTACCAAGATTTTTAAATTGAAAAAATTGTTTTTTTCCAAAACAATGCCCAAAGTGAACTTCTTTCAACTCTGTGTTTGAAAAGGCTTTTTGTGGTTTAAATAAGACAATACAACTTGCCACATAACCAGACTTGCTATGACCGAAGTCTCCTGACTTTAATGTATCATATTTTTCCTTGTAGATTTATTGCAAACAGGAAGCTTACAAAAAACAGAAAATCAACAAATTTGCATGAATTAAAGTAACAAATTCGAAGGATAATTAATTCAATTCCCGGTTCCATCATCCAGACAGTAATGATTAATGATGTAATTTAAATTCAAATATTTTTTAAAGCCATTAAGAAGGTGTTTTAAATGGAGAAAAAGAATCAGTTTGTATAAATTTAAAAGCGAAAGAGTTTTTGCTCTCTTTAAAGCAAGCGTGGCGCCCATCTTACACACTACAATCTCTGTCATGTTCGCTCAATATACGATGTATAGCACTTTTTAAAATGCCTATCATATCAGCTATCTCATATACTCCCACCTTCAGTCAACGATCATCCAATACGATTTTGTGGACATCTCAATTGGTCGATCACTACACAGTTCGTTCTTGCTCGTACGGCCTCGCTTAAACTCTACTATTTATTATTTAACAGTCCTAAACGAAGAAGCAGACTGCCCCAGAGTAGAGTCTAGATCAGCTTTAATATTGGTTAAACTGAGACCTAGCAAATGGAAATATTGAATTACATAAAGATGACCAATTTTTTTCCATGTTTACAAATTCACTAATATTGTGTACTTTTGACGACTCAAATAAAACTACTAAATAACGTGGCGCCTTGAAACTTAAAGCATATATTTTATGAAATTGCCACTTTCAACCAAAACCAATTCTTTTCCAAACTACTGGCACCAACCACATGTCAGATCATCTAGTTTTGGTTCCCAGTTTAGTTTCGAAAGGCATTATAACTTATGATGGTATATGAGCTTACAAATTCAACATGCAAACCGGTCAACAACTTTAAGGCTGCGACAAAACCGGAAAAAAAAATTTATCAAAGTCGATCAAAAGTCAGTGTAGTGTTGACTGTTTTCTTCTATTATCGCAATGAAGTACAAAAGTGAAAGTCAAACAGTAAACAAAAAAAAAACTACTTTTAAATATTTGGGTACTACACGGAGTTTGATCAAGCAAATTCATCGCAAAATGTAAGATTTGTGGAAAGAAAACTCAGGTATTTTACAGCACAATAACACGTCATCTCTTTCGACTATCACCGTGAATAAATTTCCGATCACAAACTCAACAAATAGCGTCGAACAACCATCTTTTTTTATAACCAAAACTCAAATTATAATTTGAGGCATCTGTTTAAATGAAAGCACGCTGAAGTCTTTTCCAGGAAATGCATTTGAAAGATGTGTGGATGGTTGAACTGCTTTTTGTCATAAGCGTATTTTTTCGGCCTATTTTGAAGGCTATACAATAAATATGAATGAATAACAAAAATATTTTGTATTTTATTAACCAATTTCCGGTACTTCTTTTACAGAAAAGTGATATGGAATTTTACAGCCGGTTTCATAGAATGTTCAAAACGGTAAAAGAACAAATTGTCTATAAAGGAAAGCATTGTGGACAGTCTTTTTTATAAAAAGTGTAAAAGTTTTCTCCAAGTATCAAAGAATTAAGAAAGTAGTGTTGCCATTATATACACTTTCAATATTTTTTTTATTGGTTGACACAAAAATAGTAGTTTTATGATAACAGTACCTATTAAAAAACCAATTTTCCTCCAAACGAAAATCTATTCGAATTACTAAAAGGAATACAAATAGGTGTTCGTTTGCACGACGAACGAATTAACTGAATCGCTTTATGGAAATAGGCTGGATTTTTCGAAAGAAAATAAACTACAAATATGGTCGAAAAAATAAGTACACCTGCTTATTTTTGCGTTATGTTTAATTTTAGTTATTTTAACGGAAAGTAAACATGGCAATTCTTTTTTATTTAAATAACTTTAATATGGTAATGCCTTTAAGAGTAAACTGGGGCTTCCCCGTTTTTCCATTACGAGTTAGTTTTGTTCAGGTTTGATTCCTGTATTTGGACAATATATATATATATATACATAGTATATAGTAAAAACAATCAGCCATAGGTCGAAAAATTCATTGTTCTCTGGAGTAGAGAAAAATTGTTTCAAGACTAAGAGAAAGTGGCCAAAGTTTTCGTTCTGTAGCAGACTTTACGAATCGGCCGCTACTTTTTGTACAAAATGCTTCAAAGCCTAAAAAGCCAGTCGAAACTCGCGGAAGACCCAAAAAAACTTCAAAGATAACAGATATCCGTATTGTAACACTTGCGAAGAAGGACCCATTTGTGTCTTCAAGAGCGATTTCTGCAGAAATTGGAAATGTAATTTCATCGCGAACGGTTCGTCATAGACTACAAGATGCACATTTACTAGGACGGATAGCCAGAAGAGTTCCTTTGCTTAGACAAAAAAAAAATTTAAAGGGTCCGGAGGAGACGGTGGGAAAAATTGGCAAAATACTTTGTGGAGCGATGAAATTAATGAGAAAAAATTAATGTATTTGGAAACGACTGTAACCGGAATGTTCGACGCCCTAAGAGTAAGGAAGTAAGCACAGGGGCGGCAATATTATGGTGTGGGTTTGTTTCTTGTGATATGGTGTCGGTCCGATACATCGAATTACCGACACTATGACCAGATTCCACTACAAAGATATCTAGGAAAATACAATGTTGAACTACGCTGTGGAAAGTATACCTCTTAGATGTACATTCCAGCAGGATAACGATCCGAAGTATACTTCTAAGTTGGTAAAGGATTGGTTCCAAGATAATAATGTTGCCCTTCTTGACTGGTCAAGTCAAGAAGTCCGGATCCAATCGAAAACCTTTGGGGAGATTCGAAACAAAGAATTGGAAAGGAGTTTCTTAAAAATAAGGATCAGTTATGGCATTTTGTTCAAAAACTTGGTATGAAATACCAATAGAAACCTGCAGGAAGCTTATTACCAGCATGCCAAAAAAAGTTAACAAAATAATTCAAAATAAGAGGAGATATGCCGGCTTTTAACGAAACTCGGCCAATTTAGCAGAAAAATCT
Source organism: Philornis downsi (assembly GCA_019455685.1). Classification (NCBI taxonomy): domain Eukaryota; kingdom Metazoa; phylum Arthropoda; class Insecta; order Diptera; family Muscidae; genus Philornis; species Philornis downsi. The sequence continues at coordinate 371,812 of JAHXMU010000686.1, read as the reverse complement.
TGTTTTTTTTTACATTTTTGCTTATTTTAACTAAATGTGCTTATTATTTTGTCCAATGTTTTTTTGGTTAATTTCTTACTTTTTAAAAAATAGTGAATTTAATTTTTGTTATTGTTTTAGTATTTATTTTATTTTTAATGTTATAACAAAATAAATTAGTATTTGTTTTTTTCTTTTAAATAAAAATAAATAAATAAATTTTCGTCTAGAGCCTTTAAAAAAAATATATAGAGTGTACTTATTATTTTGACTATATCTGAAAATCATCACATGCCAATTGTTTAGAAGGTTCCTCACGATATCCACTTTTAACACAAATCTGCCATTTCATTTCGAATATGTAAATCTTCTATTCGCTTTTCGCATCCTTCTATCCCTTCCCTTCTCCTATCCACTTTTCTATTTCCTTTTTATTCTCTTTAATTCCTGTGATTAAAATATCACACTGCTGCTTTAATGCCACAACCCGTAATTAAAAATTTATGATTATTTAATTTAGAGCAACAGGTGATTAATCCAATAAAAAAGAATTTAATAAAATTTAGAAACACATTTGTGGTACGACATACTATAATGCCAAAGTGCACAGATAGAGAGATGAGCATTGGTGGGGAAGAATTAACTTTTCGGCTTTCTATATGTGATAGATAATTTACTCAAATATGCATAACAATTTATAAACTCGTGAATATGTAAAAAACTAACCAAGGAGACTATGAAAAGTTCCGTTTGCCGTTAGAGGAACCAAACAATTCAATACACATTAGGCAAACAGAGCCAGTGGATGATTGCAATGCTGACCAAATAGAAACTTGAACAGGCTTTTAAGTAAAGAAAACCATCTTCTCACTTTTTTCCAGATTTTGTATTTTAAACAATGTTTGATTTAAATTGGCTTACTGAGAAGCTCAATCGACAGCAATTATGATTTTCATTATTTGGCCGCATATAGTAAAGAATACTTAACTTTTCGGCATTGTGCGCTACTTTTCCAAATTGGTTGCACACAGATTTGGTAAGTGTTCAATAAGTTGGTCTAACTAATAACATTTCTTATTGTTAAATTAATAGAAATATAGAGTAATTTTTTAAGATTTAAGTTTTTCAGGTTGGCAACACTGGTTGGTAATGGCGTCCAAATGTCATCTAACAAAGTGAAAAGTGTACAGTATACTCTGCCATTTCATCATGGAAAGACTAACAAACGAGCAACGATTGCAAATCGTTTAAATTTATTATCAAAATTCGTGCTCTGTGACAAATGTGCATTGTTTGATACGACCATTTTACGGTCGTCATGATTGACCTGCTGAATCAACAATTCGTGCTGTTATCTCCAAATTTCGCACCAAATTTACTTTGTTGGACATAAAACCATCGACTCGCTTGCGTAGAGTGGGTATCGAAGAAAACAATGCAGCCGTAGCGACCAGAGTTAATGACGATCGTGAAATGTCAATTCGTCGCCGTTCTCAGCGATTCGGCATGTGTTACTCAACCACAAGGAATTTTTTTTTGCCTCAATTGGCTGAGTTGAACTGCTCGTGAAACAATGGATATGTTGAGGGATGAATTTGATGAGCAGCTTATCTCTCAATTTGGCTCTGTGAGTTGGCCGCCAAGATCTTGTGATTTAACGCCTCTTGATTATTTCTTGTGGAGTTATATCAAGTCGTTAGTCTATGTGCACAAGCCGAACACTATTGAAGCCTTACAGGATAACATAACACGCGTTTTTCGTGGAATACAGGGTGAAATGCTCGAAAAAGTGACGAAAAATTAGACCTTCCGAATGGACATTTTGAGACGAAGCCGCAGACAACATTTACATGAAATTATCTTTAAAAATTAAACGGCAAAGACCAATTTATCGATACCAATAAAAAATTTTAATATATGATGCAAATTCAAATGTTTTATTCGATTTTTAAAAAAACTACGATTAAAAAATTACCATATACGTATATGCAGAAATAAACCCAAAATCAGTATAGAAATTTCAGTCAGTTGAACTGACTTACATATAACCTCACCCAATACTATTTTGTCGTTGATGCAAAAGTGTGAGGAGTTACAGAATGGTGGTGTTGATTTGCTAAATTCTTTAAATATTACTCTGGTATTTTCATTCGCAGAACAAAGTTTGCTAAATATATAGAAGTTGAAATATATGAAGTTGAATAGAAGGCATGATTATCCAATAGACTTTTCTTAAATTTTACGAATCATCAATATAAATATTTCAATACAAATCAGCAATATAAATGCCAAAAATGTAAACAACTACAGTCTACAAATTAGGAACTACAACGGAAAAAATTAATCATTGATGAATTTATATGGGAAGTTTCAAAAGGGATGTGGCCGTGCCCTCCATTTTCGTTCCTAGAACTTACTTCACCAAACGCTTAATGCATATCAAATTTGACAGGATTCAGTACAACTACAAAAAAGATATGAAGCAGATATAAGTCAATAAATTGAACAAGAACTTAGACTACTGCAGACTACCGATTAGGAGTTAAAGAAGAAATATGGAATTGCGCAAAATCGGGCAATTTGTATGGGAGGTACCAGAAGAAGTATGACAATGATGTCCACATTTATTTAATTTCAATTTCAATATCCTGCTTTCGCAAACGTTCAGATTCTTCTAAATTCAACTAAATTTAGTACAACAGTGTAAGAGATATAATTCTAGGAATATATGGGGTAAGTTGGCCATTTCTCTGGAAGGTACCAAAATGAATGAAAAATATTTTTGCTGAAATCTATACCAAACTTGTCAAAACTTGGCACGGCTTCACATTTTCCCGATTCGTAGTCGGCCACTTTAAATCGGCTCACTCCTTCTGGTACTAACTACACAAACTGACCGATTTAACCCATATATTTTTATGTTCATATCCTTTATGTAGTTGCATTAAATTTAATCAAATTTGGTACACGTTAAACGTAATGTATAGGGTGGCGCATAAGCAACGTTAAGATTTGATCAGTGAATACATTTTTTGTTTAAGTCTTTTTTTCGTCTCTTTACAGAATTAACTAAATAATACTTGGGAAATATATGATGGAAAGTCTCAGCACACAGAACAAAGAACCAAAGTTGGTCAGTTTTACTTTGAAAGTCAGTATTCGATTATTCAGATCATATCGAAATTTCTTTCATGTTCGAAATTCTGCTAGCGCTCCAACAATTTACCGATTGGTTCAGCGTTTTGGGCAACAAGGGGCTGTCTGTGATCTTCCGCGTGCTAGCCATTGCATGAGTGCAAGCAAGTATTGAGCATAACCCCGAAACTACCACCAGATGACGTCCTCAGCAGTTAGAGATGTCTAGGCGGTCTTTGCAAAGAATTTTACATATGTTACACCTTTTCCCTCATAAGATGGAATTGGTTCACAAGTTAAAACCAAATGATGCACAAAAACGGATTCAATACAGTCACCATTAATATTACTTATGCGCCACCCTATAGATAGTGTCACCATACAAATTCACTGATTTTTCGAAATTTAGTCATTCCTCTGTAATTTTTAATTAGTAGACCTAACACAACCTTTGTACCTGATTGTTCCATTACATTGCTTCGCAATTCTCTACAAAACTGGAGAAAAATTAATCAAGTAACCACACCCTCTCTGCTGCCACCCATACAAATTAACCGATTTATCGAAATTTGATTTTCCACTGCAAGTCCTAATTTATAACCTGAAGTTTTTTAAATTCTCGTCAATTACCAGGGCGGTCCAAAAACTAGTCGGTCTAACAAAGAATACATAAAAAAGTTGGAAAAAACGTACTTTATTTTTCAACATAATCTTCTTTTAGTTCGATACACTTTTTCCAATGATGTTCAATAGCTTTTATTCCCTGTTGATATTAAGAACTGCCCAACTCCTTAAAAAACATCAACCGCAGACTTCACCTCTTCATTGTTGGCAAATCCTTTACCACCGAACCTTTTTTCAAGTTAGGAAATAGAAAATAGACCGAGGGAGCTAAATCTGGCGAATAAGGTGCGTGATGAAGCAATTTGAACTGTAGTTCATTAATTTTCGCAATAGTGGATGTATGAACTGGAGCACTGTCTAGATGAAACAGCACTCCTTTCTTCGCCAAATGCGTGCCTTTTTCCACCATTTCATCATCTAAACACAGCAATAAATTAGCATAATATCCGGCGTTGATGGTTTTTCCTTTCCAAAGATAATCAATAAAAATGACCCATGAGCATCCCAAAAAAACAGACGCCATGACCTTGCCTGCAGACGGAACCGTCTTTGTTTTCTTTTGACACAATTCTTCCATTCCAATCCACTTCTATGAATATTCCTTTGTCTCAGGGGTAAAGTGGTGGACTGATATCTTATCCATGAATATAAATCGACACAAAAATTTGCCTTTATGGCAATAAAACATCGCCATACACTCTACTGAAACATCTTTACAACGCTTATTCTGCTCTATTAAAAGCAGGCGCGGCACCTTACGTACAGCTTTCTCATCTTTAAATCTTCGTTTTATATACGATGTATAGCACTTTTTTAAATGCTTATCATGTCAGCAGACGATCATCCAATATTATTTTGTGAATATTCTTAACCGTGTCTAGCGTGGACACCTCAATTGATCGACCAATCGATTACGGTGTTCGTCTTGACAGCTCGTACGGCCCCGTTTAAACTCTGTTACCCAATATTTTACAGTCCTTGTTCCATTACTGAACTCATCTGACATAATGGATGTAACTTCCAAAGAACATTATTAATCTTATAATATATACAAACTATTCTGAAATCTGTATACTGCACCTATTCTAATTTCCCTCATTGTACACTAGACTATACTATCTATCTTAACTCCCAGCATCTTAACCCCTGATATATTCACTTAACATCAGCCTATGCTAATTACTGTTGTTGTTTTATTTGAAACAAACAAAGGGATTAAGCTAATCCGTTTATTGGCCTTGAATTGCATTGGTGAAGTCAATGCATGGGTGCGTCGCTCCTCATGTTGTTGCTGGTTTGAAGCTGGCTTTACATATCAAATCAGCAACATTTGTAGATTAGTGAAGTTTTAGCAATTTCAAAGCAGTCTCTTATTTTCTGGATCTTTGAGCAGTAACACACAAAAAAATTTCTAAGTATTTTAATAATGTTATTGTAATATTGAAATAAAAAACCCCGAAGTTTTCTTTATATAATATTGATAAGAATATTGATAAGAATATTATATAAAGAAAACTTCGGTTTTGTTCTACCGGGGAAAATATACCTTATTCATACAAATGAAGGAGCAGACTCCCCTAGAGTAGAATCCAGCTCGGCTTTAATATTGTTTGTTCTGAGACCTTTCGAATGGAAATATTGAATTACATAACGGTGGCCAATTTTTTTCATGTTTATAAATTTACTGAGATCGTTTTCTTTTGATGGCGCAAATAAAAATGCTAAATATCGTGGTGCCTTGAAATTAAAAACATATGTTTTATAAGGTTGCCACTTTTCGTCAAAATAATTTTTTTCCCAAACTACTGGCACCATCAGGTTGGCTACTTTTGGGGCCGCCCACGTAACGCTGAGTAAAAGGTAAAAAAACGTCGGCATAACCACGCTCCTCTGCCACCTCCTAAACAAATTATCTTTTTTAACTTATACGAATCTTTCGTTCAATTGCACTGCATTCAGTATAACTGAGCCCGCATCAGGCATTTAGTACTGCGAATGAAAAAGGGCGTGGCAGCCATTGTTGTATCACAAGTACAAGTTAGCCGCCTAGGCAAAAATCAGTAATCCTTCTACACTTTCCAACTGGAAGAGATACAATTTTGCTTCTTTTTATTGTATTTTTAATTCAGAGTATTTTTTACAGCAACACAAAAACTCGTTGAGTGAAGATATATGTAAGTCAGTTTGCCTGATTGAAATTTCTATACCGATCATACACTTACTATCAGATTGTAATAACTGCGGCAAACTTTAGCCACAACCCTCTCTTATGGTAATGCACATAACGAACAATTTATATTCAAAATAGTTCGCATAACATAGATTACATAAAAATGCTTTACAGAAATAATAAAACCAACAAAAATATAACAAATATAAATATTTGCGGATTCTCACGCCGACACCGATTCACAAAATGCCATTAAATAACAGACTTAGGGCTTAGAATAACAAAATAATGAAGACTGACATTCATTCACATGAATGGGAATGCAGACAGATATGCCTGAATAAAATGTGAATGTATAAAGATATTCATTTCATAAAACCTCAAAATTTAAATAATCAATTTTGGATTTTTTCTCCATTAAATTTGTTTATTCATTGGAAGTTTAATAATGGATTCAATAGAGCAAAATTAAAGAAGGAATTTACAAAAAAAAAAAATAAAGCATTTTGAGTAGTAGTAGTAGTAGTGCCGCTTTAAAATGATATATAAATATGATCAAAGTATTTGAAAATCTATCTTCTTTCTTTGGTATCGTGGAACGTATTTCCACATCAACCTCAACTTTATTAAGTCATTCAAACGTACGATGTTGCTCTATTTATACTAAAATGACTTATTCTAGAATATGCTAGATATTTCAAAGAGAACACATATTTACATAATGGATGCAACAAAGACAAACATATTTACAGAATAGTGTTGTGTATCATAGACTTCACTCTAGAATGTTCTTATTTACACAACAAGTGAAAAGGAGATAACAATAAATTATATAATGGGAGTGAGAGGAACAAACATAACTTACTGTAGTAAACGTAGTTCTAGAAAAGTCCCACCCACAGATAAAGATGGAAAGAGATTACATATATCATACTTGAATGTTCTGGGAGCGGTTTGGATGATCTTTCTAGAATATACACTTAGAGAAATTACACTCAGATACAATATTTCTTTCTTCTTACTAAGGTGGTGCCTGGAATAGACATTTTATGCGCCTCCCATTGACAAATGTTGAAAGAATTTCAATTTTCTGCTCTCAAATTGGTCACACCAAATTGTGTTTTATACGCTAAACTCTTCCAACGCTAGACTCTCTTCCGCTGTCTATCCCCCATTAAGGATTTTGATCCAACAGAACATTATTGGCCAGTCAACACGATTACTATATTTTAATGCTTTTTCTTGTATAAGTATTCAGCTCATGATTTATATAACGACGATACTCTCCGTTAATGGCAATCTTTCCCTAAAATTGTACGTAGTGTTATTCTCTTGAAGACTTCCAGATTTGATCCATCCGTTTATATCATAATCCAGGATTCTGCGCAATGCAGAACTAAGTCCATAGCAGCGGTTTCTTGCAAACGACATTTTTTTTAAATTTCCAGATTGGCACTTCTTGTTTTACTGACATTCACTGCTCCAAAGTTATTATGGTCAATGTTCACGTAGTATTCCAAAACAAATGTCTGAGAATTGGCCAGCGAATTTAAATCTAGTAAGAAACGAGA
>JAHXMU010000686.1:349578-364323 GCA_019455685.1 Philornis downsi | reverse complement strand
CGACTTTCCCCATAATTATCTACAACAGTAAGTTAAAAAAGTCGTACGACAGACTGTTAACCCACCTAATTTCTCATTTAATGCGAAATGGCTCAACAAAATTTTCGCCTACTTCTACATATATATTAAAAACGTTGTCAGTCAACTTTATTCTACAAAGGCGTACACGTTTCACAGGAATACTTAACTCGGCCACAGCTTCATAACATCCTTGCAGTATAAGACTAGTGAGTATAGTATAGAGTATATCTCTTTTTCTTCTAACTTCGCCACGATTTGTTGAAGAGCGAATACCTGATCAAGTGCAGATTAACCAGGTGTAAAGCCGTACTTAGTGTTCAATCAGGTTTAGAGTAGGCTTTAGTGTTTAACATATGACGCTTGGCAGAACCTTGTAAACGGTGATTCGGTGATAATTGATAATCAAATTTGTACACTCTTTTTTATAATAGCTTAAATTCCAACCATTTGACATGCATTAACTGAGTCAAATTGAGTCTAGGGACTAATGCATGCTCATTGTCAAAGCAACACCACGTGGTCTTATGTAGTTCTGTGAGAAGGTAGTCAAGACCCACAGCTTTTGAACAATGACATCATTTTTCTGATCTCGCCTTAGCTTGGCGCTGACTTATCAACACAATAGATTTTTTCACTCGTACTGCCAACCAATAGCATTATGTACCTTTCTACATATAACCTCGGATTCCCGCTCTTTCTATAACCATTTGCTCCGCTTACGAAGACAGTCCGTCTCTTGTTACCCCTTCTTTGCATTTAGCTGCAGCGTTGCCACATATGCTGCATCCTTTTGCTCAGAAGCGATACGACGTTCTTCGGCGTAACAGAGCTTGTCTCACCTTGTGTACGAGTCTGCTGCGATAAAGCTTTATTTGTACTATCACTTTGGCCGTTGATCTGTTATAAGGCGATTCTCTTCGGAGTTAGTCAGGTATGGCTTCTCTGGTTTCATCCAATCCGAATGTTGTTTAAATAGAATTACAAATTGTCTTGCATCCCATGAACAACATATAGAAGAGCTTCTCACATTTAGTAAGTTAATGTGCATTCCATCCTTGAATTCACTCAACGGGTTCTATAGTTTGACAACAATTTCAAACGCTAGTTTGAAAAATATTTCGACTATACTTGTCGATGACTCGACTACTCAAAGCTGTCGTCAGACACATCAAGCTGACCGTCACTCTAATCGCTCAATGGTGAGTTGTTGACATGTTATCTTTTTTGCCATTTTGATTAACATGTCTGAGAAGTTCTGGTTGATTCCGGCGACAAAGTCAGTGTATTCTTGCGTTTGTCCGCTGACAAAGCCTGATATCTTTTCCACCCAAGAGCATGGAACGAATAGTGAGCAACGTGGCTCAAGATTTGAATTCCAAACAGGCTATTGAAGTTCAAACAAGGATATGTTCAATAAGAAAAATGGCACCTGAAGTGGTATACAACATAAAGGAATCTCAAAAAAACAAAGTCTATAAGCTAGCTATTTTCATCAACGGAGAAGAGGGTTAAGACATAATTAAGTCTTAACCGAACTATAAACCCAATATCTAGACCAGTTTGAAACTTCCAGGAACATGGCGAACAAGCTCAGATAAATCGTAATACAGGGGTCATGACCGTAGGGTATTCGATGTGTTGGAAAACTCTATAAAGTCGGATGATGTTCCCACTGCTATATACAAAATTAGCCGAGCTAACAAAGAAGGCACAAAAATGTCAAGAAAAATTATCTTTATTTTTCTGCGTAATCCCTTTTTAGCTCGATACGCTTTTTCTACCGATATTCAAGGCTTGTATACGTTATAGTATAAACCGTGAAACTCCTTGAAATAGCTATCAACCTCAGATACCACCTCGTTATTGTTGGCAAACTCTTTGTCCCCAAGCCATTTTTAAAAATTTTGGAAATAGAAAATAGTTTCAGGGAGCTGAATCTGGCGAATAAGGTGCGTGATGAAGCATATTTCATTAATTTTGGTTATCATAATAGTGGATGTCTGAACTGGAGCATTGTCTTGATGAAGCAACGCTTACTTTTTGACCAAATACTTCCTTCTTCCATAATTGCATCACCTAAACGCTGCAACAAATTAGCATAATATTCGCCGTTGATGGTTGATGGTTTTTGCCTTCTGAAGATGATCAGTAAAACTAATCCCATGCCCATCCCAAAGAAATAGTCGCCATGACCCTGCCTGCAGGTGGAACCGCCTTCGCTTTCTTTGGACACGATTCTCCCATACCAGTCTACAGCTTTGACTGTTTCTTTGTCTAAGGTGTGAAATGGTGGACTGATGTCTCATCCATGGTTACATACCGAGGCAAAAAATCGGCTTTATTGCGGTGAAACATCGCCAATCACTCTACTGAAATATTTTCACGGCGCTCTATTGAAAGCAAGCGCGGCATCCATCTTGCACACAGTTTTCTCATCGTCAAATTTTCGGACAATATACGATATATAGCAATTCTTAAAATGCTTATTGTTTCACCTAGTTCACACACCTTGGATCGACGATATATCCAATACCATTTTGTGTATTTAGCGTTGGAACCTCACCGAGTCAAGCGTGGGAACCTCACTTGGACGACCAGTACGGTATTCGTTTTGGCAGGTAGTACGGCCTCGTTAAAACTCTGATACCAAATATTTTACAGTCGTAAATGAAAAAGTAGAATCTTCTTAAGTGACGACTGGTATAGACATACTTATCTATTATACTTCGCCCATACAAAAGAATTCCGAGCCCTTCGGTCTTCTGCGCTTTTCCTCCAATTCGTCACACCAAGTTTCGAAGTAGAATCTAGCTCCGCTTTAATATTGATTAGACTGAAAGCTTTTGAATGGAAATATTGAACTATATAAAGGAGGCCAATTTTTTCCATGTTTAAAAAATTCCCGAGATCGTTTACTTTTGATAGCTCAAATAAAAATACTAAACAATGTAGCCCCTTGAAATTTAAAACATATGTTTCATTTTTCATTGAAATAATTCCTAATACGTCAGGTCGGCTAGTTTTGTATCACCATCTCAAACAAACAGCGGAAGATATTTAAAATTATTTAATTCATCAGCCCGTTAAGCGGACGCTTTTGAGTGGAACAAATTTAAATGGGGTATGCGTCAAGATGCCAAGGACATTGCAGACTTTATTAAACTAGGGATGATCAATATGTTTGAAGGGTAAGCACGATAAAACTGAATTCTGCCTCCCTAAGAGGAAATGGAACATCAATAAACACTGTGCCTACTTTTCCAGGAAAATATTCTAACTACACCGAAGACAATCATGTACGTAGAAACTGAATTTGACACGAAACTTTTGCCTAGCAGCATACGTAGAGTATGGGATAAAAAGTGGCATCCAATCTGTACAATTTACAATTTTATCAACAAATACAATTTCTTCATATCCATAATTTCATCAACATCAAACAATGGTAATTTAGCACGTAATCATCGAAAAAACAATCAGCTTTCTTCACACAATTTAATATCTGCGCAAATCATTCCATTAGGCAAAAAAAATGATTCGACTTGGACACTTGCATACATTCATTCACTACGTTCCCTGGTATAACGAGACTTAATTAATTGATTAAATTAGTGAAAAATTTCTTATGAAACCATTTTAAACGTGCCTGCTTTTTACCAGCTATCGTGAGAAAGCTCCTTTTTTGGAACATAAATTAACTTTTCACGCTGCCACTCTCGCTCATTCTGCGGAATATCTAGCGCAACAACAGTATCGGGTGGAAAATTGTAATTAAATCTTGAGAAACGTAAAGGCAACACAACTGAAAGGACCAACGCTCACACACATCGCTTCTTAAAGTATGCTGTACTTATGAGCTTTACATAATTGTCAGCATATGTGAAACATTAACGCTTTAATGGGTTATTTAAAATAATTTGATTATTTAAAATGTTACAAATTTTAACAAGCGATATGTAAAGTTATTAACGTCATACATTTCCTTTAAAGTGTCACATCTAATAGAGAGAATTCATGGTGTTTGGAGGAAAAAACAAACGCTGAAAATGTATAAGCCCTTCAAAGCTAACGAAGAGTACCAGGGTCATATACATAAGTCATTGGCTGTATGAACCATATATCGGCTGTAACGTGGTCAAGTACTTTGAAATGCAGTAGCTGCTTTGGTTGTGAGCAGATAGATTAAAACGCAGAAATTCTGCGGCGGCGAAATTGCTTTCTGGTTTCTGAAGCAATGTCAGAATTCTGTATGATGAATAGGAGAGAGGGCGAAGAAGATTGAAGTGCTGAAAATTATTTTCAGCAGCTCTATGACTGTTAATAATTCAAGAGAAACCAGAACGTTTTATAGAATTTCACAAGCAGCTCACGACTTTCGATCTTCGGGCAAGTTTACCCTGGTAATGCCGTCGGATGTCTGATGATAGCTAATGCGATAAGCCGTTTAGTTGAGAAACCCACATGCCATGCTAACGCCTATACACTTTTAAGCAAGTATGTATCATCGGTTACAGAAATTTAAGTCATACAAATGAAGTGGTCGTTGACAGCCCCAACATCAGAATCGGATGAAGCCACCCACCTCAAAATACACAATCATGGAAACACGAAAGGAAATAAAAATATTGACGACTCACCCAAATGATTTTAGGATATGCGCCTGGAATATCAGCAATCTGTACAGAAAATACGTCTCTATCCGATTGACAAATATATGTATATCCTTGATAAATACAAAGCTGAAATCACTGCCATCCAAAAGATGCACTCGCCGTAAAATTATTTATATCTACAACAACTGCCACACAGAAATGCATAAATTCGGATCTGGATTTGTTGTGGGGAGAGACCTAGGCTCCTTGTCTTGCAGTATAGATCTACAAGTTACCATATATCCACTACAAGCACCAAGGCGGAATATTCTTTTCAAAACGTTGAGGCCAAACATACATATACATTCTATGAGTGCCTGAACAAGTCATATGACCACTGTCCAGGTCATTAAATTTTTCCTGAGAAATTTTAATGCCAACATTAGAGCAAAATATGTTCTAACAGGCGTTCCAATAGTTAGAAAATTCAGTCTACATAGCAACATCTTTGAAAACGGATTTGTATTGCTATGATTATGCGGTGCATTAATGAGAATGAGTGGAACCATATTCCCGTCTAAATGCATCCACAAGGCAACGTGGCTATCTTCTGATCATAACACTAGGAATCAGATTAATAATAGATAAAAGACACGGTTCCAGTATTATGGAAGTGCGTGTGATCCGTGTTGCTAATATGGACGTGGACCGCCACCTAGTTGCAGCTAAAGTAAACACGAGATTAAGCAGAGCGAAAAATCTTTCCAGTGAGATTTCAATGCCAAAGTTGAAAGAAAACATATTCTAACAGACGTTCCAACACTCAGAAAATCCAGTCTACAGCAACAGTCTACACGCATTATATGGGAGTAAGTGGAACTATATTTCCGTCTAAAGTCATTCGCAAGGCTATCTCCTGATCATAACACTAGAAATCAGATTGATCATGTAGTAATAGATGAAATGCATGCTTCCAGTATCGTGGACTTACGTGTGATCCGTGATGCTAATATTGACTGAGACAACCACCTAGTTGCAGCTAAGGTAAGCACGAGATTAAGCAGAGCGAAAAATTTAGATTTTCAAGTACATATAAAGCCAAATGTCGCTAAGCTGCATATTACCAAAATGGCTACAGCCTATTCCACCAAACTCTCTCAATTACTAGAACAAAACCACATTTATCCTGATGTTCATGTTCATACTATATATTCTATGGCAACAGAGTGGTCCATTTAAGGGATAGAGAGCTTGAGTAGGGCAGAATTTACGGAATTCTTGGATGGATGTACCTTGTCGAGATGGCAAACACGTTGCGAAGAGAGTCATGTTATGTTCGTTGGGAGAAACCCTGAATTTGGTTCTAACCTTTGTCGTGGTTTTTTTCTGACTAGACGTGGGTCACTCTAAGCCTTTCTTCATAAGAGAGCCCTGCCCGATCGCGAGTGGTGCAATTGCAGTCTATTCGCACATGTATTATGCGAATTACCCTTATATGCAGATATAAGGAACCTGCAGGGATCAGCGATATTTAGGTCAGGCAGTGACTGGATAGTCAGTAATATGCGCTCTACTTAGGGCGTGTTGGGCAGAACAACGGAGTTTGCTTCCAGAGCGTTTGCTTGGCGTAGGACTATTGTGACGTAGTTGTAAGAAATAGGTGTGTCTTCCTTTTCGAGGCAGTCTAACCTGAGGGTTAATGTGTCGCAAGACTGATCGAATCGGGCTAATCCCACAATTTTGTTCAGCTTGATAGGCAGCATCTGCAGGGGTACCAGTCGCTAAACTACAAGAGGTTGAACCAGGAAGTAGGTCAGCTACAGAGTTTGACTAGAGGCCTTTTCTGGTACTGAAAGTGATGTGGGTTCACTTGGACAGGGTTTCGAGTTCGTGCCTTACCATCTGTCTCATTTTGATCTCTCGTGGGGTACGCACAGGCATGGGAATTCTATGTCTACGTCATATGATTGTGGTTCATCCTCGCCGATTGAAGAAGGTTTGGAATTTTCCCCCGTCTCCACCAGTAAGGATACTACATTCTCACAATGCAGTATAGACCGTTCCATTTATCTGGGGTCTCCTTGGAATTTATTCACACCACGTGTAGAGAAGAAACAGATCGACACTTTCCACCATTCCATCGAATACCAAGTTTGCCACCGACAATCCGGTGCGTCAGATCTATACGAGACCACGGTCGGGTAGCGACTTTAACAAAAGCCAGCTGCTACCTGTTTGAGGGAATTGAGAAGGAATTAGCTAAAATGGGCCAGTGTAAGCAAAGTTATTTGTTTCAATTGGGAGGCAGCGTGAATGTTGACAATTAAAACTATGGAGTGATAAATAAATGTATCTACTCCAGCTCCGCTGTAAATAATACGAATGATGTTAGCATGGAGATTAAGAGGAGGGAGTAATGCTTACAAACAGATATTACTGTGGATTAAAAAAAACTCGATTTAATGGCAAAACCCTCTGTCGACAAACAACTACGTCACACATTGGTATTACCATTCTTGCTGCATGCATAATTGGATGAATCAGTTTTGGGGCTCTTCGAGAGAAAAATACTCCGGAAAATACATGAACTCTTCACGATTAACGGAGAATGTTGGCGTCGCAGGAACCATAAGCTGTATGAGCTTTATACCAACTGCGGCATTACCAAGAGCAGCCAAATTCAACGTTTACATTGACTGGATCATATTTTGCGGATGTACTCAAATGTTCCAGCACGAAAAGTTTTCAACACTCAAGCAAATGGACGGCTGAAACTTCATTAAAAAGACCAGAATTTTCAAATACTGTCAAAACTTGGTGTAACGAATTCGAGAAGAATCGCAGAAGACCGAAGGGCTTGGAATTATTTTCAACATGTGATGCGTTACGCATAAGAATGTCTATTCTAGTCATCACTCAAACAAACAAAACGAACTCGCCGTCCAAGAATGAGCCTCACTAATACATACATAAAATATAAGAAAAAGAAATGCATTATTTTCATATGACACTGAAGACTTTATTCAGCATAATTGAAACGATCTGTTTAAGTCAAATATGCACCGTTTTTTCGCTAACTTGTCGCCATTTTGACATTATTTCCTTTATGCCTCTCTTCTAAAAACCGCCATTTCTATTGGCGCAATCGATTTTCTCAAGCCTGTCTTAAGGCAATTTCTACATCAGCAGCACCATTAATTGTAGACAGGAATAGGTAGTAATTACTTGGTGCCATGTCTGGACTATAAGGTGGATGCAAAAGAAGTTTCCAAACCAGCTCCCGGATCCTCTAGCAAGTCACTTTTGATACGTGTGACCTGATATTATTCTAGTGGAACACAATTTCTCTCCTATTGGCCAGATTTGGCCTCTTCTGGCCAATTATTTCTATCAGACTTTTTAATTGACAGCGCAATTTCGAATTAAGAATTTAGTCATAAAGGAGTAGCGTATAGCAACTGATTTTCCTCAAAAACACACAGCAAAACTATCCAGACTGTCAATCCTGACTTTGCCACTGTATGCGCCGGTTCACCGTAAATCGGTCGCGGGCGATTTCATTTGACATTGTCGTAAACAAACCACTTTTCATTATCAGTCACCATCCGCTTCAGAAATTACTCAATTTTGTTGCGATTCGTCAACAATCCGCAGACGGAAATTCGGTCCATTTGGTTTTTTTCGAGTTCCTTTTTGTATTCAGTCTTATTAATTTGATTTCAAGTGTTTTTTTGTGCTACATTTAGCTCCTGGGTAATCGAAACAGTCCTTAAATGACAGTTGGACTTGTCAATTGCCTATATTCTAACAAAATTTTCGAAAATTAACGTTTAAGAGCGCGATGCATCTCTGACATCAAAATTAGCGGAACGGAAGCGACGAACTCAATACAAAGCATCATGATTGGCTGTTACAGTATCAGGACTATAAAATACTGTTCACATTTTCAGTGGTCCCTGGCTTTTTCGAAGAAATATGTTTAAATATGCTGTACTTTCTCTTTTTGGTGTCTCTCTTTAACGCTCACTCAAATAATTCTGCGCCTAGTAAGCACAGAACTGTCTTAGTAGCTTTTGAATCCCGAAATCTTATCTCTTAACGCCATCTGTTGCAAATTAACCGCACATGTGCAAAACAAGATATAATTTACTAAAGCCATCTATTGGCAATAAATGGATTTCTTTCCACTATATCTGTTATATAAGATCTATCAAACCATACCAATCAATAGCTCTGCCAATATTGTGACCTCAACCATTAAAATAATCCATGTAAGCGTCATGCAAAATGTTTCTGCCACGTAATTCCCGTTATATGTATAATCAGATGCACGTTTGTAAGTTTGTAAATATTTGCTGCAAACATTATAGAAAATCGTTCAGGTAAAAGAGGTCGATTTGAATTCGAAAATGAAAAATCCAGGCAAAGCAAAAGCTCGATATTACCTGAGTTTCAACCGCAGTCATCCGTAACATTGGCCGCTCCTGGGAATGAAGGTTAAACATCAACTGTGGCGTTGAGTTTATTGCTAAGCGTACTGGATGTTACATAACATATGGAGAATGGGTGGAGGCCTTGAATGATTGCTGCATCTGTCACACATAGTTGTAACATCCAATTCATTGTAGAAAATAATTTTGTTTAATATTGAAACAAAATTGCCATAACAGACTGAAACTGCAATCACTCCCTGATACATGTGAACATACCTCATTGAGGGATTTATAATCAAACAATTTTGAGATTCCATAATTTGGTTCATAAAAGCATGCATCCATATGCTAGTGCACATAGATGATGTAGCTTCTGAAAGTATGCAAAAGTCTCTGCAATACCGTGACAACAGTCGAAAGCCAGCAAAAGGCATGTCGTTGCAGCATAAAGTAAATGAAAGTCGTCCAACATGTGGTATCTCTATAGGTTCAGCCGGTTCCTTATAATCTGATGCACATCAGCGAAGGACGGCCGTAGAAGGCAAACGGACGAAGTGGTAGGCAAACGTCAGAAATACGGACAGGCAGAATCACAGCAAATAAACAAGTAACACAAATGGAAAATCAGTAAATTGGGTTTACATTGACTCTCAATGGCTGTGAATGCGTTGGATGCTGTTGTTGCAGTTATTTGTTTGGTAGATTTACTACCCAATTACAGAATTGGTTGCACAGTGTAATGGGAAAGTAAAAGGCACTTGTTACGTTTCCATTGAAATAATTGAATTTATACTGGCTCACAGGGGCAGGTTATTGAGCGAAAAACTTTAAGAGCCTATGTCAGTTTATTAGGGAGATAAGTTCGAGCATGATTCCTTCTTTTGTTTTTTGACTTATTTATTAATTTTTATATCTCACCATTGTCTTATTTTAGATGGGTCCATTTGATCCATCGAATCTTCAACTTTTTCAAAGCGTCCTATTAAGATAAAGTGTCTAGACTTAAAAAAAACACATACCACGCCTTTGATTAGCTGCTCTCTAGGAGAAAAATTCTTTCTTCTTTCTAAGCATTACTTCAGGTTTGGAAATTTATACTAATAATAGTTAGTTATTTTTCAAATGCATAACTTCGTGGTGTGAGGCTAATTTTATAACTTTAAATTCGTCAAAAACTGAACTTTGTTGTTTTGGAAGATCAGGTAATACCGGGCAGCCAAGTTCCCGCTGTTTGCCAATAGATGGTGCCAGCTAGCTGTAAGTGCTAGTCGGTTCTGCTATAATCTAAACATCATTAACCAAGCTTAGGCATATGGTAAACATACGAGTACCGCCTTGATTTTCTTTTGACGTCATATTCTTTTTATTGTGTGAATATGCAGGATTTTATACCAAATCATCATATGCGTAAAGTATTAATTTTCTTCTTTCAATCAAAGAAAACTGCGGCTAAAGATCATCGAGAGCTTCAAAATGTTTACGGAAACGCTGCTTTCAGTGAAACAACGTGTCGCAATTGATTCCGTCGCTTTAAAGACGGTGATTTTGTTGTTTGCGTGAAGGTAGAAGAAAAGCCTTCGAACATACTGAATTGACGGTATTACTTGATGGGGATCCATGTTAAACACAGGTAGGGTTTGCTTCAGTTTTAGGAGTTACTCGTCAAGCCATTTTCAAACGATTGCATGCGTTAAGAATGATTCAAAAGCAAGAAACTTGGGTTCCTTATGAGTTAAAGGCAAAGAACGGTAAGCGTCGTTTTTTCGCCTGTGAACAACTACTTCAGTGACAAATAAGAAAGGGTTTTCTTTAACGTATTGTAACGGATGATGAAAAATGGATTCATTACAGCAATTGAAAGAAAAGGAATTCATGGGGCTGCCCGGCTATGCTTCTACGTCGTCGCCTCGGCCGAACATTCACGCTGCGAAGGTTAAGCTCTGTATTTAATGACACCAGATCGGTGTTATTTATTACGAGTTGAAACAAAGTGAAACCATCACTGGGGATCGGTAGCGACTTCAATTAATGCGGTTGAGCCAAGCACTGTGCGAGAAATGCCCACAATACGCGTAGAGGCGCGAAAGAGTAATTCTTCAGCATGGCAACGCTCGGCCTCACGTATCCAAGCCAGTTAAAACCTACTTTGAAACGCTGAAATGGTGATATTCCCCAGATATTGCGCCGTCCGATTATTACTTGTTTCGTTCAATGGCATACGGTCTGGCTGACCAGCAGTTCTAGTAGGGCTGAGCTCTGCGCGAAAGAGTAATTCTTCAGCATGGCAACGCCCGGCCTCACGTAGCCAAGCCCGTTAAAACCTACTTGGAAACGCCGAACTGGGAAGTCTCACCTCATCCGTCATATTCTCCAAATATTACGCCGTTCGATTATCACTTGTTCTGTTCGATGGTACACGGTCTAGCTGACCAGCAGTTCTATTCATATGACGACATCAAGGAATGGCTGGATTCGTAGATAGCCTCAAAAGAAGAACAGTTTTACCGTGATGGAATTCGAGCTTTGCCAGAAAGGTGAGAGAAGTAGTAACTAGCGATGGGCAATACTTTCAGTGAATCATTTATAAACATGATTTCATAACAAAGTTACATTTTTATAAAAAAAAAACAGCGAGAATTTAGTTGCGAACCTAATACAATGTCATTTAAATTACCGCCTCTGGATTCGTTCCACTGGTTGCAGGCTAAAAAGTCAGTTATCATACGGCCATAGCGCTCTGAATTGAAATTCGGATTATCCGCCACACTTTCATTACCCTAAGCGATATTTTTGGCAGTACGTACATCGCAATGATGCACGTACGTGACCACATTTGAAACGCCACCAGTCTCTTCAAATTTCTTTATAGTAGGCCGATTTCATTTCTTTGCACAGTAGGTCGGCCATAGTCACTCCGTAGTGCACGAATAGTGCCCACTTTTGAATGACCAATGTCGTGGTAAGTTTTAAGTATTTTCAAGCATTCGTTGGTTGCTAAACGATCCGTATTCGTAAATGACAAACCTTTCACTAAATAAATAACACTTCAGATGATAGGTATTCAACAGCTGGCAGTCTTGACAGAACGGCTTCTAAACCACTAAATTGATAGTTTCGGTGGACCAGTACTTGTACTTGTATTTAGTTTTGTAGTTCTCTTGTGTTACTCTGGGGATTCCCTGCCTGAGCGTTTTTGAACCAGTAGCCAGACGGTAGCTAGTATTGCTGCGGCCATCCCTGCTTGAACAGATATCCCTACGAACAGATAACAAAGACGACAAATAGTCTTGCTGCGCACATCCCTGCCTGAGGGCAAGTAGTCTTGCTGGATCCATTCGAGGATACTCTGCCTGAGGGATTCTGCTTTGGTTACTTTGCATGTCCTGCAGGATTTCATCATGTAACTGTGCTGTTATATTAGTTTGGGAATGCCCTGCCCTAGAGAATTCAAACCAATACCTAGAATTTAGAGCCGAAATAGCTCTATCCTTTTAGAGATGCCCTACCTAAGAGAATCCCTAGTGATAATTCTGCAGCCACTCACTTCTATTCATCCCGTTTTCGTTTGACGTTGTACTAAGTGACTCACTTGACATTACCAGTCACCATCCACTTCAGAAATGACTCCGCAATTCAGTAGCAATTCGCAAATGGAAAGTCGGTCCTCAATTGAATTACACAATACTGAATCAAGCAATCATAAAATAGCCAGCGTAGTTTTTTAATACGAAATCTTATTATTCTAACGCCATTTAGCGTAATCTGATCGTAATTATACCTATACAATGCCAGTCACAAATTACTAAATCCATCTATTGGAAAAATAATACTACACTTTCTTTCCGTCCATATTAAAGTTTCCTCTTCTCTTTTCCAAATATTTGTGTAGTCCTTTAAATTCTACGATTTCTATACTGTGCAGTAACTGCAGTAGAACATTTCAACACCACCATCCACTCACGCACTAACAATCTCTGGTTGACAGAATGGAAAAACAAGTGTTATTATGCCACAATGCAAGCACAAAAACTCACTCAAATGTTTTGTGTTCCTTTGTTATGGCCATCTTCATATAACCAATTTAACAATCTGTTCATATGGCTTTTTGTTTCTGCCCCAGTTGCAAATATATAAATAGTTTACAACATTTAACAAATTAAAATTTATTCTGACCATGACAATTGTTATGATACCCATCTGCCCCCAACACAGACACAAAAGGCACGACAAAAGGTTTTATTGCAGGACAGTCAAACCTAGCAAGTTGTCCACCTTCATAAGATGTTCTCTCATTTAAATTGACAGATTTTTAGCTTCAGCCATTTTTTCCATTTCTACCATTTTTTATCCCTTAAATTGAAGATTTCGATACTTCTTTTCCCTCTCATATTACTTTTTCTTTTCATAGAATATAAATTTTTTTTATTATATGTCACACGTAGAAAAGGATCCCAAGAGATTCGATCCAAGGTATTTCTACTCTAATTTGTCATTCCAAGTTTCGACAGTGTTTCTAATGCCTGAACCTGCAAACAGAGATTTGGTCGCCCATCGAGTTGATTATCGATCCATCCGCACAATATGGCCAACCTAATCGCTGCATTTTGGTGTTGTCAACCACGTCTATGTCGGTATATGCAACATATTCTTCGTCCAATGCCGTAAATTACTATTAGCGATGATGACTCCAAAGTTTTCGGGGCATTTTTTTTTTTATTAAATACCCCCAATATGGCTTCATCCTCTTGTATCATAACCCAGGATTCTGTGCCAAAAGACACGTAGAATTAATGCCAAATGCAATTGGATTTTTATCTGCCGAGGTAGGGTTTTGTCAATAAATCGTCTACTAATTTTATAATATCATATATTTGCAAATATTACTCCAGTTCTAATTCCCAGACAGATAGCGTTAGTATTACCACCGGTGAGGGAGGTGAATCCATCCAGCACTTCAGAGTTGTAGTTATTAACATCCAAGTAGTATAAAGTATGACGTTAAAATATAACGTCAGTCCGACTTCTTTCCAACTTCATCTCAATACTTGAGAAGGCTGCAGTAATATCTCCCATTGTTCCGCTCAAGGCATTGATAACATCAGAACACGCAAGTAGCGCGTAGTTTTTATTGAAGGTGGTATCAACCGAGTTTACTCATAATCATCTCCCAACTATGTTGAAAAGTTTGCATGATAAGCTGTCACCCTGCTTTGATGGCTCGCTAACATTTTCGCCAACCTTTACTGAAGGCTTCGTGTCAGTAAGAGTCAGTAAGAAGCATCACACTCAGCTATGCCTTTATTCAATTATACCTTATCAGATTGTCAAAAACAGATTCGCAGTCGAAGAAAAGTTGCGTGTCGATCTCTTTCCTTGGGGCTCCTGCAGGAGTTGCTGCAGTGTGAACACCATCGGTTTATAATGTCTACAGTCGCACTAATAAGGTGGGATCACTTCAGATAAAATAGGGTTTAATATTTCACATATCACACTCGGCAGGGTAAAAGTCTGATACCGTTGTAGTTGCTGTAGCTTTTTTGGAGCACAGAATATGGTACACTCAGATTTTGCTTTATTGGGTATGCATTTGTCAAACCAAATCGTGTGTAGCAGCTGATGCATCCTTACTATCAGGATCTTAAACGTCACTGCTGCCAGCCAGCTAGCTATGATCGGCAAGCCAGCTAGCTATAGCCAGC
>JAHXMU010000686.1:335100-349568 GCA_019455685.1 Philornis downsi | reverse complement strand
CTATAGCTAGCTGGCTGGCTAGCTATATCTTGCTATATCTGGTTGGGTGGGCGGCTTTCTACGGCTAGAAATGTTTTAGAATGGTGAATCTGCTATTCTGATCTTATTACAATTTGGCACTAGAAAATCTGTGCAATCGTCTATAATTGTTATATAAAAGTTTTCTTTCGATGACTGCATCACACTTGGCGTATCAGTAAGCAGATTTACATATAGGAGGGGAATCTCGCCTTCTATAAGAGCAACGATGGCCTTTCGTATTTTACTTTTACTTTTTGTTAGAATTTTCTGGCTTAACCTCCGTCCCTGTGGCTTTGTGTATCTTTGCCTTCCACTGCTTTCCACAATTGTTTTATTTTTTCGCTTACATGGTCTGACTCTCTTCGCTTTTCCTTATATCATGCACTCACTGCACGCATTATAATTGGCTGAAGCGTTGCCATGTTGGCAACATTACTTCCTGGTCGACTGTATGAGCTCAGTTTTTCATAGTTAAGTAAAGTTGCGCGAGTCGTCATGGAAAGTACGATATCAGGATTAAGTATCTTTTTATACTAGTTTAGAGAAATTTTGTTGGACTAGGCTGTAGCAGCCTTCGTGGCTACTTTTCTTTGTACTTGCTCAATCTCATAGGTACGAGTACCTTACCTGCAACCGGGAGGTGGTTCAAGTCGAAAATGAATCCGAATTGTGCCTACACAGTTTCCTATAGGTCCAAATGGCGAGACAAGGTGTCTAAATCTCTGTAAGTTCACATCCGAATGTATGCTCTTCTGTATAACAGCTGAAAAGTATATGGACGGAGAGTATCGTCGTCCCGTGAACAATGAGCTGTATGAGCTATATGCCGACATCGACGTGGTCAAACGCATTAATATACAGCGATTGCGTTGGCCGGGTCATGTTGTGCGGATGGACCCAAATGGTTCGGCACGAAAAGTTTTCGACAGCGAACTCGATAGACGGCGCAGAAGAGGTCGACCAAAACTCCGTTGGAAGGATCAGGCTTTTGAAATACTATCGAAATTTGGTGTAGCGAATTGGAGAAGAAGCGCAGAAGATCGAAGCGCTTGGAATTATTTTCTAGGGGCTGTGTATTATAGATAAGGATGTCTGTTCCAGTCGCCACTTAAGAAGAAGAAGAAGTATGACAGCTGCACTAGATGCAGCAACTTTTGCGTCGAAAGGATCCTTGTTCTATCTATCGCGTCCCCTAATGACGATAATGTCAGCCGTGTCAAGAGCCAGGTCTAGGTCCCTAATTCGTGGTTCTTATAACTTTTGTGAGAGTCGCCAACATTTAACAGGATCCATTTCATATTTCTCTTTCGAATTTTTATTAAAAATTTGTTGTCTTGGAACTGCTAACGAAAGCTGGATTAATATTAGAGTTAAGTTGTAGTAATAGATGTTATATACACCTCCTACGACACATCTGTATTAGTATATGCCATTTAAATTACTAGAAATGGTGGGCTTCTCCCTTTATCTACTACCAAACTGGTGATCGAAGGCTTCGAAATGGAAATTCTTTGGGAAATTCTTTAATTGCTTCCAAGTTACTCCCAAGTGAATAACCATCGGGGAGGCCAAAATAGATTTCTTCAGTACCTAGGAGCATGTGTACGATAATTTTGAAGGCCTTATTTTAAGTCTTTTGTAGGGTTCACCATTTAATGGTTTCAAATCCGCCGGTCTGGCAAGGCTGTCAGCTGTTAAATACCTGTCATCTGAGGTGTCATTTATTTAGTAAAAGGTTTACCATTTATGAATATGGACCGTTTAACAACCAAAAATGCTTAAAAATAGTTAAAACCTAATACAAAAGTGGTGTGGGCTTTCAATCGAATACAATTTTCTGCAGCTTTGAAACTCATTTCTCACTCGGTGGTTACATCAATAAACAAAATTGTCGAATATGGGGCTCAGAGAACCCAGAAATTATTGTGGAAAAATCATTGCATTCGGAAAAAGTGACTGTTTGGTGCTCATTATGTTCTGGAGGGGTAATTTTTTTTTAAACTACCTCAAAAGGATTTACTGCTGCAAACAATCCAGAAGCGGTCATTTAATTAGGAAGGTCCCAGCATTATAATGAAGTAGAAGTTTCATAGAAATCATAGCTTTATGTGTGTTTTATTTAACTTTTCTTGAAAACGAGAAATGAATAACGCCATATTATGCTATGATAATAATTTTAATCACCTTCTTTCCTATCTTGTCCCATAATAGTACACATTTTAAGTAATAAATTTGTAAGCAGGATCTACTCTCCTATTCATATTTAATCGTATAACAGAAATTTATACATATATATGATGGATGACTTTGATAAACAAATG
This sequence comes from Philornis downsi, assembly GCA_019455685.1. NCBI lineage: Eukaryota > Metazoa > Arthropoda > Insecta > Diptera > Muscidae > Philornis > Philornis downsi. The sequence goes on along the minus strand of JAHXMU010000686.1, from coordinate 347,226 downwards.
TAATTTAACATACAGCGTATTCCACTAAAGTTAAAAATGTATCAAAAATTGAGACTTTCCTCAAATCTTGGTCAACTGCATATGTCTGAACTGAATGGGGGCCCATATAACTAGGTTTGACTGTATTAACAAAAACGACAGGAAATACGAGACACGCATATTACATTTTTTTTTTGGTGTGTGACAATTTTGTGCAAAGAGCTCTTGAAAATAGTTAAACATTTTGTAAACTGTATTTGGACACATTTTAATATTCACTTGAGCAAAATTGCAAATGGAAAGAGATACGATATGGCACAAAAACATTACAATACGAACATGAATAAAGAAGCATTTTAGGCAGGCAAACTGGTATTTGCTAGCATTGCTTTATTATCATAACACTCATGTCCTGTGTGGTCTGGCTCGGACGATTGGTCTTGTCTCGTGGACAATGAGCCGGATAAAAACAATTTGTTTGAATTTCAATACATATAGCTGAACGGATATGGGGAGACAGAGATATGGCATTGTGTACCCAATAAACATCGCCGAAATGGACCATTGAACAATTCGAGATAACATTGATTGTGGAAATGTCAAAATAGATTTGGAAATCTTTTGAAAATGCTCAGTTACATTGAAAAACGTATAGAAACAAATCCAATTTTCTTTCCATAAATGGGCGAATAATTTCGTCTACCAAATAAATAAATTGAGTCAATTAATAAGGAGACATATATTGTAAACGCGAGCACTTTTGATGTAATAAGCAACTTCATGGCACACGAAAATTTAACGATGCCAGGCTCAAGACCTAACTTTGTTGCGGGACAGCGCGAATCCTGGACTATGACACCACCTTCAGTGACAAAGAAATCAATGAGTGGAGAAATAATGACGACCAAAATTCCCATAGAAGGAATAGATTTCTAAGACACCATTAAAACTTACAATGACGAATTGGAAAAGAAACATAGAAGATCGAAGTCCTTGGAATTATTTTCAATATGTGCTGCGCAATGAGGAATAATTTCAGTTTGTAGTCATCATTTAAGTACATTACAAGAATACATTCGTTGCCCTTTTGTATGCTGGGTTAATAGCGATTGCTCATAGCATTATAATACGCGTTTATTTTCAATAAACTAAGCTCACAACACGAAATGTTATCACAGCAACGGCAATGTTATTTTGTTTTGGTTTCTGCCGATTGGTGGGATTTAAATGTTATTGTGGCACAAACACCAGAGATGCATTCATTCATTTGTTCTGTAATTTATACATATACGAGGACGGTCCCAAAACTAGCCAACCTAACACAGAAGATAAAGGAAAGTTGGAAAGAATTTTCTTTATTTTTCAACACAATCTTCTGTTAGCTCGATACACTTCCTCTATATATATAGCCTCTATATCCTGTTTATAGTAAGAACTGTGAAAATCCTTGAAATACCCATCAACCGCAGAACCCACCTCTTCATTTTTGCACCTCTTTTACCATCGAGCTATTTGTTTCAGTTTGGAAAGAGAAAAAAGTTGAAGAAAACTAAATTTAATTAATTTAATCCTTAATTACTTTTAATTTTTCATGTGGATGTGTGAACTGCAACATTGTCTTGATGAAACAACAATTCTTTTTTTGCCAAATGCGGCCTTTTCACTAAAATTTCATCACCTAAACTCTACAATAAATTAGCATAATATTCGCTGTTAATGGTTTTTCCTTTCTGTAGATAATCAATCAAAATAATCCCATTCGTAGTTCCAAAAGACAGACGCCATGACTTTGCATGCAGATGGAACTGTTTTCTATTTCTTTGGACACGATTCTGCTATTCCAGTCCACTGCTCTGACTGTTCCTTTGTCTCAGATGCGAAGTGGTGGACTCATGTCCCACCCAAGGTTATAAATCAATGCAAAAATTCGACTTTATTGCGTTGAAACATCGCCAAACACTCTACTAAAACATCTTCACGACGCTGTTTTCGCTCTATTGCAAGCAAGCGCGGCACCCATCTTGCGCACAGCTTTCTCATCTTCAAATCTTCGTTCAATATACGATGGATAGCACTTTTTGAAATGCCAATCAATTGGTAGCTTATACGGCCTCATTTATACTTTACTACCTAATATTTTACAGTGGTAAAAGACGCAGTAGACTCCGCCCGAATACGATCTAGATCCGTTTTAATATTGGTTGTTCTGACACCTTTCAAATGGAAATATTGAATTACATGATAACATTTACTGAGAGCGTTTAGTTTTGATGGCTGAAATAAAAATACTAAACAACGTGGCGCCTTGAAACTCAAAACATATGTTTCATAAACTTTCCACTTTTCATCAAAATAATTATTTTCAAACGACTGGCGCCATCTGTATATCAAGTCTGCTAGTTTTCGAACTGCCCTCGTATTGTTGCATAATTTGTTCGCAGCCCAACTCACAATTAGGATTTCTCAAGTTCGAATCACATCGGGGAATGGTTTGTCTTGTGGGACGAATTATTTCAAAACGAATATTTCAAAACGAAAATTTTAAATCCAAATCTATTGAATATATACACAGCATATGATTCATTTAGAGGTAATTTTCCGATAGGAACTGAAAATGCTATTTTTTCGGCTTTATTTAATATTTCATCATAGAAAGACTTAACTAGATCGAAGTCTACGATCTCCGCGACATTTTGTTCCAACTAGACGGAACACATAGCCTGTAAATTCATGACATTATGGCGAGAGTAACTCGGTGAACAAATAATTTCACTCCTTAAATAATTTCACGTCTCGAACCTGATGAGTGGCATTTAGACCGCCATGTTATAACATAATTCCAGAATTCTCCATCTGTGTGCATATAAAATCGATAGTCTTTATAGATAATCCGGCTACGATTGAGGAATTTGAAACCAACATTATTCAGTTGTCTCGAAACGCTTCTCGGAAATTTCAATCTCAGAATGGAATAAGTTAGACGCAGTTACTTCAAACAGTTGGATCAATTTAGTTATGAACCGGTGCAGAAATTTGAGTCAAATAAACTGACTTATTTAAACCTTCGTTTTGCATTTGGGACAAAAACTGGACGAATGGAGCATGGTAAACGGTGGTTTTAAAACCACCGGTCTGGCAATGTTGTCAGCTGTCAAATGCCTGTCATCTAATGCGTTATTTATCTAGTGAAGGCTTTTCTATTATGAATATAGATCGTTTAACAACTGAAGAATGCGTAAAAATAGTTAAATCTTACTGCAAGAGTGGTGATTCAAACGTGGGCACTTTTCGTACATTACGAGGTGATTATTGTCGTCATAATCGACCTATTGTGCAAGGAATTGGCAAGATTATAAAAAAATGTGAAAAGACTGGAAGCATTACAGATGTGATCAGGCCTGTGCATCGCCTCTGTTAGTGAAAGTGTGGCAAGTAATCCGAATTTCAATTCAGGGAACCAAGTTGATATGATAACTGGCTTTTTTGGCCTGCAATTGAAGATTATGAATTGGACAATATCTGGTCTCAACAAGACGGTGCCACCAGTCGAGACTGGAAGCGTAACAGATGTTGTCAGGCCTGTGCATCGCCTCTGTTAGCGAAAGTGTGGCGGATAATCCAAATTTCATTTCAGAGAGCCATGATAACCGACTTTTTTGGCCTGCAATTGAAGATTATGAATTGGACGATATGTGGTTTCAACAAAACGGTGCCACAAGCCACACAACACTACCGATTTTGGCTTTATTGCATGACAAGTTTCCAGAAATCGTAATTTCACGTTTTGGCAACGTTAATTAGCTACCAAGATCATGCAATTTGACGCCTTTAAACTTTTTTTGCCCCATATGTGCGAAAAAGTGGTCGAAAACCACCTCAGAAGGATTTACTCCTGCAAGCAATCTAGAGGCGGTCATTTAAATGACATTGTATATCGTACATAAATGCAATCCAAGCATAATAATGAAATGAAAATTTCACAGAAATCGTAGCTTTATGTATGTTCTATTTAACTTTACTTTTGAAATGGGTAACCCGGTACTACCTATATAAAAGAAACACAATTATTACATTCTGAAGACTACTAATTTTGGTAATCCAATCCATTTTCATTCACAGGTTTAAGTGTAGTTAATGTTGGATGCGAACTGAATTTAAATTTAAATCTAATCTAGATTTGAATCTAATCTAAACAAAACTCAAAAACTAGCCGTCCTGATGTATGGATGGTACCAGTAGTTTGAAACAAATTATTCCGGTAAAAAGTGCCAATATTACAAAACATATGTTTTAAGTTTCAAGGCGCCACGTTGTTTAGTATTTTTATTTCAGCCACCAAAAGCAAACGACCTCAGTGAATTTGTAAACGTGTAAAAAATTAGTCACAATTATGTAATTCAATATTTCCATTTGAAAGGTCTCAGTCAAACTAATATAAGAGGCGAACTATGTTCTACTCTGGGAGAGTCTGCTCTTTTGTTTACGACTGTAAATGATTACATAGCAGAGATTAAACGAGGTCGTACGTGCTACCAAGACGGACGTCGTAGTGTTGTTTTACCAAAACAATGTTCCTATTGTACCATTAACGAATTGGAAAGGGAGCGCAGATGATCAATGGGCTTGTGATTATATTCCGTGTGCGGCGTGTAATATAGAAAAAGATGTATGTTCTAGCGAAAAAATTTTACAAATTTCTCAGAAATCCCCGCTTGAAAAAAAAGCTTTTTCTTGGCCTCTTAGCTCAGATTCCAACTATAAATGACATCAAGATCGGTTAATGTTTGTAAAATGTGCAAGCTCGGAAAATTTAACTCAACCGAAATAGTAAAACTTCACAATCCTTAGCTTACTCAATGTTGATACAGCTAAAATGATACGTTTCTGAAAGCCAAGGCTCCCCTCTACAATTACAATAAGAATAGAGAATAAAAGTACATAAGTCTCGTCGGGGATCTATATTCATTACTATTTCTTTGTGCTACAAACCACTGTGCGGCATCTAAAGTTTCAATTTCTTATGTTCGCCCAAACGCACATTGCAGTACTATATGTCACAGCTGTTTGTGTGATTGCAACCACTTTCTGTTCTTCGCATTTCCTGCAAATGAAATGATCTTATCTAAAATCTGCACAATCTCGTGTCCCAAATTGTAAACACCGCTGCTGTAATCAAATATGCAATTCATGTATCGACACATAGCCACCTAATGGACCAGCGTAATTATGTTGGTGTAAGCAAGTTTGGATGTTTCATATGTTTATATGCATCTGTGTACGTTGTAGGGTGACAATAAAAATTCTTTTTCGGTATTTTGAAATTAGCAAGGTCCAATATTTCAGTACAACTACTAAGCACATAAAATTTAGGGCTACTTTCGAATACAGGATGGCGCACAATTTGCACTACAATAAGAAATTTAAATTACCGTTTTTTTAAACAATGTATTTTATTTATTTTGTCTTTCTTTTGTTGTATAGGAAATTCAGTTTTATTTTATATAACTTATTGGTTTTGAAGTTGATAAACCGTAAATGACATCCATGCTCATTCACGCATATGCGACACTTGATCAGAAAATTATTTATTGCGAGATCGCCTCAATTATTGTTTTAACTGACTGCGTCAATTCAGTCAAATTCCTTGTTTTCGTTTTGTACACCTCTTGCTTGGCATAACCTCATAAAAAAAGTCTAGTGCAGTCAGGTCAAGTGACCGTGGGGGCCATCGGAAAGTGGAGTTTTTGGATATTAATTTCTTTGGAAATTTCCGTTGGTCTAGCTATGTGTGCTATGCAAATTGATCGATTTATCGAAATTAAAAATTACATTTTGAAATTAAATTTTTCTCTGTAGTAAATTAAACTTTCCTGTAGTAGCTAAGACTGCAGTAACTTAAATTTTCATATTATTTATTAAAACTTGGAAAAAAACCAACCGGATAGCCATACCTTTTTAGTAATTTCCATACAAATAATTTAACTAATATAGTCCTATATTCATATCATCTAATTACTCGTAATTGCATTAAATTCAGTATAATTTAGCAACCTTCAGACAAATGGGTTATACATTTTTCAGTCTCAAAAGTCAAGTTAAATAAAACACACATAAAACTATGATTTCGATGAAACTTTTATTTCATTATAATGCTTGGACCTTGATATTATGGACAAAATACAATGTCATTTAAATGGTCACCAAACAGTAACTTCTTTCGGATGTAATGGCTTTTCCATAATTACTACTAGGTTCTCCGAGTCCCATATGCGGCAATTTTGCTTGCAGACATAACCAGCGACTGAGAATTGAGCTTCATCGCTGAAGAAATATTATTGGATTGAAAGCCTACGTTTGGATCACCACCTTCGTATTTTAAGTTTTTATTATTTTTACGCTTTCTTTGATTGTTAAACGATTATTCGTTAATGGCAAACTTTTCACTAAATAAATAATACTTTAGATGATAGGTATTTAACAGCTAACAGCCTTGCCAGAGCGGCGTGTTTGAAACCATTAAGTAAGGGTGATTTTTTATTCGTAGTTTTTTTTTTTTTAAATCGAATAAAACACTCAAATTGCATCATATATTAAAATTTTTTATTGGAATCGATAGATTGGTCTTTGCCATTTAGTTTCGTGTAAATGTTGTCCGCGGCATCGTCTCAAAATGTCCATTCGGAAGGTCTAAGTTTTCCTGACTTTTTGGAGCATTTCGGCCTGCATTCCACGAATAACGCGTGTTATGTTATCCTTTAAGACTTCAATAGTGTTCGGCTTGTCCACATAGACTAACGACTTGACATAACCCCACAAGAAATAATCAATAAGTGTTGAATCGCAAGATCTTGGGAGCCAACTCACAGAGCCCAATCCTGAGATAAGCTGCTCACCAGATTCATCCCTCAACATATCCATTGCTCTACGAGCAGTGTGGCATGTTGCATCGTCCTGATGAAACCACATGTCAACCAAGTTTAACTCTAATTTTGCCAATTGGGGCAAAAAAATCGCGTATCATGGCTCGATATCGTTCGCCGTTGACGGTAACGTTTCTTCCACGGTCGTCTTTGAAGAAAAATGGACCGATGACGCCACCAGACTGTCGTTTTTTCGGGATGCATCGGTAATTCATGTATGGCATATGGCATTTCATCACTCCAGATGCGACAGTTTTGCCTGTGTACGTATCCGTTCAGCAAGAAACGAGCCTCATCGTTGAACACAATTTTTCGATAAAACAGCGGATTTTCATTGAGCTTTTGTAAGGCCCATTCACCAAAAATTAGACGTTGTTGTAGATCATTCGTCATTCCATTGTTGCAGAATGTACCTTTCGTAAGAACCAGGACACAGTTTAAAACATTTTAAATGACTTGAAAGTAAATTATAAATCCGTGCTACTCTTACTACTAAAGCATGACCCATGAGTGTGGTTATTTTAGGAATAAGAAGTTGCTTATTACGAGTGGAATGTGAAAAACAAAGCGAATTAGAAAGAAATTGAGGACAACACAGTCAATCAACTTTATAAAATAACAACAAAGACCTCAAATCGATATAATTTTTAAAACTAATACAATACAATATCAGACAAATATCCGCCTCTGTTAGCCTCACAAATGCGAACCCTCTTGAGCACGTTTTTCATTACATTCTCACCCTTTTCACGCGGTATTTCATTAATTTCGTCACAAATATTTTGTTTGAGTTGTTCAAGCGTTTCTGGTTTGTTTGCATAAACCTTGCTTTTCAGATATCCCCACAAAAAGAAGTCAGGAGCAGTCAAATCAGGTGACCGTGGAGGCCAATCAACATCACCATTTCTTGAAATAACTTGTTGTGGACTGTGGTCTTGCAGTAATTCCATTGTAATCCTGGCTGTATGCGAAGTGGCACCGTCTTGTTGATGCCACATGTTAATTAAACCCAAAGCATACAATTGTGGCGTTAAAAAGTTTTCAATCATATCACGATATCGCTCCCCATTGACAGTTACCGTTACGCCGTTTTCAGTTTCAAAGAAGTCAAGTCCAGTGATTCCTCCTGGTCAAGTTGCACGCCAGAATGTCACTTTTAATGGATGCAAAGGTGACTGATGAATAATTTGAGGGGTTTCTATTGCTCAGAACCGACTATTCTGTTTTTTCACACATCCATTCAAATGAAAATGTGCCTCGTCACTCATTATGATTTTTTCATGAATATCGGGGTTGTCATGGACGAGCTGTAACATGCTATTGGCATATGTACGGCGGCGTAAATGGTCCTGTGGAAGAAGCTCTTGTGTCAACTGAATCTTAAATGGAAACAAATGCATATCCTTGTGCAAAATTGTGGTCAAAGTTGTTCTTTGAAGACCAAGCTCATGTCGAATTGAGGTTGATGGATTGTTTTGGAACACTTTCTTGAGCAGCAGTAATCTTTTCAGCCGATATTGCTGTACGTTGTGGTCTATGCTTGGCCCTATCTTTCTTGGAAATCATTCACTACACGATAAATAGTGCGTCTTGTTGGCAAATTGCTTCTCCCAAAAATGTCACGTAACTTTATCATCGTCACAGTAATCGATGATTGAATTTGATAAAATGTTTTAACGATTAAAACACGTTGGTTTATCGCATATTTTTTCATAATAAATTTGCCACGTCTCTATCTCACGACTGCCAAATATGAATAGTCAACTATTACCAAAATGGCGGCAAAAGAAGGTAGTATAACTTCCCCACGGACACCCTGTATAAGCATGAACCAATTTCTCCTTAATCGATCTAGGCAACACTAAATCAGTGTTATAAAGACTTCAAAGTGAATAATTTAAGCGCCGGACTACATTATCCGCATGATAGTTAAAGCTTAGTTTGTTATCTAAAACTATTCCCAAAACTAAAATTTATCAAGAATCACTAGTTCCTCTATAACTTCTGAGCGGAAGACTTCAGTAAGTTAACAGAACTTTTTGATAAGGACTTTGATAAAAACAATATTGGATGAAAGTACATAAGAGTATAAGAGTTTACCTAATTCAAATTTCCGTATGGGCAGCCTACAATATATGGCTGGTTCAATAATTATTCAGACATTTAACTTATGCCACTGTATACAAACAATATATATGTTATTATGTCGTTGTTTGAATTTATACATATGCTAGCCGTATGTACGTGTGTTGTTTGCCTTAAATATTGATTATTTGTATGCAACCCCACAACCATTCATACATCTAAAATACATGAATTCAATGGATAATTTTTATGAAAATTTCCATTAAACAGTTAAAAATCATTGTTGTTCTTTGTGCTCGTGTGAATACAAAATTAACATATCATAATATTATTGTATTTGATCAATATATTGCACAAATATTGCATAAATACTTGTAGAAAGTGTTGGGCAAACCCAAAGGGATGTATCGGTGCCAGGACATGCTGATTGTTCCCGAATGGCATATATTATTCAATGGAACAATGCTAACAATAGCCTTAGAAATTAAAATTTTGTAAAAGCTACAAATTAGAAACTAAAATATGTTTCAAGAATATCATTAAAGTTGTTTAGTATTTTTATTTATATCCTGTTTACAGTAAGAAATATCAAACTCCTTAAAATAGACATCCACCGCTGATTCCACCTCTTCATTCTTTTACCACCAAACAATTTTTTCAAGTTTGGAAATAGGAAATAGAAATAGATAGAGCTTAATCTAGCGAATATGGTAGGTAATGAAGCAATTCCAAATTTAATTCATTAATTAAATTCATAAACTTTAATTTATTTAATTCATTAACTTTGGCCATCGCAATAGTGGATGTGTGAACTGGAACATTGTCTTGATGAAACAACACTTTCTTTTTTGTCAAATGTCAAATGTTTCGTCAAATTTCATCACCCAAAACGCTGCAAAAAATTAGCATAATATTCGCCGTTAATAGTTTTTCATTTCTGGAGGCAATCGGTAAAAATAAAAAAAAAAACACAAAAAACAAACGCAATGACCTTGTCTGCAGGTGGAAATGTCTTCGTATACTTTGGCTACGATTCTCCCCTTCCTATCCGATGCTTTTACTATTCTTTTATCTCAGGTGTGAAGTGCTGGACCCATGTCTCGCCTGTAGTTATAAATAGACAAAAATTCGGCTTTATTACGGTGAAACATCACCAAACACTCTACTGAAATATCTTCACCATGCTATCCTTGCTCTATAACTCAAATTGCGAGCAAGCGTGGCACCCATCTTGCTCACAGCTTTCCCATCGTCAAGTCTTCGGTAAATATACGATGTATAGCATTTTTTGAAATGCTTATCATTTCAGCCAACTCACGCACCTTCAGCTGAGAAGGCTGCAGTAACATCTCACAGTTTTCTGCCAATAATGTCTATGTCATCTGCATATGCGAGTAATATATGGCGTTTGTTAAAGATGGTACCAGACGTGTTAACTGCAACTTTCTTCATAATCATCTCCAACAAAATATTGAAAAGGTAGCACGATAGACTGTCGCCCTGCCTAAATCCTCGTTTAGTTTAAAAAGATCTTTGCCTATCTTCACTGAAGATTTCGTGTCAGTCAGCGTCATTCCATAAAAACGTATAAGCTTCGTAGGAATTCCAAACCCAGACATGGCCTCATACAGTTTTTGCTGTATCGGGCCATCGAAGGCAGCTTTACAACCGACGAAAATATGGTACGTGTCGATCTGTTTTTTTCAGAATTTGTCATAGTGTGAATACCTGTTCAGTTGTTGATTTACCAGATCTAAAGCCACACTGATAAGGTCCAGAAGTCCACAAGGATTTTACGTGAGTCTCGCCGTGAAGGTCTTACCCACGGTGTGCGACACATTGGGCATATTACAATGCGATTGCCAACGCCTCCCTGGGATAGCCAAGTAAAACTAGAGCTTTCTAGGAAAAGGGGCTGACAATTTTGGTACTACCGCATATTGTCAAGCCTTTCTTCGCAGCCAGGAGATACCAAATTGATTATGCTAGTATGGAACATAATCCCCATTGGCGGAGGTGAGGCTTCTCTTACCACCTCTGCTACTCTATGGGTCTGTAGCACCCGGTTGCAATGCAACTCCAGATTCGAGCACAAAGTCTCTACCAGCTAGGTAGATCTCACTAGGGTGATAAGGTCCAATTAGGTCAGTTAGAATCGGCTCTAGTCTTTCACATATCAGACTCGACAGGACCTTATAAGCAATAGGTAAAATACTGATACCGCGATAGGTTTTACAAACACTTGGATCGCCATTTTTAAACACAGGACACAGTACACTCAAATTCCAATCATCGGGCATGTTTCGTCCGAATGAAATCGTATTAAGGAGCTGATGCAGGATGTTTATCAGTTCATCGCCAGCAGTTTTAAACAGCTCTGTTGGCAGCCCATCAGCGCCCGCAGCCTTGTTTTTCTTAAGCCGCAATACTGCTGTTATGATCTCTGTTTGGCTCGGAGCAGGTCAATTTATGTCATTGTCGATAATCGTGCTGCCATCCGGAATTAAGAGCTTATAAAAATGCTCTCTCCATAGTTGCACCACATTCTGCGTATCCGCGACCAGATTTCCCTAGCTGTCTTTACAGGAGGGGAGCCCTATGCCATACCCTGTACGTCTTATCTTCTGATTAAATTTTCGATCTTCACAATGAACAGTGTCATTATTAATTTTATGAAGAAATATTTTAAGTATTTTTTGGGTTACAACAATATCATTTCTTTTAATTCTAATTATTTTTCTCCGTTAAATAAATGTAAAGAGGACGAATGATATTTTGCTGATTTTACTGCAACTGCATTTAAACGAGATGTGTTTTGGAGTTTATTTTTGGCAACACATTTTTGATAAATTCAAATTGAATTTATGATCATCTACCGAAAAGCACCTGGATTACTTTTATTTCAGAAACAATGAAAACGTGAAATGAAATGTGAATAATAATATTATTAATGTTTTTTTCTCATGATAACAGAACTCTCACCAAAATTCGTATACATTTCATTTCGTTGGGAATTTAAGATTTTGCTAATTACCATATTAAACGTATGAACGAAATTGAACAAATCCACATTAACCGGTTTTTGAAAGCAACGACATGCAAAAGTTTGAAAATCATTAGCGGAATTCAAGCACATAACGTG
>JAHXMU010000686.1:263038-330771 GCA_019455685.1 Philornis downsi | reverse complement strand
AGTTTCACCACATGTGTCTGAAGTCATTAATCAACATGTTGCCACACAAAAGCAAGAATAATCCCTTCTACATAAAGACGCGCTCAAGGAATGATCTAAATCAACAATTGTAAAACATTTTTTATAACACTGAAAAAGGAATTCTCAGGTTGCCGATATTAAATACTATAAAATAAAAAAAATTATGACAAATTTGTAAGCTCATCTTTGTTTTATGTGAGAAAATTACTGAAATATGACCAGCACAGCCCATGGGGAATATAATGAATAGAAATAAATTCCTTTCGACCACCAGTACAGAATTTATGCTGAGCCAAAGCTACATTTGAGAGAAAACTGGAAATGTATTTAAAGATTATAGCCGCGTTTTTTATAGGTAGCTTCTCAACCTAGACCAACTACTTTTGATCCAAGGTTTGAGCAGTCCTAAAAATATTATTCGTAGATAACTTCCATATAAGCTTCTTTGATCCGGTGATAAGTGACAAATCTTTCTTTCTCACAAAACACTTATTCAGCTAGAAAATAGAACATATTCGCACTGGGAAGGATATGATAGATGATAAAATAATTCTCAACAAACTTCATTGAATCTTTACAATAGTGCCGGTCACTTGTCAACCCTTGCATAGTTTTAATGCAAAGACACTTTCTTTATCGACGATCGTTACCGACGACTTTTCGCATTTGGGCACATTACTTCACCTACATAATATAATCCAGCCAATGTAATCGATGTGATTTAAAGCGCTTGACTACGTCAATATCGTATATACCTTATACTGCACAAAATTCATACGATGTCGATACTTCCCGTTAAGAATGAGGGGTCATAAATATTTTTCCACGAAGGCACTCGAAACTAATTTGATATTTGTTCGTCCAGGGCGGTTTGTCAATAAATTACTTATTTAGTCCGTAATAGCATTTCACGCACGTCATATAATACTTGCCATATCGGATTGCCGTTGGAAATTTTCAAGTTGTCGAAAAGGCGATATGTATCGAATAGCTTTTCTCACATCTTCTGCTATATTGAGTGAAGATCAAAAGCCGAACTGGTAAAGTTCAATCAAGTGAAGTAGAATACGTATACGTCTACATATGATACTCGAAAGAACCCTGAAAGCGGTAGATAAATGACTGATATTCACCGATAATTGATGTGGTTTTCCCTCATTCATTTCCTTCCGAAGCTTCTTCTTAGGTGGCAACTGGAATAGACATATCTTATCTACTATACGCCGCCCGTAGAAAATAGTTCCAAACGCTTCGATCATCTGCGCTTCTCCTCCAATTCGTCACACCAAGCATTAATAGTATTTCAAAAGTCTGGTTCTGGTCTGGTCCTTACAGGAGCATTTGTAACAATCTTGTAGCGTCTTCTTTTAGATGGCTGCTTATAACTTATCTTTTTGCATTTTCCATCATCTCTCTAATCTTTTACATTTTACTTAAATAATAGGGGTATTCATGCTATCTAACATTTACTTAACAAGTACGAGTATTTGTACTCATTACGAGTATTCGTTATTCGTTACGCACAACATGGCCCAGCTAACGCAATCGCTGTATTTCAATGCGTTTGACCACGTCGATGTCGGCATATAGCTCATACAACTCATTGTTCATGCTACGCCGATACTGTCCGTTTACGATGATGGGTCCATATATTTTCCGGAGTATTTTCCTCTCGAAAACTGCCAGTACTAATACATCCCTTTTCGTCATAACCCAGGATTCTGCGCCATATAAGACAGGTAGAACCAACTTTTGGTACAGTCGGATTTTTGTTTATCAGAGAGGGCTTCATCATTGAATCGCTTGCTTAGCCCGTAGTAAGATCTGTTAGCAAAGCATACTGACATCATTCGTTTCGTTTACAGCGGAACCGAGGTTGATGAATTCTTCCACCACTTCAAAATTATAGTTGTCAACGTTCACACAGCGTCCCAAATGAGTAGATTCTTTGTTCGTTGAAACCAACAGCTTTGTTTTGTTCTCGTTTACCACCAGACCTATCTTTGCTGCTCACTACTCAAAGCTTGAGAATGCTGCAGTCTATGTCATCTGCATATGCGAGTAACGTATTGCTTTTGTTAAAAATGATACCAGACGTGTTAACTGCAGCTTTCCTCTTAATCATCTCTTAAAACTTAAGTTGAAGAGGTCGCACGATAGACCGTCGCCCTGCCTAAATCCTTGTTTGGTGTAAAAAGGCTCACTAAGATCTTTGCCTATCTTTACAGAACACTTCGTATCAGTTTTGCGTATCGGGCTATCGTTGGCAGCTTTATAATCGACAAAAAGATGGTACGTGTCGGTCTGTGTTTCTTGGGTCTTCTCCAGAATTTGTCACAGTGTGAATATCTGGTCCAAGGTCCAATCAGGTCAGTTAGAATCGGCTTCAGTCTTTCACATATCATACTCGACAGGACCTTATAGGCAATGGGTAAAAGACTGATACCGCGGTAGTTTTTACAAACACTTAGATCGCCTGTTCTAAACACAGAACACAGTACACTCAAATTCCAATCATCGGGGATCCCTTGATCCAAATCGTATTTAGAAGCTGATACAGGCTGTTTATCTGTTCATCGCCACCAGTTTTAAACAGCTCTGCTGGCAGGCCATCAGCGCCGGCAGGTTTGTTGTTCTTAAGCCCCAATACTGCTGTTCTGATCTCTGTTTAGCTCGGAGCTGGGTAATTTATATAATTTAAAAATAGCGTTGCAATTAACTGCAACGTCATCAAGTCTACGTGAAGTTTTTCCTTAGACGTAATGCGAAATTTTTCATCGCAACAGAGTTCATCACAGCACGGTTTTGCGGCAGTTGTGGTCATTGTGTGTCAGGATCAACAGGATTAGGGTCGCATTGCTGTAATAAATGAGAGTTTAGAGTAAACTGTGACCATCTCTCGGATAGAAGTCTTCTCGATGTCCACCTTACTTTCACATTGATTACGTACGTTTATCGCTCTACTCAACCTCATTCATATTTTGATTGCAACCAAGTGATAATCCGAGTTTATGTTAACACTATGAATAGCAGACATGTCTGTCTCACATAAAGCATGGATTCCACGTGGATCAAGTGGAAATTGATCATTTTATTGTCATTGGAACCAAATAGTTTTGAAACTGTTGCAATTGCTGATGTTCTTCAATGATGATTACTACCAATTGTGCATCGGACTTATTGCATCTTGAAGTGGCAATAGTAGACTTTTTGGTAGACAGTACACCTCCAACCCGATCCTGCTTGTAATAAAAATTTATCCTACAACTTAATCCCCTCAAGAAGCTATGTAAAACCTTATTCCTGTAAGAATCAGAATCTCATAGGTTTATAGTTGTCTGACCTACCAATGTCCCTTTATTCCCAATAATGCACTGTGGGATGATATTTTACCTCTGTCCAATGGAGTTTATCAAAGTTAAACTGGAACGGGGTGCTTTTGCATATTTCAATTCATTCACTTCCCTCTCACGTCAATGTTATGGATTATATGATATAGACCATCCTCATATAACATTATACTATTCTAACATATAACATTCTATTGATGAACATTCCTCTGACATGCCATCAGAGTTCTTATGTTCGGTACAGGTTTTCTTTCAATTGCAGTCTAAATTACTTGTTAAATTGTATGTATGTGGTTTGAAATGATTTAGTCAGCCTGAAATTTGAATCTGACCACTTACTTCATAAGCTTTATAGCGTAATTATTAATTATAAGCGCAGTTTGATTTCAACCGGGCTAAAGTTCATTATAGCTTTTCGATACCAACCTAAATCTGATTATTTTTGATTTATTACGTACAATTTATTGGCCGACAGTCTAACAAAGCAGATAGACGAAACCATAAATCGATTAGAGGGAAGCTCACTTGGGTTAGTGTATTGAGTATCGCCACATATATTGTTTAGATGTGTACACACACACATATTCGCAGGAATTTTGCATGTATATGTAAGTGATAACCACCGGCGGAAAGAAGGCTTTTGAATGAAGAATGTTATGGTGAAAGAAGGCCTTCCTTACGCTCTATACG
This sequence comes from Philornis downsi, assembly GCA_019455685.1. NCBI lineage: Eukaryota > Metazoa > Arthropoda > Insecta > Diptera > Muscidae > Philornis > Philornis downsi. The sequence goes on along the minus strand of JAHXMU010000686.1, from coordinate 326,710 downwards.
CCTTCCACCTCCTAACAGAGAGCTGCATATGACGGCTGTCTATCCTCATGTTCTGAGGATACAGCGACAGCAAGCTACGCATTCAATGGCAAATGTTGTAAAAACCATAGGAGGATGCAGAAGGATGAAGAACGTCACTTTGCGTGTGGGCAAAATGATGGCAATGATGCAGCCAATATACGCGTTGTGGGGGAATACCATAAGAACACGAAAAGAAAGAAGTTCCAGCTTTTTAAAAGGAAGAACATTTTATTTAAAATAGGGGGAGTAAGCATAACGAATGGTACAAGGATAGCGGTAAAGATTAAAAGCTCAATAAATGGCATACAGCAAAGAATATGGCAAGGAACTCCCCTCTCAAGAAGAACAAAAAATAGTCTTATTAAACAAAAGAAACAGCCATAAAAAGAGCGGGTTATTAAGAACATAGAAAGGTACACGTCTAGAGCTACAAGACCGAAATTTATGTCAAAAAGTAAAGCCTATACTTTACCAAAAGTGTAGCTTATGTTAAGCTACTTCCATTCGGTAAAAACGGTAATGGACATTTTGTCACGACTACGCAAGGTATGCTGCAAAAAAAAAAAAAATGAAGAGAACATATTTACTTATTTATAGTTCTAGAAGACAGTGAAAATTTACACCAATTATCGATGATGGCGTAAGCTTTCTAACCACCGAATCAAAACTAAGTTGGGGTGGCTTTAGAATAACAAAGAAATGGAAGTCAGTCATGGTTAAGAAAATCCAAAACATGGTTTTGAATGATCCTCGGCTAAAGGTGCGTAAGCTAGCTGAAATGATAGGTATTTGAGAAAGTGCTGTACATCATATACTGACCGAAGATTTGAAGATGAGAAAGCTCTGCACAAGATGGGTGCCGCGTTTGCTTTCAATAGAGCAAAAACAGCGTTCTGAAGATGTTTCAGTGGAGTGTTTGGCGATATTTCAACACAATAAAGGCGAATTTTTGCGTCAATTTATAACCATGAATGAGACATGAGTCCACCATTTTACACCTGAGACAATGAAACGTTCAAAGCAATGGACTGGAAAAGGAGATTCGTTTCCAAAGAAGGTAAAGACGGTTTAACCCGCAGGCAAGGCCATGGCCTGTGTTATTTAGGATCCGCATGGAATTATTTATCTTTTTTCTTTTTCTTTTTTTTTTTTTTTGTTATCTTCAGAAAAGAAAAACCATCAACGACGAACAATATGGTAAATTATTTACACATTCACTTTACACATTCACTAATGCGATAGCCAAAATTAATTAATTAAATTTCGAGTTACTTCATCACTCACCTTATTTGGCAGATTTAGCTTCATCGGAATATTTTCTATTTATGAATTTGAAAAAATGGCTCGATGGTAAAAGATTTGCCAATAATGGAGAGATGGAGTCAGCAGTTGATGGCTATTTTAAGGAGTTTGACAGTTCTTAATATAAACGTGGTATAGAAGCTATTGAATGTCGCTGAAAAAAGTGCATCGGACCTAAAAGAAGAAGCTCCTACTTGCTTTTCTATTCTTACGATTGAAAATGCGCATGGGTCTTTTTCACAAAAGATTCTTATTCATAATAATTTATAGAATGTTTGAAGAATGTTTTTACTAAGAAAATTTAATTTATAAATGAAGAAATATTTACGAACACAGCTCTTATTCTGTAGCTTCAAAATTTTGGTAGGCCATTTGTAACACCAACATCTTCTCTTCTCTTGTACGTCACAATACTGAGATCATCAGTTCGCGATTCATTAATAAAAAATCCTGGTATACATTCTTTCGAAATGTGTTTTCTGAAACTAGATTTGCTAAGAAAACATATTTTCGACAACAACTGGTGTTTTGAAATGTATTGAAATTAACGCTCTTAATGAAATCTTGTGAATTAAACCCTAAATTTGTGAAGTTCATTTGTAGCCGATTTTTGGTCCCTCAGCATACTTCAATACGTATTCCATAATGCATGTGCCTTTGAGCTTTCTCTGTGTGAAAACCTCAAAAATTTCAAATTTTACCACACATTGATGTGAGTGGGAAGAGTTGGGCGAAAATCACCTCTCTCCGGATTGATGATGTTGCTGTCGCATCAGGAAGTTGTCAACTTGTAATTGACTTTTATTGCCGCAGCAGGATAAAAGTGGAGGCGAAGTACAATAGTTTAGTATTTTGCCCTTTCTCGCTCTTTCACCCTCCTTCTCTCTCTCTCTCTCTCTCTCTCTCCGCTGTGTACACAGCATACAGTGTATAAAGAAACCATAAAAGAAAATATGTTAAAAGTTTTTGTTTTATGGTACTCAAATGTGAAATTAGTTTGATTCACGACGCAAAAGTGAAATTAAAATTGCGAAAATGAAATTGTGCGAATGCAAGTAAGGATATGCATGTCGGAACGGCATAATAAAACTGTGAGGAAGTCAAAAATTCAAAGGTGTAATCAGTCAAGTAGTAAATTAGTTGGTGGTCATTTTTTAAATTGTGGGGGAGCAGAGATGTTGTTGATGCTACACTATATGTTGCAGTTATATGGATTTAACATTGTTTATCATGGCAACTATTTTGGAATTGTGAACAATTATGAGCAAACTCCTTGATATTCTATTTTTAACTGCTTAAATTTGTTACAAATTTGTTACGAGTATGTTCTGACTGTCTTCAATGTTTTAAGAAATTATAAAGAATTATTTACATGCTATTATATTTCTATTACAACTGTAAAGAGTATCCTAAATTTTAGTTAAATGATAATTTTGATAGAAAACACAAGTTCTTAATCGAAAGTTGTTATTTTTTTATTGATTTATAAAGTCTATAGCGGCAAAAAAACAAATTGATGTATTAAAATGTTAATATAACCAATACAAAATTTCAGTCAATTAGATGCGTCTTCATACAATCTCCTTTTGTGTTGGCGTAAAATCACGAGTGTTACCAAATAATAATCTAAAGAAAAGCTCAATAAATGAGAACATTCTGGGAAAATTATAACTTTCTAAAGTTCCTCTCCTAGAAGTTATAGAGAGATTACAGATTTTTGCCAAATCGACAAATTTGTATGAGTACTTACTGAAAGCCTAATGCGTGCTAAATTATAAAGTATAGTAATAAGAAATTCATTATTTTTCCTACAGCTGGCTTTAGTAATCAGTATCTTGCTTTATATAAGTGCTAACGGATTACACTAGGTGGCGTTAGAAAGGTACGACTTCATACTTAAATATCTACTCAGCTAGTTTTATGATTACTTGACTCAGTATTATTTGAGTGTGTATCAAGGTTAGATACCAGCAAAGAGAAAATATAACATATTCAAGTTTTTTTCGATAAAGGCGGAAACTCAAACCAGGCAGATCAAAATGTGAATAGTATTTACGGCAATTTTGGTTTCATCGATTTTGTTTTGGTACTTTTGATATTACAGATACACCTCACTCTGAAATATTATTGTCAAAAATGTTGACAAAATAATTGGAATCGTCAAGTCCGACCATCATGTAAGCAATGTTTCAAGCTAAATATTGCACAAAAAAACCATTTGGAACGACTTCAATAAGGTTGGATACAAAAAGAAGTTCTACACATGGGTGCCACGCGAGTCAACGGAAAAAACTTTTGACCAAATTTCCATCTGAGAATCGACACAGAATCTTAAGAAAATTGACCCATTTCTGAAGCGGATAATAAATGATGATAAAAAGTAATTCACTTACGACAACGTCGAAAGAAATTCGTCATTATCGAATCAAGGTGAGTCGGCTCAAACGGTGGCCATGCCAGTATTTATGATCAGGATGGCTTTCTTGCATATTTGGTGGGATTGGCAGGGAACCATCCGCTATTGACAAACTCTTAATTTGTACCAGTACTGTCAACCATTGAACAGTCTAAAAGAAGCAATCACCTTATTGCTTTGTCTGTAGGAAAGGAGTAGTGTTCACCTGAACAACGCCAAGTCAAATACATCGATAATCTCTCGCCAGGGGCTTCGGAAACTTAGTTGTGAAGCTCTTACGCATTCACTTTATAGTCTAAACTTGGCATCACGTGATTAGTATCTGTTTCTGTCTATATACTGAAAAATCGTTCGTCTCAAGAGGCACTTAAAAAATCAACTGTCCCAATATTTTGCCAAGAGGAATGAAAGTTTTTATGAGGAAAGCGTAATGGAATTGCCTTCAAAATAGCAACAAATTATCGAACAAGACTTACATACTTGACCATAATCTTATCATTATAATTTTCTTTTTATTACATTTTCCATACTGAATGAATAATATAAATTTTAAAATATATGGATAAAATTAAATATTTTGTATTTGTATTACCAGAAAATCTTAACTAGATCCATCAGGGAGTACATCTGACAAAACCCTAAGTAAAAATATTATACGAATTAGGGATTGCAGCGGTTAAAATTAAATTGTAATACAGCGGTTCATTTGTATACTCTCAAAATTTAATTCACCAAACGCTGCTTAATGAAATGTGGTGTTTGTACTTGTGTATTAAGGATCAGACTTACGATCACGTTTGTACCATTAGATTATGAACAACTTTAAACTAAATATAGTTTTTATATATTATTTCTAACGTTGGAGATTTCAGTTTAGATTTCAGTTTCGCCAACAATTCATTGTAATACAGCGAACGACTTTAGCAACTTCGAATGATTTTTATATATCTTGGGTACAGAGTATTCTCTGGATTAACCTTAGCTTTTGTGATAGTAGTTACTTAAGTATCAAAATAAATTACAATTGTATTTTTTATTTTGAGGAGAAAAAATTCCATGCTATTCACTCTTCATCGCTGCTTCTTCAATTCGTTACGCCAAACTTTCTATTTCCTCGCTCTATCGTTCTTCCCGCAACAATTTACTTCGTTCAAAAAGACGGGTTTCCACCTCTAACTTCTCCTTATGGCGTTACCATACAGCACGTGTTATAATCAGTTGCAGCAATGTATCCATCATGGTATTCGCACTTGAACAGCCTTCCAAAAACAAAAACTTTTAAACTGTATGTCGTATAATTCACGTATCTGTGACAGATAGATTGACAGAATTTTCACCTCTACCCGTACGCCTTTCTATATCCTTGCTCCACCACTCTGTTCACAACCCTGTCTTTCATGTCATTCGTGTATCCCTCTCCTTATTATTTGTAGGTAGTTTTCTTTATCTCAAATGCAACATAAAATATATTCCATTACATCTCATGAATGAAATATGAGAGAGCTTCTCACATTCAGTGTACTTATACGCATTCTATTTCTAGACTCACTCAACAGGATCTATACATTAACGACGATTCTGAATGTCGTTTACAAGACTTATCGATTAATCGACTAACGAAGTATGCGTCAAAGGCATCAAAGTGACTGCTGTTTAAAAAATGATAGGTGGCCATAACAGGGATTAAACCCGCGATCGTGCGAACGATAGTCGCGTGTGCTAACCTCCGCCACAGTCGGTCAAATTTAATATGGCTTTATTTATTGCACTATGACTAGTTTGGGCGAAGTTTTTTATGCGGTTTTTTGAGCAATACACGCAACGTCGTTTCTTCTATCAATTTGTAAAGGGTGTCCAAACAAGAACGCAAGATTTAAATGACTGATGCAGCAATTGAATTGTTTCTCCGGCTGTATGACATGTGGCGCCGTCTTGTTGAAATTCAATTCTAGGCACAAAAAAACTGGTTATCATTTCACGATACCGAACACCATTGACTGTTTGCGCTTGACATACCTCATTTTCATAAAAAGAAGGTCCAATGATTCCTCCAGCCCAAAATCCACACCACACAGTGGCATTTTGAGGATTTTCTTCACCCCAAATGCGACAATTCTGCCTATTGACGAAGCCATCAAGATGGAAATGGGCCTCGTTACTGAAGATGATTTTATCGGCAAAATCAGCATTTTCATGTTGTCTCTCCAATACCCAATTAACGAACTCCCTTCGCTGTCCATGGCTTCAATTCCTAAGTCAATTGTACTTTGTATGCTTGAAGATGCAAATCTTTTGTCAAAATTCCCAGACAGACCCAATTTTGGCAAATTTATCCATTAATCTCTTTACAGTTGACTCTTTTGAAGCATTATTGTGACCCTAAATTGATCGCAATTTGGAACTGTAGCCACAAAACTTTCACCATTTTGGTTAAACAATTTCACAATAAGAATGCGTTGTTCATTTGTGTAACGCTCTATTTTTACTAACCTCGTATCTTCTACTAGCAAACAATAACAATTGTTCAAATGTCAAACAATGACACTTCGAATGGCGCCAAATTTAAATCTTGCGTTCTTGTTGGGACACCCTTTAAAAGTGTTCTCTCCATATTTGCAGTACACTCTGCAAATCCATGAGTAAACTGCCATCATTATCCTCATGGCAGGGAATCCTAGGACTAATATCTTTACCGAATACCTTCTGATAGAATTCTTGCGTTTCACCTACATACGTGCAGCTTTTTTATTCCCAACGCTCTCTCGATCTTTTCGAAGCCTTTAGTTTATTTCGCTTGAGTAGACGAACTCCCGTTCATTCCTTTAAGTTGTAGCATTAACTATTATCGGTTTCCTTTTCATCAGACGCTATGCTACATCCTAATAATGGATTTAGACTTGTTAGTTACGTCATACAGAGTGTGCAGCAAATAAAGAACACTTTTTCCCGTAAGAAACTCACAACAATTATAGACGAAGGCGTACTGAAAGAGTAAGCCCACTATAGGCATGGATGGACTTTTAAGCATTAAGTAACCAAGCGAAATCCAAACGTATAACGTCCTGTATTTAAAAAAAGGACCAATCTTTTACACATTACAAATAATATAAAGTGTTATGGGAATGCCCACACTAACATTTTCTAATTGTATCAACTTTGATTGGACCGTGGAGGGGCTATAGATCAATTAAATCGGCAATTGATAATCACACTTGCTACGCATCCTGAAGAATAATTGAGAACAACAGATCGATACATGTCATCTTTGACTATAAAGTTAACGTCATTCGGCTAAGCTGGTATTCTTGCGAATCCACTCCGCCTTTGCAGAAGTTTTAGACAGAGCCTATTCTATTAGTCTAGTCTATTATGCGATCTATTCAACCTACTAAGCGAGTATGGAAAGAGAAAAGCTGTAGTGAAGACGACTGGCTACTCGATGAAAAATTCCTTTTTAACAGGAACTTTTACGAAAGTTCAGTTTCGTTTTAATATTGATAATTTGCTGAAATTATCTTAAAATATGTTTCCGTTTCATATTTGAAACAACAACATACTCCAACTTACATTGATTCGTTTCTTACCTGAAACGAAATTAGAAACTTAAATTGCTTCTGTTTCTCTATCGAAACATAGTAAAACTGATATTTCCATCCGAGAACCTGAAACAAAAATATAATTTTTATGCAATTTCATTTATTAAGTGAAGCCAAACATAATTTCGTTTCTCGCAAAAAGAAAAATATGCCGCCAAACTGTGAATGGTTTAAAATATTTGTTAAAATAATTTATGTTTTGAATCTATTGCGCCAGTCTCTCAGAAATTATCACAGCTGCTCAAAAATGTAGTCCATTTTTATGAATTTAAATACAAACAAAACGTTTTGTAAACTGAGTCTGAATCAAAATTGTTTCTGATTTCATTTCGAGTTAATGAATTCAATTTAAAATTATCAGTAATTTCATTTTGGATGTATGAAACAGGAAAAAAAGCCAATACAATTTCGATTCGATTGTGGGAACCAGAATGCAAAAGTTGTATGTATATCTTCGATTTAGATTCAAAAATATTTCGGATTTAGTTTCATTACGATGGCGGTCCCTGCTTTAAAATATGTGGACGAATCAAAAAAGCAACGTAGATGATCAAAGTTGCATGGAAATATTTTCTACATACTCTACCCAACATATGACAGTTTTCACTATAGCCGTCATTTGAATAAGAGACTAAGTCCATTGCAACAATATTGCAAGATGTAGCAAACCCGTAAATATTATATTTCAGTTATATACCTATACAGTGTCACAAAAACCTTGCACATAAATACTATCCATAAATTCGTTTTGTATAATTGAAAAAATCAAAATTTCAATTTTAATCTAAAATAAATTAATTAAATTTGTCACTTGGTTTTATGCCTCATATGTGTTTCATATGTACACGAACCCACACGCTAGTTCATTGTATATACCTTGTCGGAATTGTGTATACATATGAGTGCCAACACACATTCACATAATGCAATGATTTAATAGCTGCAAAGTCAGTAGTTCTATGACTATTTCCGGTGGTAGGAAATGGAGTATAATGAAACACACAAAAGACATTCAAAGGTTATTGAAATCGAAAGAATGGAATGAAATGGAAATTAGTTGACTGTAAATTTCTTTATTGTTTTAACTTCAAATATGGCGTTGATAGTTAAATTAATTTTGGTTTTTGGCACAATTCAATGGTGTTCGAAATAAGTGATTTAAATTTCAATTGCATAGTGGTTTTCCGTAAATAATGCACATCCTGTGGCAATGCCAAGTTTGGTTAGGATGGAATGGCGTTTGGGGGCAACGAAATAGCTAATACTAAAAATGTAATATACTGAAAATGCAAATTAGGTTTTTTGTTTAAAATTGGAAAAATTTAAAATCAGTGACTTTCAAGCCGATTCTACATATAGATTGACACGCAGTGGCACGATGGTTCCTGAGAGCATTGTTACGTCGCATATGTCACGGTAGACAGCTAAGGGGAGCGACTATATAGGTAAATGGACAATGTTAAAAAAATTTTGAACCAGGTATAACGTACTGAAGAAAAAGCACGCACGAAGAGTGTATAACTTGAAATATGGTATGACAAATTAAAGCGCAAGTAGTTCCGGAACCACGGCGTAGCACCAGACTACTGCTCCGCGAGTGTAGTTTACATATAGGCAACTGTTTGGCGGATCTTGCATGACTTTCGGTACGGCCTAAAATTCATTAAAAAAAACACATAAAGACTTTGGTCGTCTGCACTCTACAGAGACTTAGGTCAGTTGTACTCCAAAACGTTTTTAGTTATCTGTGCCCCACAGATACCTTAGTCATTTGTATCCAACTTGCACTTAGGACGTCTATACTTAGGTTATCTGAGGCAAAGTAATTTCGGTCATTTGTACGTCATCAAGATTTCTTTCGGCTATACCCTACAGATACTTCGGTTGTGACTTTGGTGACCTGCGATCTATAGAGATTTTAGTTGCCTGTAGCCGTCCTTCTGTCGTCTGTGCCTCACAGGAACTTCAGTTGTCTGCACCCCATAGGGTGCGAATAGAATTACGTATTATGCGCACCACAGAAATTTCGGTTCTCAGTATTCCTTAGACATTTTGGTTGTTAGTAGCCGACAACTATTTTTGCTATGAGAAAGGTACCTTATAAATCTAAGCGACTTAGTTAAAAACCAGCGACATCCCAAATTGTTTTGGAGCCTGCTATGTAAATGTAAAAAGTTAGCCTAGCCTGGCGCACGAACCTAGAGCTACCTGAATCCATATGCTGAATCTGCTACACATATTTGATTCAGACTGCGGAAGCAACAGGACTTATCCCAGCCAATAAATTTCCTATAAACTTATTATTATATATCTAACTAAGAAACTATAGCCGAATTTATTCTAAAATCACAGTTAAAGATTCGCCAACAATTTTGAAAGGTTTCATTTCCTTTTGTTGTCATTGCGAATATATGAAAAGGATGGTGGATGACAAACCCAACCTACTAGGATTTTCATCATTCCTCTTACTCGATGTGGGCGGTATGGAGATGCAGAGCCGACTTCAGATGCAAAATCCAAGTGCATTATCTCGACATCCAAAATCTTTTCCAATATCTTAAAATTGAAATTATCTAAAAATGGCCAGAGGTGCGTTTTCATCAACGAGTGAAAAGTGCTAAAATTACCAAAAGAATCTATAATTTATTTGGAAAAATTCCTCATAAATACATTTATTTCAATCAATACAATAGCTAAATAACAGAAAATTAAGTTAGAACTCCCTATCTTAGGCCCAAAAATCACTTTCACTGTCCCCACTCAATTTTCCATTCGTCTTCTTTCCACTCTTTCCCGTAGACAAGTCCACTTCAGAATCCGTATGCTCTGAACTCTCGCTGGTACTGATTATTTCCATAGCGGCAAATTGAGATTGAGTTTCACTTAAAACCTCACCAATTTCAATACTCTGCTCTTTAGGTGTTAATTCTAATTGCGGACCAGTGGTTTTTTGCTTTAATTCATTTTCGCTGGAAACTTCTCCATGACCATCGCTTTCGTCTGCCTCATCATTTTCGTTTTGCGAGTTTTGTCGTTCTTTCTCAATGGATTTCAAACTATCTTCTTCACTGTCACTGGTGGTTAAATTCAATAGTGAAGGCATAGAGGTGTTTGATACTCGGTTGATTGGGGGAATGACTTTAAATGTTTCATGTTGATCATCCTTAACCACCAGGGAATGCAAAGAACTTCTGCTGGGTGGAATTGAAATTGATTTGAGCTTTTCCATTTGAGTTTTGGTTATCGTGTTCATGTCATCGTTTAATGGCTGAGAAGAGCTGAAGTTGGAAGGAAGTTGGAATGATGCATTTTGGCCTTCGTTAATAGCATCAACGGAAGTTAGCGAGTAAGCTGAGGTGGCTGTAGTAGTTGTGTTGGCGGTGCATGTTGAGGAGACCGAAGTTGTAGTGCTGATGTCTAGCTGATGTTCAGATTCTTGTTTTTCTGGCTCTTGAGAATATTGTGCGGACTTGATTTCAGACTTTGTTGGCTCCTCAAACAGCTGTTTCATTTTGGCCATAGACTGTTTTATTAATACTGAGGAGCTGTCTACACATTTGCCGTCGTTTTTCTCCATATAGGCAGTGTAAGATTTCAAGTCATTCACAGCCTGCTTTAAATTATCCCTAGAGAAAGCGGGTGCTTCATGGGAGTCAACATTGGCCGCGAGGTTCTTGTAATTTCCTATTGGAACTTCTTTGGGGAATAACTCTCTACGCGGACTGCCTTTCAACAACTTGCTTGCATCTTTTAAACTATCAACAGATGTTGACTTCTCTGTAGTTATTTCCTTACCTTGAATTATTTTTAAAATTTGTTCATTGAAATGGCTTTTTTCGGCATTTCTTTCACATTCGTCTACCAGATGTGTAGCCAATTGTGTTTGATATTTGGACCCAACAAGATCCCATTTGTAACCTGATAATTCGTGGGTTAATTTATTTCTTTCTTCTAAAACTCCATTGGTTTGTACCGCCTGTTCCTTTCGATTTGTCAGGAAATAATGGTCATTCTTGTATCTTTCTTCTTTTTGTGACTCTAACATATGTCGGGACTCTAATAGTTCACCATCACCATGCTGCTGTCTCCTATTTAAAGGCAAATAATGGTCATACTTGTATCTCTCTTCCCTGCGTTCCTCCTGTACCGTACGTAATCGTAACAATTCAGAATTATTTGCCCCTATAATGTCACTTTTTGGTGGGATATTCTTCTCTTTCCGTTTCACATCCTTGTGAACATCTAAATCCATTCGCAGTTCTAGTAATTGCTCCGCATTTTGTAAAGCAGTTCGAATGATATCACGATTTTGTAAATCATTCTGAAGGGAGTAACTCTCATCATCATGATCATTATTATCCGCCATTTGGTCCTCCAACGCAACTCTTTCCCTGAGCACTTCTTGTTCTTTACGCTTTCGAAAGAGGTCGTCATTTTCGAAGAACTTGTGTTTAGCTTCTCGTATTATATTATTCACATCAACCGATGGAGAAGAATAATCATCATTCCCCGCTGTTTCAAATCCTACCTGAGTGTTCTTAAGTTTTTCTTTCAAGGTTAAGAATTCTACATCCAAATCCAAGTCATCATCACTGGGGCATGGTTTGGATTGTAAGCTATGTAAAAGGCAATAGTTGACTGTTTCTTTGGAAATTAAAACATTCGCTTTTTGTCCAAGATTTTCTAATATCTCCGATGATTTACATTGTCTGGTGGCTATAGGCCCACGTGGTGTTTCCTGCTTTGCTTGTAGTTGTCGTTTGCGGCGCTCCAAATAGTTTTGGAAATTTTTTTCCAAGCAATTACTTTCTGCTTCCAGTTGTTGTAAACGTAATCTAAACAGATATCAATTATTAGCATTAACACATTTTTTCAACAAAATCTCTACTACAGAAAAACTTACTTCGTTTCGCTTATAATTTGCTCTATATTATGATCTCTTGGTGTTATCGGTTCATGCTTCTCGGTCACGCAGTCTTTCACTAACTGATTCGTTTCTAGAATGGATTTTTGAATTTCTTCCGTTTGTTTGCCAATAACTTCAAGTTTGTCATTACATTCTGCATTTTGGGTCTAAAAGTGAAATGAACAATTTTGTTCGTCAATAATGCAATTTAATCGTTCAACTCCACTTCATACTTCTTCGTAGTGGGTCTTTTCTTTATCCCAGCTTTTTTGGGCCTCTTGCAATTCAAATGATGATTCCCTCAGCTGTTGTACCAACTCAAGTTGTTTCGTTTCAAATTGTTTCAGACGCATTTCGATATTTTCATTAAGTTTCCGTGCTTCATTGGTCTGTTCTTCTGAACCCTGGCGTGATAAACGCTGGAAATAATCGAGATGTAGTTGAAATAGTTTATAAGTGGACAGAAGTAAAGTTGCAAAGGCGGCAAAAGTTCCATCAGGACGAAGCTTTCTACCCAATACCATGGATTGTAGTCGACAGTGTCGAAAGCGGTGTACCGACTAATTGCCAGATAATTAAGCGTGTCAGAAGGGCTCACTTATCATACGTCATATATTAACTTAGATAGTTTTTACTGTTAAAATTCAAATCTTTTTTGAATTTTTAATAATTAATTAGGGTTCTACTTCAAACAACATACATAGATGTATAATATAAGTTGACATGGTTCTTTACAGTATAAGTATAGGGTTATCCATATAATGATTTCAAAACCGCCGGTCTGGCAAGGCTGTCAGCTGTTAAATACCTGTCATCTGAAGTGTTAGTTATTTAGTGAAAGGTTTGCCATTTACAAATATGGACCGTTTAGCAACCGCGTAAAAATAGTTAAAACAAAAGTGGTGATTCAAACGTAGACTTTCAATCGAACAAAATTTTCTTCAACGATAAAGCACATTTCTCACTCGGCGGTTACGGCAACAAGCAAAATTGTGTGATAGAGAGCTCGGAGAATCCAGAAGTGATTGTAGAAAAGCCATTGCAACCCGGAAAAAGTGAATTTTTAATGTGCACTATGGTCAGGAGTTGTCATTGTGCTGTATTTTTTTTTCCAAAACTACCTCAAAAGGATCCACTGCTTTAACCAATCTAGAGATGACCGCCTCTGGATGAGGCGTATTTCATACAGAATGTCAAGGTCCAAGAATTATAATGAAATAAATGTTTCATCAAAATCATAGCTTTATGTGTGTTTTATTTAACTTTACTTGAAAACGAAAAATGGAGAATTATTAACAGATTTTTGGCAGTTTAACCATGAGGATTTCAAAATCAGCACTGTTTTCTAAGATAATAAGGAAAGAAAGTTTAAAAACTGCATATTTCGCACAGTTTCGGTTATGTTTAAAATTCCACGATTCGAAAAATGTCATTATATTTTTCTGCGAACGTGCTTCACTTGACGAGATATGAAAATAACCACCGAATTGAGGAAAGATCAGTTTTAAACTAAATACGACCTTTTTGATATAATAGAAAATTGACAATTAATATTAAGCATCGCAGTCCTTTTTGAAACAAATTGTTGTTTTTTAAGTACCATAACATACCTTGTTGTAACGCCCACTAAAGGGAACAAAACGTTTAAAACTAGCGGATATAGTAAAATAAATTTCGATCCCATAAATCGACTACTAACAAATTAATCATAAAAAAACACCAAACCGGTCTCTTTTCAATTATCGATGTGCCATACCTCATATACTAGAGCTGACCCCCGAAAACATATAATCTATGTGAAAATCTCGTTCTTAACTCGTCTAAAGCTATTACTTATTCTACATTACCTTGACATGTTGAACGAATGATACTGCCACAAGCACCAGATATAACAAAATCGTATCATACAATAATCAAAACCAATAAATATTTCAGAGAATACTAATTGCGTACACCTTTTAGTGTTACTGCAGTCTGATCAATTATCGAAATTGAACCAATAAACGTGGCACATGTAATTACATAATCACAGATGAAGTGTAGGGAATGCATTTCAAAATAGGAGATATATCACGAATTCAAAAGTATTTTTTAATACTTACCAATATCAGTTTCTGTTTATAGTGCAATTTTAAAAGACTTTTCATATGTTTCATTTTAATATCTGTTTCGGCCTCCCATTGTTCTCTCTGCTTGGCTATAATTTTGCGCAATGAGTTATCGATCTGAAAAACAAAAATGGAGAATTATAAATTTATCATTTGGGATTTTTCCGTTTGCTTCCGATTGGTTTGGCAAATCTGCAATAACAACGTGCTCTTAGGTAGTTCACTGCAGAGAAGTGCGCTATTTTTCTCCCAACAAGTGGATAGGCACAAAGTTGAACAGGTGCCGCAACTTTAGGCGGGGTCACAGTGTCCTGGGCGATGTACCAATGCACCGTCAGACATGTGTGAATGCAGAAAACGCCTTCTTTTCAAACATGACACCGACTTTTCACGTTTTTCCAAAAAAAATTTAAATTTATTTTAATATTTTTTAAATAACCATGCCTGCGGATAGGGTGATCCCTTAAAAAATAAGGTATCCAAGGCACTGCGGACCGCAATACATAGTTTAGTGTGTATAAACTTCGAGCGACCAATTTTTGTTTCTTATTCCCTTGTACGTCTGAAATGATCTTCCATAATACAAGCTACAAGGGCGGTCCCACAACAAGCCAACCTGATGTATGCCACTAGTTTGAAAAAAATTATTTTGAAGAAAAGTGGCAGTCTTATAAAATATGTTTGAAATTTCAACACGCCACGTTGCTTAGTATTTTTATTTGATCTTTCAAAAGTAAACGATCTCAGTGAATTTGTAAATATGAAAAAAATTAGTCGCTGCTATGTAATTCAATATTTCCATTTGGAAGATCTCACTCCAACCAATATTAAAGCCGAACTATAGGTATATTCTACTCTGGGGGAATCTGCTCCTTCGGTCACGACTGCAAAATATTTGGTAGCAGGGTTTAAATGAGGCCGTACGAGCTGCCAAGACGAACTTTGTAGTGGTCGACCAATTGAGATGTCCACAAAATCTTATTGGATGATCGTTGACTGAAGGTATGTGAGCTGGCTCATCTCATTTCTAGATTGCTGTAATCATTATCTACACTCAGTGGAATTTAATTAAAGGTATCTGCTTCTTGGGTTATACCTTTGGGGTAAATAAAATACAAGAAATATCTTTGGTTACAATAACAATTAAATATTTTGTGCGTATACGATTAAATAGTTGATTGGTCCATATGGTAAATAACAAACTTATAATACCAACAATTGCAAAAAATTTTAATGTAAAGACTATATGAATTAAAATATAGTCCAAAAATTGCTTCACGGAAAGACCGTAAAGCTTTAAATCTGATGGTTAAACTCATTAGCGTTCAGCCGCCAGATATAACTACTACATTAAAATAAAATTCAAACCCAACTGAATCAACCAGTTAATGATTTGCAAAACAGCGATTTTACCCAATTCGTATATCGCGATCTTACTAATTTTCTCCTTGGAACCAAATTTGAGCTAATTGAAAATAAGCTGAATAAACTGACTGACAAACATAATCACAATTGGCTTTAATTGTAAACCATTCTAATTCAGTTGCAAAATGATTTTCATTTCCAATAATAATTTGGAAAAAAATCAAAATATGTGGCATTCAAATATTTATTTATTTATTTGGCTTGTAATTTATAGCCTTCCGACAAATTATAAATTGTTATCCATTTAGTGGTTTTAAACCAGCAGTCTGGCAAGGCTGCAGCTCTTAAATAAATGTCATCTGAAGCATTGCCATTTACAAATATGGATAACCGAAGAACACGTAAAAATATTTAAAAATTACCACAAAAGTGGTGATTCAAACGTGGACACTTTTCGTGCTTTACGGGAATGATTATGGTCATTATAATCGACCTACTGTGCAAGGAATTGGCAAGATTATAAGAAATTTGAAAAGACTGGAAGTATTACAGATGTAGCAAAGAATGTGCATCATCGCAAAGTATGCGGTGCCGAAAAAATTACTCCGTTACCCCCAATTCAGAGCGCTATGCCTCTATGATATCGACTTTTTAGGTCTACAATTGAAAATGATGACGGTGCCAAGAGCCATACAACATAACCGAACTTGGCTTTAGTACGTGAGAAGTTTCCGGAAAGTGTAATTTCATGTTTACGCGGATAATCTCCCAACGTTGGATTATTGAAAAACCAACATTTGTCAAATTATCGCCCAGATACCTCCCAAAATGTGTGAATAAGTAGACGAAAACTAGCTCAAAAGGATCCACTGTAGTGACCAATCCACAGGCGGTCATTCAAATGACATAGTATTTCGTACATAATGGCAAGGACCAAGCATTATAATGAAATAAAAGTTTTATTGAAATCATAGCTTTATGTGTGTTTTACATAACTTTACTTTTGAACCCGAATATTCATCTAACATAGATGTTATCTGCTCAATACTATAAATACAAAGAAAACCTAATGAATAATAAATATTAATATATTATTAATTATACATTAATATATTAATGTAAAATATTATATTTGATGTCTAAATAAAGCGCTTTGCTAAAAGAAGCAAAAATAATCCTCTTTAATCCATTTACTTACCCCTCTGGCAACCTAGAAGCGCCTGCTTTGAATGTCGACATTTAATCGTTGAACAAAACAACGAACTTTACCGGTAACAGCAAAAAGCAAAAGGAAAGTTGCAAATTCAACCTGCAGGTCTCTTTCAAACTAAGTTTCGTAACATGTATGCAATTACCTTTAATTGAATTTCGCTGAGTGTATTATGAGTTTTGATATTGAGTCTGTTCTATGGAGACCGTGGGAGATAATCCAATAATAACTATCAAATAACTAACGGATACAAAACTATAGTAGAAGTAAGCAGCATTGAAAGCACAATACTTCTAGGTAGGAGGTCAAGGATAACTACGACTACGAATTCCTGGCCGGCCCCTTTTCCATAATCTACAAAATTTGGTAATGACTTACCTTCTCTAAAAATTTCTTGCCATTATCAGTAGTACGCATTTCATTAAGCCAATCCGCGTATGATTTCTCGCCAGTTTCTTTTTCCGTTTGTTGCTCCATGAAATTCACTTTTGGCGGATCTTCAATAACTGTTGAAAGTTTTCTTTCCTTTTTACACAATTCCCGGGTAACCTGACCAAAGCTTTCAGCACATTTACCAAATTGTTTGGTCAAACAATCTATAGATTCTGCGATATTTGTCAAACGTTTGCCTTTACGTTTAGACTTTGTCAGTTGTTTGACGTTTTCATTGATACGATCCAAACTCCGATTGAGATTGTGGAATTCCCGGGATCTTGCAGTTTTCATCGTCGACCTCTGGGATTTTGGCAATTCCATCTGCCTGACTAGCGATTCAAATTCTCTTGTCATTTCACCGACTTTTTGTGAAAGTATCAAGAGATATTTGTTGATATGACGCAAATTATCTGGACCTTTACGACTTTTGGGCGGACTCTGCGGAGTGACTTGTACGGCACATGATCTTTGATCGTATCTCTGTTGAAATTCTTCGTCGTATTCAGTTTGAATTTCAATTGTCTTGCGTAACATTTCAACGGGTTTTTGATTGATCAGATTCTTTAAAAACAACAACAATAGGGAATTATTTGGGTTTGTTTCATACTCATCCAAAATGGCTGGATCCAAATGTTGTTTGTGGATGCCAGCATTAGTTACCGCTTCCCAGATTTCGGATATTTCACGTTCATTGAAACGAAAATTACGCATACTATCAAAGTCGGGCAGAGTATTGTGAAAAGGTACTTCGGTGCAAAAGACAGACAGTGTGAAGTGACAGTTTTGGGCGTACAGGAATTCGGACACCAATGTGTTGAGGGCCAAAACTAAAGGAGTTAATGTCAGGCGATAAGTAGAGCCGCCAGTTGAGGACATAGTGTGGGCCATTAATTGTTTGCCTGAAAGAAAAATAAGATTAAATTAAAAGTGAAATATTATGGAAATAGAAGAATAATTTGTATCAATTAAATGTGTGACAAAGGCGGTCACCAGAATTGGGGATTTTAAATGTTATCAGTTTCCCTGGATTGCCTCCAATTATTGCAATGTCTTGCAAGGAAAACTTAAAATGTTTTGGAGCCGTTGTTTTTTAAGTCTATTTTACTTGTTACTGTAAGCGGCATATAAGAAAGAATTGCAGGCACTTCTGCTTTTCTGCTCCCATTTGTCGTACAAAAATTTGATAAGCTTTGATAAGCTTATTTCCATCGGAATTTTGGCGCGCTGTCCTTTGAATTCATTATCGAGGACTTTTCGTACTGGAACATTTTCTTCCATCCGTAGAACGTGATAAGGTCAACACAGTTGATGAATTTTAATGTACTTGACAACGTCGATTTCTACGTATGCATGGCTTATACAGATGATATCTACTAAGATGACGAATATTATTGAGATTGCTATCTATTATGTGCCCAATTTGGAAAAGAATTACAAGTGCTTCATTATTCTATGCTCCTTCTTCAATTGCCAAATCAAATTTTTGCAGAAAGCTGGGCTTTCTAACGGAGTTCTGATTACCCACCAGATCATTGTTAAAGGCTTTTCTCGCTAGATCATTTTCATTCATTCTCACAACATTATCTAGCCAAAGCTGCCGCTTTTCATTGATGTCCTTAGCCACGTCGGCGTCATTATGTAATTCATCATTCATAAGAAGTCGGTACTACTCTTTGAACATATTAAGTCTTGACCCATATTTTACGGAATATTTTTCTCTTGTAAACCCTTAGAAATGCCCTGTACAGCAACGGAAATATGACTAATGATTAATATAGTCGATAGAAAACTTCGCTTGCTTTGCCTGTAATAACAGCTATTTGTAAACGATTCTTCTAAGCTCTAGAATGGCATTATTTGACGGCGCAACAGAGATCGGTAAAATCATCCAACAGTCCCAAGTTTGCAATCAACTTTCATACAGCGTCTCAGAGAAGTAAACCCTTCGCTCGTTGAAATAAATAACTTGGCTTAAGCCTTGCCAAACCGATTTTTATAATTGCTTCTCAATGCTTGAGAATGCTGCAGTAACATCTTGCAATTTTCCATCATTGATTATCATTCCTTCCATCATCAAGCATATGCAATAATATTTGGATTTTGTTGAAGATGATATCAGTTGCGTTTATGGTAGCTTTTTCCAATATCGTCTCCAAAACAATGAGACCGCACTCTAGGTCATCACTTTATCTAAGTCATCGTTTGTTTTAAAATTGCTTGGTATGGCTTTTTTGCCATCTTCACTAAAGACTTCGTTTCGATTAGTGTTAGCTTACAAAGAAAGATCAGCTTCGTAGGAAAGCAAATCTCAGCAAGGGCTACAACTTGATTTTGTATCGTATGATTTTGAATTGATGATCAAAAAAGCGTGTTTTTTGTTTACTTGAGCTGTCTTCCGCAACTCATAGATTTCATCATTAGATTTCCATCATTGTTCTTACAGAAAAAAAGTCTTGTGCTACATCTTTCATTTTACATATTTTTGTCAAATCTATACCGTTTTCTAACCCAAAAAAACAATCTCCCTTTTTTCTCTCTTCATAGCGTTTCCTCACAATTCTTACTAATATTAGACTCAGTATCGCCGTTCAATGCGTGACTTTAGTGGCAGTTACCATCGAATATGCAACATATTGATGAATTTATAGGTAAAGGTCGTAATAACTGGAAGGGTTTGTCGTAGACACTTCTAGAATATGCAGCTTTGCGATGTCAAACTTGATTTGTTATACCTTCAGCCGAAGAAATTAAGATATAGCTAGTCCTGCCATATGTTGTTACACAATTTCCAGCGCTTATCGTTCAAAACTTCTTGCGGGAATAGAACCGTTAACTTTTTTTTCAGAACACATGCACTAATTAGTGAAGAATACTAGTCAGTTTGGTTTCAGTTTGCAATCTATTAACATGGAGTGAGGCGTTAAAGAGAATCGAGTCGGCGTAATAGCGTTGCATAAGTGCGGAAAGAGTGCTGGCCAAATTTTCGAGTTGCTAAAACCACTCGGAATATCAAGAATGTTCGTTTATCGTGCTATTGCTCGCTTCGGCGAATTGTCTGGAGTAGAAGACAGGCCAAAAGTGGTCGCCCGCGCGTTGTCCGTACGAGTGCGGTAGTAAAGACAGTGCGTGAAAGAATTCGGAGAAATTCCCTTAGAAAGCAGAAAATCATGTCCAAGGAATTGGATATATCAACCAGATCCATGTCTAAGCTGATTCGGGATGATCTGCATATGAAAGCCTATCGTCGGTCCACGGGGCATCTTCTAACTCCTCAGCTAAAAAAAATTAGGCTGGAAAGATGCAAGCGACTTTTGCAGTGGCACGCGGACAATGGCCATGAAAACATTCTGTTTACGGATGAGAAAATTTTTACCGTGGAAGAAGTTTTCAACAAACAAAATGACAAGATTTATGCCACTTCATCTAAGGAAGGGAAAAAAGTTGTTCCAAGGGTTCAACGTGGCCATCATCTCTCTTCCGTAATGGTTTGTTGGGGGGTCTCCCACCATGGTGTCACATCCCTCCATTTCTGTGAAAAGGGCGTAAAAACTGGTGCAAAGGTTTACCAAAAAGATGTGTTAGATGGTGTTGTGAAGGGTTTGACCAATACCCTTTTCAATGGACGTAGATGGATCTTCCAACAGGACTCTGCTCCTGCGCACAAAGCTAAAACCACGCAGGAGTGGCTCAGAGTCAATATTCCTGGCTTTATAGCAGCAGAAGATAGGCCATCAGGGAGTCCAGATCTCAATCCACTGGATTATGCTTTGTGGTCAGAATTGGAGAATATGGCTTGCAAGACTCGCCACAGAAATTTGGGAAGCCTTAAAACAGCATTAACCAGAGCAGCGCCCTCGATCTCCATGGAAATCGTACGTGCGGCTATAGCCCAATGGCCACACCGTTTGAAAGCTTGTTAAAGCAAAGGCGGCCATTTCGAGTGAATACAATTTTTTTTAATAACCAATATTGTCTTCTAATAAATGAAATAATTTTGAATACAATATGAATATTGTTTTTTTTTATCGCGTTTTATATTTGTAACAGAACATATGGCAGGACTATGTATATTATTTAATAGGGCAAAAAATGCAGCCTCCAGCGAGTGTTTGAAGTATTAAATACAGGGTATACGTTGGGAAGGTATATTACTTTGTTTTGCCGCCATTTTGGTAAACATTAGTCATGACAGTTCATATTTGGCAGTCGTGAAGTAGAGACGTGGCAAATTTATTATGGAAAAATATTCGATAAACCAACGTGTTTTAATCGTTAAAACATTTGATCAAAATCAATCATCGATTACTGTGACGATGAGAAAGTTACGTAAAATTTGCCACTATTTATCGTTTAGTAAATGATTTCAAAGAAAGAGGGCCTATAGCTGATAGGGCCAATCATGAATCACAACGTATTGGTCAATTTGGTCAGGAGAAATCATTGGACCTTATTTCTTTAAACTGAAAACGGCATAACGGTAACGATCAATGGGGAGTGATATCGTGATATGATTGGCAGCTTTTTAACGCCACAACTGCATGCTTTGCTTGATTGATTAACAAGTGGTATCAACAAGACGGTGCCACATCGCATACAGTCAGGATTACAATGGAATTACTGCGAGATCTCTTTCCACAACAAGTTATTTCAAAAAATGGGGATGTTGATTGGCCTCCACGGTCGTCTGATTTGACTGCTCCGGACTTCTTATTGTGGGGATATCTGAAAAGCCAGGGTTATGCAAACAAACCAGAGACGCTTGAGCAACTCAAACAAAATATTCGTGATGAAATTAATGAAATACCGCGTGAAATGTGTAAGAATGTAATGAAAATGTGCTCAAAAGGGCTCGCATTTGTAAGGCCAACAGAGGCGGACGTTTATTGTATTCCATACATAATTGCCAACATTAAAGAAATCATTTATCAATATAAGATCCATTCTCTTCCATTTAATCAACAATTATAAACAAACAAAGTACTATACCTTAGCGACGGACACCTTGTTTTTCAAAATTGTAATCCCTAGCTAGGATTCTTATGAGCTGAGATTTTTTTTTTAATGCTTTGTCTAATAAAAAAAAAATTACAAATGTTATGATGCCTACCAAGTAAATTTACTTCTACATACTTTTTAACATTCGAATTAGTTGGACAAATTTAATGTTTTTCAATAATCAACAATTTAATTTCCTATCTAAGCTTTGACGCCGTTAATCTAACGATTCTTCTGGCGGTGCAAGAACGGCTAATATGTGTCCATGATGAACACATCTGATCAGTTGCCATTAGCAATCCAAATGACATAAAAAAGCGTCCTCTTCCGTAAAGGTGACCCCACTGTTTTCTTTTTTTTTTCTTTCTTTCTTTTTCCACAACAATTTCAGGCCAACTAACTCACCCAAAGTGGTTTTATTGAAGTTTTTAATAAGATCACATCGTAGTTTTGCTTGTAATCCACGGGCTACATCGTCTCGTTCCATCCATTCGTGGAAATGTTTTTCAAATTCAGTTGCCGGTATTTTTGTGAGATTGGCTAAATTAGCCTTTGCACTGTCAGCAGTATTTTTATTCTCCGTCATATTACCGATTTAAAAATGTATTTAAATTAACAATCATGAATAAAAGAACTTCTATTTTCTCGCTATTATTATTTTGGCAGGTTTACTTTTCAAATAATATGTAAATTTAAAATCGAAAACAATAATTGAGTGTCGTAGTATTTACACTGTCTCTAAAACCACCACCAAATTGTTTACAGCTCTAAATGTTTGTACTTTTCGGTTAACAGAGTCCTGTGCACGATTGTTTTATTTTGGAATCATTCATGTGTAACGGCTGACAGTTGAACTGGCAGGTGTTGGTTAACGATAGATTTCCATGTTTGGATGTGGGGTATGTTCAATGTATAATAGCTGTAGCATAACGATGGAAACAGAATGAAAAACTTGAGCGATGGCAACGACAACGAGCTTCTCAGCAGGCAAAAAAGTTTAAAAAATCATACATTATGTGGACTGTATTGTTTATATTGCTTATGTCAGTCGTTTATAAGACAGTTAAAGACAACTTTCATCGAGAAAAAAAGACCAGCACTCTCTACTGAAAACATTTAGCTTCAAATTTCACAAGCGTTTTTTATAATGAGTTTCACCGTGAAATGTCCGGATAGTACCATCCAAATGATGGAATGCTGTTTGTTATAGCGGTCATTACGAATTGTAACGTGTCGATATTTACGAATTTTAACTGCTCTTTCTATTATGTGCTAAATATTGCTCGATATTTTAACAGTTTTTTTATTTAAATGCGTTTTTGGTAAGTTTACGTTGGTAATATAGAAATTATTGAACAATTTTTATGAATTTTTTATATATTTTATATATTCGAACATAAGCAAAAAAAATATTTGTACATTTAACGAACGTTGCATCTATTTAATAAACGTTGCATCTAATTAATAAAATGGAAAATTAAAATTTAAAAAAATTAAAAAAAAAATAAAATTTTAAAAAATTAAAATTTTGCAATTTTGACTTTTTTCTGTTTTTTTTTTCTTTTTTGGTCAGCTGTTTGGCATTCGTATTCCCTTTTCTAACAATCCAAATAATGTTAATTTTTTTTTTTTTTTTTTGCAAACATCGAGTAACTGCTTTTCCGTATCGGATACCCGGAAAACAGACATAGCCGAATGTGTGTGTAAAGTGCCAAGTTTAAAGCATATCTCAAGTCAGTACGGCGTCCGTTTCCAAATCGCAATAAATTGTTTGCGCATGCTTTAATATATCCTTTCAAATCAATGCTGTAAGGAAGCGAGAATACAACAAGGCTGCTCCTATAAGACCAGTGGTCCCTAATTTTGATGCATATATAGCTTATTTTGTGTTTATTGATATTTAAAAAATTTAACAAATTAAAAATTTGAAAAGATGCAGACAAACTGATAAACTGCTCACCTACAATATAACTGATGTCAATTAAACTGTATGCAAAATTATTGGGAACTGGGATAAAATAAATATATAGCGGCATGGTCGCCAATTTGTTTATCGGCTTCAGTCAGTTTAAAGAAACCGATGATTGTCTATGTGTCTACGTTCATATGGAAAATATTCGTAATTTCGAGTATGAAAATGTCTTTACAAATAAATTTCATACTGAAAAATGTCTTCACAGACAGTTTTATAAAGAAAATTTTTAGTTTTGTAGCAATTTTTGTTTGTTTTGTATAGAGATATTTTATATGGAAAAGTGTTTCCATTTGCGCTTTTCACATATAAAAAAAACATTTCTACTTTAATTCAATAAGTATCTTCATGGCTCCATATTATCTAGGGCAGTGTTCTTATCATAGATACTGCTCTTATTTAAACTTTTATTTTTGGTTATTTTTTCCGCTACTTGTCACATGAAAATAAATTATTTTACTAAAAATTTACTTTCCATTTAAAGTCAGGTTAAATTTGATCCTTTCACTGGATTGAGCTGATTTTTGCAAGTCCATCAACAACAAATGCATTTTGCAATTCCACAATAATCTTGGAAAACAATTTCGTCAATAAAAATAAATGTGTACACAAAAAGTGTCTTCTAAGGAAGTTTATTCTAGGAAAATCGTCATGGCAGATACTTTTCATACAGAAAAGTTGCGTGAAACACACCTTTCATATATAAAAGCGTAAGAAAAGACACTTCTCATATAGAAATATATCACGAAAGACACTTTTCATACAGAAAAGTGTTCTGGAATCCACTTTTTATGAAGTAAAATTTTCATAATGAAAAATACATGAAAGACAGTTTCATTGAAGAAAAGTGGCATTGAAGACACCTAGGATACTTCTTTATACGAAAAATGTTTTTCACTTCTCTATATGAAAAATATCTTCCAACGTTTGTTTTTATATGAAAAGTTTCTTCCACAATCTTGCTCCATATGAAAAGGCTTCTAAGATGCTATTTTTTAGGAAAACCCGTTTTTGTACACAAAGAGCGTCTTTCAAGATATATCTCCATATGAGAAGTATCGTCCGAGATACTTCCTCTCGTAACTTAACCTTGATTAAACTTTTCAGTTTACTTTAAATTGATTATTCAGTGTCGGCCGACTTTGCTCTGATATTCCGCAAAATAATCCACTCTTTCGTTGGTTAAAATTATTTATTTATTTAGAGAGCGTATTTATATTACATTAAAAAAAATTGCCCTGCATTTGCAATTATTTGATGTTTATTTTCATCACTAAAATTTCAAAACAATAACAGAGTTTTTGTTTTTTTTTAATTCCACCAATAAAAAGCTTGATAGCAACTTGATAAAGTTGTTGTCAGTAATTATAATAGTTGATTTTGTTTATTGGAAATCAATAATGTATTTCCTCAACTATGCAACTATGAAATATTTCCGATGTATTAACATTTGTTAAAACTTCTACTAATTTTGGGATACGGGAATGTTTTCGGAATAAAACTATTAAAATTGTACATATAGGAGAAAATTGTACATTCTGGAGTGCCAGTTGCTACTATTTTCTTATAAACAATTTTCATATCCTCAATTCAAGTACACGTTCAAATTACTGTAATCGGTTAATCGGTAAAAATAATCAAAATTTGGAAAACTATGGAACTAATGTGGAAGGAAGATGCCAATGACAGCGGCAATCGATCTTACCTTTGCTCAAATCTGCATCATAAGGTTTCCTTTATAAATTGTTTTTATACCTTCACTCGAAGCAAAGCGGTTTTAAGAAGTTTCAAAAAGATTCATGTCAACTATCGTGCCTACCAACCGATCAGAGAGAAAGACAGACATGGCTCAATCGACTTAAAGAGTCATGAAACACATTTGGTGGTTTAAAAGCTTCCTCGTAGATGTTGCATTTTTTATTAAGTGATACATGCCTTCATTCATTTGAATGAATGTTATTCATAAACCAAATCGATTTTTCATTTATGAAAAAATATAAAGAGAATATAAAAATATATAAATGTAAAAAAATAAAATCTGACTGATGGCTTTTATGCCACTTTTAATTTTTTTACTTTTGTTACCTTTGCCGCCGCATACGAGATGCGTTCATATTTAGGTAGCTCCGTTTAAGAAACTAATTTTTTGAAAAATCGAAATGAAAGCTACATAAAAGTAAGAGAGGGACCGACATAGTCCAAGTAATTTTAGATGTCGTCTTGGAATATTATTGGAGTTTGATCAAAAACATGGAATATTGGAAAAAAGACGTTATTAGTTTTGCCTGCTTACATATAATTTGTTCTCAGTTATTTATAGTAACTTGTAAATTGTTTTACTTCTTGTTTATAACGTATCTATCTTAACCTATCTTATGGTAATAAAGACGCCGGCAACTTAAAAAATTCCGTTGAATACTGATCCTGTTGCTTGTAATGCAAATTCTCTTATCTTTCTACATAACCGTCGTCAAACTCATTATTTGTTATAGTTGTAATATTCCTTACCAATCCACTGAACATCATCCGCAGGCACCCATAGAAACCGTAACTTTATTTATTTTTTGAAAACAAATCGCAGCAACCGTTTTGTTTATTGTTACATCGAACGTCAAATTGTAAAAAAAAAATTAATACGGATATTAATTCTACCACCGCTTTGATTGTGAAATTCATAAAAAAAAACAGAAAATCTGTTCAGGCACAAAAATACTTTCAAATCTTAGATAAATAGAAGCTTCTTGTGATGGCTGCACAAGGTAAAAACTCAATGCAATCGACTTTAAAAAACTTGAATATCTGCAAAGACGGCTCTCCCAAAGCTGTGGATGCTGTAGAGACCAAAGTCCCGCATGGAGCAAAGCCGGTCGTCTTGTCATCACAACGTTATAAGAAAATCCTTAGTAATGCTGCGCCGCCGGAAAAGTCAAAGATTAAAATACACATCGAAGAAGATAAGAAATATCTGGAACAATTAAAAGCCGATAATGATGAGATGGTGTCTCATTTCACGGGCAATATGCAAAGGACGCAGGAGCAAAAAATGCAACAAATTAAGGAAGATTTGGAGCGAAAAACACAGCACGGTAAGACATGGCCAGGATTTTTATAATGAACTGATGAGTTTTAATTGAGATTTTAGAGTGAAAACAAATAGATTGAATTTGTATTCAAGGGTGGCCACCTATTCTAGGTAAGCAATTTTAGTTCATGGGAGTACTTTGATCAGAGCCGTCTTTAAATTGTTATGGGAAGTATATATTAGTATTAATATTAAATAAAATAATAAAAGTGGGAATAGTATTATCAAATAAATTGTCAGAGTGCAATTATCCCTTACAATGTAAGTTGACTGCAGAGTGCAGTTTTCCGATAAAAGCAAAACTACTCTGAGGATTCGCCGGTAATTTTAGAATCCACGAAAATTTTCTATAGATACCAACCTTCAATGGGTCCATCATGTATGTATATCGTAGGCGAATTATAACTACTCTCACCGTCTGCTAGATTTTGCCCGCTTTTTTATTTTTGCTTTGTCTGTACAAAAACAAAATTGTTTTACAACTGATAATGTTATTGAGATATTGGGAATTGTTTAACAGTTTTTACACCAATGCAAATTTGGCGTCTTATTCATGACAGATTGCAATACAAAATAGATGTGATATCTAATCACAGATTATAGTTTCTAATCACCGCATACGTTTCGTTTTGCAACATAGATTTTAAACATGTGATCGAGGTCAATGTTTGACCAAAATATTGGTTATGTTATAATCCGATAAATGTTTTCCAAATATTGGTTATGTTATAAACCGATAAATGTATTCGAAGTTTCAAACAAATTTTTAATCACACCTGGCAACCACATATTTAAGAAAATTTACATTATACTAACAAAATTTAACAAGGAAAGAAGTCACGTAATATAGTCCTGCTAAAATCTATGTTTAACCCTTGATTTGTTGATTCAACGGCCTACATTAACTTGGGGTCAGAAATTGTCATACCGTTTAAACTTTTGCTCTCTGCGGGTTCAAATTTCTAATAATGTCAAAAATATAATCAGTGCTCCTTTCAGCTGGCACAGACATATTTTTGTCCAGTTATAAGGTTCAGTTAGTTTAGTACAGGATGGCGTACGGATCGTGTTACAAGCACAAAACGTAATAACCATTTTTTTGTGTGAATAGTCGACATTTTTTTTATTTTATTATTT
Organism: Philornis downsi; assembly: GCA_019455685.1. Taxonomy (NCBI): domain Eukaryota; kingdom Metazoa; phylum Arthropoda; class Insecta; order Diptera; family Muscidae; genus Philornis; species Philornis downsi. The sequence continues at coordinate 298,165 of JAHXMU010000686.1, read as the reverse complement.
ATTTTATAATAGTAGCTGCGCAACTAAGTTCCCGTTGTTTGCCAACAGATGGTGCCAACTGTAAGTGCTAGTCGATTCTGCCATAACCTAATCGTCATGACCCTGGCTTAAGCATATGGTAAATATATGTATTGTATACGTTACCTTTGACCGATCTCTTCGAATAATATGTGCACAGTTGACAGATATTTCACCAAATAAGTGTAATGACTAGTCTAGTTTAAAGTTTAAGTTGAATAGCCAATGAGTCTAAAGTTTAAGTTGAACAGTCAATGTGGTTGTTATACCTTTAATTCCATACCTTCCCCTCCTTTTCATGTACTATAAAGTTATCCATTTTTCTTTTTCAAGAAAAGTTAAATAAAACACATATAAAGCTATGGTCTCGAAAACTTTTATTTCATTATAATGATTATACCTTGCCTCTGGATTGGTTGCAGCTGAGGATCCTCGAAAAAAATATGTCTCAATGACTCCTCCAGACCATAATGTGCACCAAACAGTCACTTTTCCCAAATGCAATAGCTTTTCTACAAGCACTTCTGGCTTCTCCGAGCCGCACATGCGACAATTTTGCTTGTTGACGTAACCACCGAATGAGAAATGAGCTTCATTTCTAAAGAAAATTTTGTTAATTTGACGTAACCACCGAATGAGAAATGAGCTTCATTTCTAAAGAAAATTTTGTTAATTTGAAAGCCCACGTTTGAATCTCCCCCTTAGTAGTAGGATTTAACTATTTTTCGCGTTTTTCGGTAGTTAAACAATCCATATTCGTTAATGGCAAACCTTCCATTAAATAAATAAATAACACTTCAGATGACCGCCTTGGCAAACCAGCGGTTTTGAAACCACTAAATGGATAACCCTCTACATAGTACCTTCTTCACAACATTTTGCGATCGAAATTTCTGTATGTAGAACGATTTATCAATTAGACATGCATTTGTATTCTTCAGGTGGTGATCCAAGTCCAATTGTTCTACAATAGCAAATTCTAACAACTTTTTTTTAATCAATATATTTCCTGCATCTCCCAACTCTTTCAAACTGCCTCAAAACTGTTAACTCGAACTTATGCGGTCTTTACCAATCTTCTATCACCTCTTCCATTAGCCAAAGAATCCTATGAACAAACCAAAGAAAATGAGGCTCAAAAGCGGCGAGAAAAAATTGCCAAAGCCCAGCAACTGGTCGAAAAACTTAAGCCAGGCCCACGAGAACTACATACCGCAGTGTTGCAGAGTGAAGTCCTACGTGCTCGCAACGTTCAGCGTGACATTAATGAAGAGTTCAAAAAAGCTATCAAAAAGCAAGAGAATGAACATAAAATAAAATGCGAAGGCCAAGCAATGGCTTGGATAAACGAGGAGCAACAACGTCTGGCAGAAAAACAAAAAAATGCCAACCTCTATAAGCAAGAATTGCTGCAGACAATTAATGAGAATCAAAAGCAACGAGCTGAGCAAAGGAAACAAATGATTAAAGAGCAACAGCTAGCAAGAGAAACCACCGATGCGGAAATAAAAGCTGAGATTGAGAAGGAAAAAGCCATATTGGAAAAGAAACGAGCAACATTGCGTAAAAATGCTTTAGAAGCAATGAAGATGGTTGAACAAAGGCGTACGAGTAAGTATTGTGGCAGAGAAGACGCTTTCCCACGTTTCCTTGACCAGTTTTCCTTACCATTCCTTTTATAGGAGACAATCTGTGCAGCCAAGTGGAGGAACGCCTATGTTGTGTCTACAACACTGGCAAACGGCAAATGGATGCATTGCTGACAGGACAGACCAAAGAGCTGGCCGCCAATCAACAAAAAAGAATCGAAGAAGAAGTTAAGAAGCTCTCCGCAGTCGAGGACAATTCCATGGCTATCGAATCTGAACGCATTCGCCGTGACATTTCCACTATGCAGCTGAAGTTTACCGCCGAGGAACAGGAAAAAATTCGCAAAGACAAAGCTGCAAAACAGGCACGCATAGAAGCTCATTTGCGTGAAATGGAAGAATTAAAGCAAGCTCAACGGCGATCCGAGGAAGAGAAACATTTCGAAATGGCACAACGTTTTAAAAATGCGGAGGTCAATGCGCTCTTCGTAGAGCGTGAGCGACAAGAACGCATCGCTAACGCCCAAAATGTGCGTTCATTCCTCAATAAACAAATCGAAGACAATGAACGCAATAAACTGGCTCAAAAACAGGCTAACATTTCATGTGCCGACGATGTTGTTGAACGAGAACACAAGTTTTTCTTTGAGTACGCACGGGATCTTATGGATAAAGCCCAACAGAAGGGCAGACCTCTGTATCCGCTTGTAAAGGCTGTGCAACAATATAAACGGGAAAATCAAATTGACTGTGAACGTAAATTGCCCAAACATTTGGAAAGCCGTATCATTGTTGGTATATCGCCAGAAGAATTGTTGCAATACGACAAAACATCGCCGCCTGATAGTAAAGTAAATGTTGAAAATGACAAGGAAAAGAACAATTCAGTACGTGATAGCATATTAAAAAATTGTTTGAAAATTGATGAAATCATAAAGAAATCTAAAAATGACGATAAACAGGAAATAAGTACAGTTGATAGCGTTTCACCACAGAACTCCAATAAAGAAGAACACGCTCCGGCAGCATCAGCTTCTGCGGTAAAATTACGTTACAGCATGCAAGATTTGAAGAAACTAAATCAATTTGCTGATCCCTCTTGTCATTAGAAAATATAGTGATGGTGTAGACAATTTGAATAGTTTTTTGGTTTGTTGTTCATTTGTAGAAAAAAAAATCGCAAGAAATTTATTAAATTCTTTCAATATTGGGTTTCCATATATACGTTTTCAATAGAAATAGAAAATAATTGAGTTTCAAACTCTTAATACAATATTATTTAGTTGTTAACTTAATATAAATTACATGTTATTTTGCTGTAAATTCTAAATGCTTGTTTAGTTTTTTGAATTTCGTATGATTAGTTATTTTGTTATTACCAATAAATTTCAATTTGGTAGCTTCGTTCGTTATTGATGACTCCTTTTATCCTGCAATCCACGGTGTTCTAAATGAGAAAAAAAGATGTTTTAAAAGAAATAGAGTTTTAATGGATACAAAGAAAGAAATTTACTGTGCGAAAAAGGGTATAGAGATGGAGATTTTAGATAGTATTACTTTAAGAAGAGACTTTCTCCCGAGCTATGTTGTGGAGAACACGTTTGCATAAAAAAAAGTGCTTCAAATTATTCTATCAACTATGACGCTGAATCTCCAGATGCGCCATCTAATTGTATGAATCTATCAAATTTCAAATACGGAGAGGGAAATAGTATAGAAATTAACGTATCATATTCTAAACATACGTAAATTGACTATCAGCTTACTTGAGAATGTTCAGACGCCTCCTTATGTAAAATAAACGAAAAGGTATCGCCGAGATGTTGCTTATCATTAACTTAACATAAAAGATTTGTTTTCCACTAAGCCCTATGAAATACTACCAGAACCCTAAGCAGTTTGGATAAAAAATAAGATAATTCTATGTCAAAGACTAAATGCCCCAATTCATTTTAACTATTTTGTAGAAAAAAAGATGGATCCATTTACATTTGTTATTAGGGTTTTGCTTTGCATATTTCAGTCAATAATGATTTTTTTCAATTTATTGTGTTCTGCGTGCAATCCAAATGCCATTGGAATGGAATCTAATATCGATAACGCTCCAAACGCAGAAAAGAACGCAGAGAACTTTGATCTCGTTCGAATTCATCATACCAAGTTTCGGTATTCTTTTCAATAGAGTTTTGGTCACCTCCTTCAAGGCGGAAAAAAATTCGATTATCGAAAGCGCTGATACCGATTATCTAGTTTGTGATTCTCACTCTAATAGCTGCAGGATCAAGGAACAACATGATTTTTTTCACTGTTTCAAAGGTATTCCCATTAATTTAGGCCAACTGTCAGAATAATGGAAGTTTAACCAAATCACGCTACTATAAATGAGTGCATATAATTGTGAAAAAGGAAGAAAAAAATTATCAAATTTTTCCCTGCTCTATGATGGCCAACTAAACCACACATGAGTCAAACTGGGCAAAACAAATATTAAAGCGCTTTACAACGTTATAAGTTACAAATTTCAATTACGAATTGAGAACAGCAGCTATGGTTACGAAAAAAGCTCCGGCTTCCTCCTAGATGTTGACGATCACTTTTCAAACTAGATGAGTTAAAGTGAAGATTAGAACAAAAATCATCTGCCTTTATCTGCCTATTCGATCATAACACCGCAAAGAAAAGAAAGGATTAAAGTACGCGTTTGTTTGTTGCACTATTTTGTTTACCCAGTTGGCTCATATAATACATGTCCACACTTCAAAACACTTTTAATTCGAGTTCAGTCTAGCTGCAGACGTCGTCATGAGCTCGGTCATAATTAAATATCGCGATTTGTGTGAGTGCTTGTGGGGGGGATACAAAGTTCGATGTATTCCTTCGACAAAATCACCCCGAACTTGACGAGGAAAACATATAAAAACATAAACATATATAAACATTGTTCAACTTAATGTATTTTTTTGTTCTGAGTCGAATAAGGCTAGCCCCAGGTTTCTATGTTAATCCGTTCTTGAGATATTGAATTTTTTTCCGCTTTTCAGTGCGCCGTTCATTAAATGCATTTGCGAGGACTTTTGGTACAGAACCATTAGGTTTATTCTCAATAAATGGCAATGCTACGAGCGATAACACCAAAGTTGAACGGGACCAAAAGTTCTCCTTTGAGTACGCACGGAATTTTATGGATGGATCCGCTTGTAAAGGCTGTGACCAATGACATTAAGACTAACAGCAATAATACAAATCCATCGAATCGAATTTCATTAACGTAGATATAATATTTATGAGGCTGTCCCAAATGCATTTCATTCAATATGACAAAATAATAGTTTTATCAACAGACGGTCTGTTGTTTTTTGCTATACATATTCATTCACAATAATAAAATGCACAAACATCTTGCGGTTTTACCCCTATTTTTTCCTATATTTCAAATTTTGGCTATCGGCATACATAATAAAGGTCAATAACTAGTCCTGAAATTATGTTAATAGCAATATTTCTTTGGCATTGTGTTAATAGTATAATCTACTTAAAAAATGTTAATGGGCTCTTCTAAATGCTTTTAGAAATGTATGTTTATCAGGTTTTCAATTACTGACTAAAAATTAGCAATAGCAAGCAGATAATACTGTTGTTATTTAGTGGCATCTCGAAGAAAATCGGAAAGGTTCCATATAAGTGTAATAACTTGCAAGTAAGCTTTCTAGTATATATAAATAGCATTCTGCGAGAATTGCCCATCGACATTTACAGCACACATGAAAGATGGATAACGGGTTTCCACGATCGTTCAAGGGGGAGTACGAATTTTTGTTCCGCAATGTTGGAAAAAAAAATATCCATAAATCGGAAACTGGTTGATCTAATACCAAAAATGATACATTTTTTCGAGATATATGTGTCTCTAACTGGGAAATGGAGCACCCCATCGTCAAAATGACTTAAAATTAAAGAAAAAAACTCGCTAAAATATAAACACGGCCATATCTTTAAAATGAATATTTACTAGAGACGAAAAATATTTGAAAGATCGCAAAACAAAAATAATCGTTAAAATATAAACCATTCTACAATTCGGAAACAAATCGTTCAATCGTCAAAATAACACAATATTTATTATCTAGAGGCTTTTGCTATCCGATGTCTATAAAGTAGGTCAACAAAATTTATGAAGAACGAACTTAAATAAAACAAAACTGCTAAAATATAAATACACAAATCAAAAAAACAGATTTTCGACGAATTCATGCAAAAAAATCTTATATTTCCAGATTACAAACTAACAGAGATCGTTCATTTGGAACAATAATTACGACGTTATTATATTTTTATAAATGAGCATAGTAAGTTTCGATATCGTTATTTAGTATACCTTTTTCGATTCAAAGCTAAAAGTTTAGTTTTGATACGCTTACGATCTCGCGCTATTATATCCATCCGCTCCTTAATTGAAGTTTGAAATAAAACCAAATGTAAAGTTCGAGTAGCCGAAGAAAGCTTTGGGAAAGGCACAACAAAAAGAGAAAATATCATTATAATTATTATATATATAAAAAATTCGAAAAGTAATCTTATCTGCGCTTACCTGTTGTAAAAGTCTAGCCTTCAATTTAATATTGGCCGCCGTATTAGCTTCAATGTTCTCGCAAGTCTCTAAGTGTAAATTCAAAACAAATATCAATGTATCACGTATAGTCTGTACGATACGTTGAATTTGTTCCGTTTGAAATAGGCGTCGTACAAGAAAGCCCCGAACGAAAGCATTAATTTTAGTAGCTGCTGCATTAGCTACATGTTTATCGATAGGCAGCTAAATGGATTTCAAAAGGATTTATTTCGATAAAAATGGGTATATGTTTGTATGTTATTAAATTGTTTTTTTATTCATTTCAATTAAATTAAATTAAATTTATTTATTCTCAATTAATAAAAATATAGTGTGTATAACAATAACTAAGAATGCATTAAATTTCTTACATTTGATTAGTAGTAGTTCTACATAAGTACTGAATATATTCAAAATCTCACCATGATGTTATAAATATTATAATTTTTCGTTAGTATTATTTATTATCTAATGGTTAATACAGTAAGGCACTTATTAGTTGATTGGTCGTTAGTTATGAGCACTCTCAGTTGGTTAATGTTATTGCGGTTATTAGTTCGGGTTATATACTTGAGCAGATGAGTTATTTGGTCAGTTGATTTATCTCTAAACTTGCGAGAATTGAAAGAAGTCATAGATATTTAAAGTTGTACATTACATTTCACCATTAGCAATGAAGCTTAGTTGAAGAAATAGAAATAGGAGAGTGAAAAAGAATTAATTTGCGTAGAATACTGTGAAAAATGAATAACATTATAAAAGACATGTGTGCAAGAATACATTTGCAAAAGATATCCATTCCCGGTGTTGGGAAAGAAATTTGGAATCAAAAGTTATTTTTATCATCAGATTTATATATCTTATATCTATTCTATATCTTATCGTAAACACCTCTGACGACAAAGAATAGTATTAATCGACAGCTGCAAGTTAGAAGTCATAATAAACATTTCGGATTCCGTGACGAGTTTATCTCTACATCTCTTTTATGACTGAGTTGATGCTATTGGTACATTACCAAGTCGAGGTAATGACAGCGGTCTCATTATTTGACAAGCATCAGTTTGTTTTGTTCTCTACAATTCTACAGATGCATATCGTTAAAAAAAAAGTTTTCGAAATTCAATCCAAACGCAACAGTGTTATTGCTTTGTGTTTCGCAGGCAAATCATAACCAGCCAATGTTAATAAGCTACGACGTAAGCAAAATATTTGCGTTTCGAGCTATTACATGTTACAATGGTACTGGTAGAATCAAAAAAGCCCTATAATTGGGCATCTAAAAACGGCAACATTCGCAGAAATGGTTCAAAAGATAAAGTTCAGAATTCAACTTAATCCATGACAGTTGACGACAGCGACAGTGTCTTCTACTCTCGTAACATGAGGCTCGTTTTAAAAAATTAACTACGATCAATCCCCTACAAAATACAAAAAAGTACAAGATTTAACATCTGATGAAAGGACAGTTCGCTCTAGCAAGAGAAAAGGTGTTAAACCACTTGGCTTGAAAATTTTGTCTTTTCTCTCGAAAAAATTTTACGGTTCAGCAATATGTAGAGAAACAAAACGATCGTGTACGATTAGAGTGGAAATTTATAATTTATAAATATATGATAATTTAGACCAACGAATTCCTCTGCGAAACGCTCACCACTCTTTTTCATTGAATAGAGCACCAAGTTAACAAATCCAACGTAGAAATATTTTGTACGACGCTTTGTTATCTGATACACGTAAACAATTCAGTAGAGACCATTAGGTGTTTTAACAACACCTGACACCATTCCATAAAGCCCGTGAAAACCAACGTTTTCTACAAGAAAAAGTCAACAACTTTATTTCTTCCCAATAACGACCGTCATATTCCTCGGATTTAAACCCAATAGATTTTTTTTATATAGTCCTTTATGGAGGCCCAAGTAACGGCCTCAACTAAAACATATGAGACTAACAACGCCTTAAAGATTACTCTTCATAGAGGAGCAGAGATAAAGCCGGTGTCCAAAAATAAGTAAGAATAGAAATACTGTCACAGTATCTGTGATTGCCCTTTGCCTAATATATGGAGCGGCCATTTCTGGCGAAATTGTGCGCTCGTCCAGTAATTATAGAATATACACTGGCCACTTTAAAGCCAAAATAAATATGCGTCGAAATACCTCGGCATAAAAACAACAAAGCTACAGAAACCGATGACCAAATGGCAGTGCTTTTCGAAACCGATAACGCGGCGAGCTGATAATTCTTACGGATCGGCACCTAAATGCGATGTGGCCGTCCCATGATTAGCATCTCAAAGCACAGTTTCTGGTATATATAAAAAAATCTTCCAAATGCACGTACCGACCATTGTGGAATTAGAATTTCGCATATCGTATAAAAGGAATTCCATAAAGAGGAAGAAAGACGGTGTCGCATGAACGATGAGCAGTGATTAGTTGGTTTTGCGTATATTGTGCGAATAGACCAAAATTCGCAGGCACGAAAAGTTTTCGTCAATTAAATAAATGGACAGCGCAGATTCAGATCACTTAATCCGTATCAAACCTTGGGATAAACAGAAGACCGAAGAACGTAATATTTTTCCTGACATTATGACGGCATTGACTATCTAACAAAAAAGTTTAACAGATATTTTAGCAAGAACCTATTACTTTTGCCACTTCATTGTTCTGTAATCTTTCCAACCAGCCGAAAGCCTATAGCGAAAGTCGCGGCAAAAGAAAAACATTTAACATCTATAGGCTGGAAAAAATATAAAAAGTATCAAACGATTATACACCCTCCACCCAGGACAGACGTATGAATTGTTGTCCTTTTTTAATTTTGTCTTCACAAAAACTGTAGGGTTTTTAGTCAATGACGAAATCATCGACTCTAAGCAGCCATTGTGGGACTATAGCCCAAAACAAAATGAGGTGTTATTTAAAAACCAATTTTAGAACCAGTATCCAAAAGAAAACACCGTATTCAAACATCTTTTGCAAATGCAACCTCCCAAGTAAATACTCAACTTATTACTTCAACTATTCTACAACTACCGAAAATTACTTTCAATTCTAATTTAAATAAAAACTTACACGTCTATTCGATAACACCACATGTTCCTTATTAGGAGAAACGTTCACTTGATGGACTTGTGTCCCCGACAGCCGATGATTCGAAGATGAACGAGAACAATGAGGATGCATAGATGCACTATGCTGGGGTGCACATGACGATAACGAAATTTCCACAATATCCTGTGAGAACAACCTACGACGTGAGGATGACATATGACCGCTATCATTAACGCTTATATGACCATTTTCTTCCGGGGTCAGGGCATTGGTATCAGATGTTGCAACTGCTCTTTGAGAGTGTTGATTGTTTGCAGCAATACATGATGAGTCTAGTGATGTATTAGCATTTGAATGATCCATTGAAGACAAACTCGACATAGGTAAAGAAGGCACTTGTGGCATATAATCACAGGAGTTTTGTTGTGTAATGGTGGTCTCTGACTCTAATGATCTATGGTTTGACAATGCGGGAGAAATTAGCGTGGATTGTTCACCATCCATGCTTTGTTGATGTTGAACTGAGTCGGCGGAAAATCCTGAAAGTTCCATATTTAAAGATGTTCGAGGCGTCGATTCGGATTTTGAGGTAGGAATCTGGATGTGTGTGGCCGCCATTTCCTTGTTGAGTTGTTCAATGAGCAATTTCTGTTGCATTTCAAATACCTGTTTCAATTTCTGTTGTTCCTCTTCCTGTTGCTTTAACAGGCGCAAGAACTTCTCTTTTTTTATTTTATCCATCTGAGTCAAAGCTTCCTTTTCTGAACACGGGGACTTGGGGGAGAGAGCGGAGGCAGTCGTTTTTTTACCGGTTGCTGGGGATTTTAATTTATTTAATTTCTGGCTTGTCACCGATGACGCAGAACTTGTAGGAGATTTTCTCACCTGAGTTGCAGAAGTCTTAGGCAAGAGACCTATAGATCTGGTCGATTTGGGTGTATCGTAGGGCGACTTTTTAGTTTTGTACAAATGAGCCGTACTAGTATGAGAGGGAAATGAACTTGAATTAGGAGATGACATGGAAGCTGCAGCAGCATGTGCTAACCTGTGTTGCGAGGTTTTCTGCTGAGTTTTCTGCCGTGAAGGCTTTAGTTCGACTTTTTGAACTCGTTTTGCTTTCGATTCTATGGTGTCGCGTTGTACTCGTGATGGAGGGGATATTTTTCTGGTTGTATTCTGAGGTGAAGTTAACAGTGAGATGACTTTTACAACCTCCATATTACATGAACTATCCTTTGAAGTTCTTTGCTGTCGCATATGATCGATCAGTACCTTTGATGGTGCTTCTAGAGTGAATGATGAAGATCGGATAAGAGTATTATCGGTGGTATTTTGGGAAAATTCGGGTGTTGTCTGTGGCCTTGGCTGGAATGTAGTTAATTTTATTGATGGACTGGTAGCTGAACGACTTATGGCTGCAGTAGGTCCTAAATTAGATCTAGCTAGGACTGTCTTGTCGGGACTGGAGTGGGGTGTTACTGTAGGCGTCGAATGATTACTGCTTATGGCCTCAAATTGTTGTATCTTGGCCGTTACATTAGTGGGGCTATTATAGGCTTTGAAATCATGCATTTTTTCACTTCGTGGTAACCCATTTTTCCTGTCCGACTCTGGCGGCGGTCTAACATCGCTATGAGTTAACATACTATTAAAACTATCATCTGAGCTTAAATCTGCTGTAGTAAGACTGTCGTCGCATATATTTCGATTATATACCAAAGGTGTTGGAGGATTTAAACAAATCGATGGTATAGTCACGCCACCTTTATCATTTATGCCAGCCAATAACAGATGACTTGGCTTCTTTGGCTGCACATAATTTAAATTGGCCTTGCGCTCCAACTCCCTCAAAGTTATTTCGTGGTCCGCACTTTGAGGTATGCCCTCTTCGTCACATGGTATTTGTTTGATGACTTCATTTGTAGAATTGTCATAAATTAAGGTTTCCGATTTTTGTAATTTTTTTAATTTATCTTGATTGAACCTTGGGCTTTGGTGTACATGAGCGTTCCATACATTTGCCGTGTTTCTATGCATTATTTCTTCACCTCCAGATTGTCTTCGAATTATATCTTCTAATAACATTACAGATTCTTGGGACTCTTTGAGTTTTGCCTCGTAATAATCCTGAGATCTTTGTGATACATTCCCTGCTGTGTTGCAAGCAGATGACCGAGAGGTTTCACTTTGATTTTCAGCGGTAACGTCGTAGTTTCCTCTACTGATACGCTGTCTGCGCTCTTTCAAACGTTGTTCTATTTTCATCGCTTTTTCTCTAAGTACTTGCATTTGACGTCTTTTTTCTGAAGTCATCTGGAAAAGTTTATTAAATCATCAATCCTCTGATGGTGTATAGAAATATAAAAAAAAGTGTCATGCTTCAGTTCACTCTCACTGGCGTAGTAAATTGGGGTGTGGGTTGAGCAGATTCTGTAGTTATTGCCAAAAGAATAGAAGGCCCTGATGTATACAATGTATATAAAATCTATGCTACACATATATTGGACCGCTGTTATAATAGCCAGTCATTTGACTGTGTCAAAATGGGTTTTAAGAAAGAGCCGAGAGGCACAAATTGAATATATCTCTTTTAAAAAAGTATGATGTCGAGATTGCAAAACTGTTATGGTCATATTAAAATTACCAAAATTATGAAATTCATTATTTATATCATTACTATCCCAATGTTATGAATTTATAAATTCATGAATTTACGAAATTTGTAAGCTGGTTGGTTTACGAACTCGTGAATTTATACATTTTTGAATTTTTGTAAATTTATAAACTTTAAGAATTTTTATAAATTTGCAAATTTTTGTAAATATATGAATTTTTATGAATTTGATAATTTTTGTGAATTTATGAATTTTTGTGAATTTATAAAATTTTGTGAATCTATACATTTTTGTGAATATTTGTGAATTTATGAACTTTCGTGAATTAATGCAATTTTGTGAATTTTTGAATTTATGAATTTTTGTAGATTTATAAACTTTTGTAAATTTATGAATTGTTATAAATTTAAAATTTTACAATTATGATTTATGATTTTTATGTATTTATAAATTCTTATGAAATTTTTTGAATCTATAAATTTTTGCGAATTTGTGAGTTCTTGTAGATTTATGAACTATCGTGAATTTATGAATATTTGTGAATGTATAATTTTTATGAATTCTTGTAGATTTACGAACTATTGTGGATTTATGAATTTATGATTTTTGGGACTTTATGCATTTATTATGTAAATTTATGCTCTGTGGTGAATTTATGAATACTGTAAATTTATGAATTTTTAGGAATTTGTGATTTTTCTTTTTGAATCTACGAATCTTGGTGAATTTATGGATTTTTGTAAATTTATTAATTTTTGTGAATTTACGAATTTCGGTGAATTTACGAATTTCGGTGAATTTACGAATTTTTGCGAATTTATGCATTCTGATAAATTTATGATTTTTTGTGAATTTGCGAAATCTTGGGAATTTATACATTTTTGCGAATTTATGAATTTCTGTGAATTTTTAACTTTTTAGAATTTCTGTGAATTTACGAATTGTTTTGAATTTATGATTTTTTGCGAACGTTTCAATTTTTGGAAATCAATGAATTTATCGATTTTATGGATTTATCCATTTCGAAACTTCTTACAGGTTTTCGGGAAACTGATTCAATACCTTTCCTACTTAACAGCCATAGAACGAGTATATCCTTACATGATTTTTTATACCAACATGTATTCTATTCGGAGAATTAATAATAAGAATAACAAGCCCTCATTTCCAATTGAATTAGGTACAACGTTGGCTACAATATCAGGCAAGCATACGAAGACTCTTTAAGGTTGCCAATATTATTGTGTTTGAATGATTCTCGGTTGCCGTTGCCGTTGAGACGTTTTTCAGTTCACACTGAAACATGATCCCCATTCACTACGCCAATGCTGCTGTTCCGTTATATCTATTCGCATTTCATGCACACCAACCTACCAGCGGCGGTATTATGGGCTCTCCATCGATGCGGAACACTGAGACGTATTTCCGCAATGGCTTTTCCTGCTGCCCCTCCTCGGCGCGACGGTCGTCTGGCCTATACATACCAAATGTGGCTTCTTGGTGTTCCCGCAAATGCTGCAGTAAAATCTCCATATTGGTGGCAATATTTACAATTAGACAGCACAAAAATTACAGAGCCAATTATTGTTTTTGAGTTCATAAAATGGTCATTGATTTTCCAATTCAAATTATGGTTTAGTGGCGTTTAATTTTGCTTTTAATTGAATTAAAATCGCTCTTTGTATTTTGACATTAGATGGAAAACTTACTGTTTGTTTTGCTGTACGAATGCCTGTCGCAGTCGTCGTGGGCTACTTGCTTCATTTTCCAGTTACTATAGCAACCGAATCGTGTTGCAGTTGCACTTTCTTGCACTTAACGTGCAGAAAATCTACTTTTGTACAATTAGACTATTTTATTCAAACAAAACAAAACCTGCGCGCAAGTAATAAATGTGCAACAGCTGTTGGACAACAACAGCAATAACACCAGACAGGGCGTTTCAGAGAAAATATATAATTTGGCACTGCTACTGTGAATGGTAGTGTTTGAAGATTATTTTACGATGTTTATGCATTAGCATTAGCATATTTTTTCAGCAGGAAGACGAGTCTTGGTGAATTAATAGAAGTAAGTAGATAAAAGCTACAAATTTTGCACCAACAATCGGTACTTAATTAACTGCTACTATAATGCATATTATATAGTAATAGATAGTATAAAGAAATAATAAGAGCAAATAAAATTATAACATAAAAAAACATATCGTTGGTTAAGATTTTGAATCTAAGTTACCTGTGAACATATGAAGCTCCCTTTTAATTGGAATACAATTATTTCAGGATCCTAAATTGTTCAACGAAAAACTATATAAGCAGTTCGGATTGCCAAAAGTTCAAATATACTTCGGAATCTCCCCATTGGATACTAGGCTTAAAATACCCTACCCTTTTTAAATGATGGAACAAATGTTTATCAAAAATCCCACCTTTTTAATAAGAAGAATGTAAAAATTATTTTAAATTGTATTCCGATTTTTATTAAATAACTAGCTGACCCGGCAAACGTTGTTTTGCCTTCAAAATGTTAATGTGGTAAAACAAATTAATTGCAGAAATCTCATCTCCAACGCCATCTATCAATTCAAATAAAACCTTTTAAACCATCCGGAATACTCTACCAATAATTTAAGACCAAAATGAGTCAAATCGGTCCAACCGTTCTCGAGCTTTAGCGAGACTAACGCACAGCAATTGATTTTTATATATATAGATTTTTCAATTGCAGCACAAGGTTCTAAAAAACTACTAATTATTCTTAAAAGGTAGGCAAATTGAATTGAATTAGTTCAATGGGGTGAATAATTTAGTAATAGGTGGAACCGAAGAAACAATTTGCCCAGTAACAACCCCTTTATATTTTTAACTTGCAATTGTCAAACGATGCCTTCAGCCTTGGTAAAGCCGACACAATTGGATCCTATTCTTTATTTAAGCCTCGAGGTCTAATTTATGAATAGCGTAATCTTAATGTCAGCAAGGTAACATAAAACACCTCTACTGACACAAGAGTCTGAAAAAAATTTTTGAATAACCACAATAACCACAAAAGTGCGTAAATCGTCATAGCTTTTCTTCTGGGCACAAATGATATCACATACATGGCATCTCGTTTGCAAAACTTCTTATTGTGAATGGCCTCGTCAAAACAGCTGGTTGTTGAAAAGCATTTTGTAATAGATCACTATGGGAATTTGCGGGAAAATCCATACGTCGTTTGCCTAAATCAAAAAAATTAAACATCGCGAGTGCTATGTGAAAGTTTCGTCCTGCAGGATTGACCATGAATAATACCAAAAGAGTAATATCACCATTGAAACAACAAAATGAAGAACCAGAAAGTGTGGCCAAAAAATTCAAGCTTGAAATGTCTGAATCTCTGAAACCCCAACTGTTGGATGAGAAATCAAGTGATGAAATTGGGAACTACGATTTCCTTTTCGATCAGGAGGACGACTTTGATTTGTCTGCTCTTGAGGCAGCGGAAAAGAATGCTAGTAAGCCACGACTGGATCTAACAGAATGGCAGAGGTGTCAAGTCAAAGAGTTAGAGCGGGAAAAGAAAACATTTGCATTGATACTGACAGTTGTTAGCATCAGAGTTAGTGAGGAGGGGCAAGATGCGGAGGCTGAAGGAAAATGTTATCTGCAAGGACCTTGGTGTCATACCCGGGTAAAAATCGATGACACAGTGTCTTTGAAAGCTCAATGGGACGACAACCTTCAAGCTTTTAAAGTGGATAAAGATCAGGGTTTTTGCGTTGTGAATCCAGACTGTTTAATATCGGGCACAACAGTGGTGGGATCACTATTTTGCCGAAGAAAGGCGGTGTTGCAAGATCGTTTCAGAGGTATCGATGCTAACAACAAAGTTGTAAGTGCGATTGCATAGTCAATATTTTATCATAATTCAAATATAAATGCACATCTTATTATATTTCCAGATGGTTATAGGTTCTTTGGTCCACGAATTGCTGCAAATTGTCCTGGAAAAACGTATCTTGCAACGAAAAGACATAGAACAAATAGCCAATAATTTGCTAAATTCTCAGGATACAGCTTTTATGCTATATGGAAACCAATTGACTCTCGAGGATACTTCTTTGGAAGTCTTACAATTCGTTGACAGTATCCACCGATTTGTACAACAATATGTTGATGAGAAGGAAAATAGTATTCCCATAGAGAAGGAAAATTTCCACGAACGCATTTGTGAAATACGCGATATCGAAGAAAATCTGTGGATTCCCCAGATGGGCATCAAGGGCAAAATTGATGTATCCGTAAAAATTCAACCGCGGAGACGAAAAGGTCTTTTAACAAACTTTACACAGAAACAAGAACAAGTTTTACCTTTAGAACTGAAAACCGGAAAGGCCACATTTTCAATGGAACATAAGGGTCAATTAATTTTATACCAAATGATGTTATCAGTTTTGGGAAAGCCAACACAATCGGGTTTACTTCTTTACTTAAGAGAAGGTTTCCTGCGTGAAATAAAGGGGTCACGTAATGAACAGCGAGACCTTATTGGATTGCGCAATGAAATCAGTTATTATTTAAACTACATACCAGATTATTCGGAGTTTCCGGCGGATCTTAAATTGCCCAATGAAAAGCTCATACAGCCGTTTGAATTGCCGGAACCTATATCACACCCCACAGCTTGTCAACAATGCGCTTATGCATCTATTTGTTGTGCATTTGCTAAAACAGATCCCTCATTGCAACTCCGGCCTAATCACCCCTTAAGAAAAATATCCGAAGAGTGTCTCGCCCACTTATCAGCTAAGCATTATGACTACTTTATAAAATGGAGCCATTTGTTAATGATGGAGGAGAAGGAAGCACGCAAATCAAACCTCCAACGGATACTATGGTGTCACAATCCCGAAGAAAGGCAACAGATGGGTCGTGCTATCTGCAATTTAGTAATTGCTAACGATGGAAAGGCAGTAGAACGTGAAGAGTCACGCTACACCCATCGTTTTGTGCGCAAACCTGTCGAAAATGGAGCAGCAGCTGTGGAGAGCGAGGATGTTCTGGATCTAACATTGTATGGGGTAAGTTGATAGGGCAATTATGTGAGGGAGTAATTGCTTAATATTGTCTTGATAAAGATGAGTACGAAACATGAACATGGCTTTCGTTTAACTAAAGTTGACAATTCTTTTACTAATTTGCTATCCTTTCGTTAAGAATGAGTCCATCAAAGTGCGCCGTCCACCAAAATTTAGTATGTTGTTTGCTAATATTGACTAAAATACACGGTTTGTTACAAAATCATACGTATATGGTTTTTAAGAGAAATGATTGTCTTATAGCGTGCATGCTGAGTATTTATATTGAAATGCAGAGCGAAATGGCGCATTATCGTGGTGCAAAAAACAAAAATCGTTTGCCATAAACCCGACCTCTTTTTTTCTCGGGTAGCTTCATGTAAACACTCAAGTAATGTTCCCTGTTGAAAGTTTGACGCCGCGGAAGAAACTCATATTGTATAATACCACAATAATGAAGAAAACTGTTAGCATAACCTTATTTTTTGAGAGACTTTGGCACCATCTTTCCGCTGTTCCTTTTTGCTTCTGCATGATATTCACTCGATAGCCTTTTTTGGGGATCATAAGTATAGATCCGTGTTTGATCCCTCATAATAATGCTGATAGACTGAAACGACCTCCTCATAGATTTCAATACTACGGGGGTTTTAAAAAATGTTTTTGCAACCTATCGAGGTGGTATGTCTTAAAAGTGGACCCGAATGACCCGTCTGAAATGGCAACACCATTACTTAGGGTCCTAGTTGTTAGTAAACATTTTTAGAGTACCTAATCCTAAATTTATTGGACGTGAGGTTTAAAGGTAGAGGTTAAGAGTTACAAGGCTCGTTCTTCTACTTCAACTCGTTCCCGACCTTCTTTGGGAACGACAAAGTCTGTTTACCAAAGGTCTCCTGCAACATTGTGAATGTTTTCGCTGCAGAAATTCAATTTCCTAAACATAATTTAATGCAACTTCTTTGCTCAACCAACCAACACATTGTAAAAATCCGCAAAGTCTCTTTTTGCATTTGACAAAACCAAACGTAACACAAATGCTAATTACATTTATGATTGGAAATTTTACTCTAGATTTGAGAAACAAAATATTTCAGAAATTCGGTATATCTGCGCAATTGAAACTGAAAATACTTGTGGCATTTGGATTCAGTAGCACGTAGAGAAATTTGTTATTCTTTGCATTGTAGGTATATTTAATTAAAACACTACCGCGACCAAGCAGCGTCACATCCACTTCAAATATTTTCTCTCTATATTAAAGTCGATTTTTGAAGATTAATCATATGACGAACTCCAGCTCACTAGCTGGCTTATGTCCTGGTTCATTTACTACCGGTGAGAACGGCTCTTGTGTTCAGAGTTGGCTCATGTGTTGGCATAAGAGCCGCTTCTAGCTCTTTAAAACAGGACGGCGCACGAATCGTGCTAGTGTTGTGTCAACTATATCGTCATTCCGCAGAACCCAGAAGCTACTTATCTTGGCGTTCACTAGGACAGAAGGCTGACCTGGAGAAGACACATTGAGGCCAAAAAGACGCAAATGAATTTGAAAATTAGGCAACATCACTGGCTACCTAATAAGCACTCGGGATTTGGCATAGATAGCAAGATTTTGATCTACGTATACGGCAATAATTAAACCCATTTGGTGATTTGATACTCAACTCTGGGGCGGTGCAATCCCTAGCAACGTGGATAAAATTCAAAGGACGCAATTTATGGCGTTACGCGACAATACGGGTGCTCCCTGGTATACGAGGAACTTTAATATACGTTATGAAAATACCTCATGTGGAAGAAGGGATAAAAAAGATTAAAGCAAAACAAAGGGCCAGGATAGAACATCACTAAAATGCCCTAGTTAGAAAATTTGTAAACTTCCTGCACCTTCCAAAATTCGGAGAAGCTCTTTTGCGGTCGCGTAAAAAATTGTAAAAATTGTTATGTTAATTATACAATTAGTGTTCAAAATGCAAACGACGCCTAATCTGCACCATACGAGCACCTAAATCACAAGCTGCCATGAGCATTTGGTTTCTAAACTAACTCATGCCGATGTCAGAGGACTCCGTAAATAAAAACTTGCGGCTAAAAACCACACGGGAAAGAAATGTTTTGGCCGATAACTTCATTTAAGATACAAATATTTATTGTTAGGATCCCATAAGAGAATGATCCAATAATACAAATAAAGTAGAAAAAAATTGTCAATGGGGACCGATATTTAAAGATGTTGAAGGAGTTTTTTTTAACCAGAACTGCATCGAAGATGTATCCGTTTCAACAGCGTTTGGTTCCAGTAAGACGGAGCAACCGCTCGCACAGCTAGACCGGTTATGGCGGAGCACCAGGGAAATTTTCCAAACAAATTTGTATCCTGAAAGTCCACTTTTCTAAGGTCACCTGACCTGACTGCACTAGACTTTTGTTTATGAGGTTATGTCAAGGAAGATGTGTACAAAACGAAACCAAGGTATTCGACTGAATTGAAGCAGTCTATTAAAACAATAATTGAGGCGATCCCGCAATGAATAACTTTCTGATCTGGTGTTGCATATGCGTGAATGGCCATGGAGGTCATTTACGGTCAATCATATTCAAAAACAACTAGTTGTGTGAAGTAAAATTGAAATTTCTAAATAAAAAATAAATAAATAAATGAAATACATTGATTAAAAAAAGCTATTTGAATTTCTTATTGTATTGCAATTGGTGCACCACTTTGTAAGTTTATTATCCATTTTATGCGCCGGTTAGCGCAGCAGCCTGTGTACACAACTTATATGAACGAGATAAGAGCCTTTTTGTTTTGGCCCACGGTTCTTTCAAGCGAACCTTGTGCCGGTGGAATTTAAAAGAGCTACATGTACATTTTGAAATTGAAAACACACATAAAGATTTGAATTCATATTGAGAACAGATTTAATTTCCTCCTTTCAAGTACTCATTTGGATGCCTTGTAGGATTATCCACGATAAAAATAATGATAAAATGATAATTTTTTTTTTCTTTTTTCAATATTTAATAATTTAGGTCACCTAACGTAATCATCCTTTATCATTTAGAACCACAAAAGAGGAGGAGTTTATTCTTAACATGACATCTTGTTCAAAAAAAAAAAAAAAAGATTGTAAAGCGTCCTGAAAATACGATTTCTTAATCCTTTCTTATTCCTTTCGTTTATTTAACAATCTCGTAATTTAAAGCCTTTTGGCTTTATAACATCAAATTAACTGGTAACTATTGCCTTACAACGTTCAAATTAAAGCGCACTAAAAATAAGCGTAATGGAGGAAAATAAAAATAATGAGAAAAATTAAAAGTTTTGCAAAAGTTTTTTTTTTTTACATTTTAATTAATTAAGCTAACAATTTTACAGTTCGAAACTGTAAATCATAATATGCATAAATTAAAATAAATACTACTCCAAAAAGAAAAAAATCTAAAAATGAATAAAAATAAAATTTTGATCTGCTATTTTGTTTACATTCCTTTTTGATTTAAATTCGTTTTGTGCTGAACATTATAATAGCTCGACATTGTATTTTTATACTTTTCCAGGAGAAGAGGTAGGGACTCTAATATCATTACGAAAAGTAAAAAACATATGATTTCTTTTTTCGATTAGTTTTTATTCTAATCACTTCTTATCCTTCAGGGCCTCAAAATAGAATCAGTCTATCCTCGATATTTACCCTCTTATTTGTGAACATATTGGTAATCGTTTCAGAGTTATGGGCTTTGAACGCAGTCGCTTCTCTTAAAAAAAGTGTACGAAATAAGTGGTTGATTAATTCGTATTTCGATTAATAATTAATCGATTATTCGAAAATTTTGATTATTTGGATATATAATATAATTTGAATTTTCTTCAATCACATTTTAATAATGTATTTCAAATTGAAATATTTTTTATTTATTTATTTATTTCAGATATTAAGGTCCCAACACAATAAGGTTATATGGACCACAGAATATAAGTAGAATTATTACAAAAAAAATTATATTAGTGTTATTTTTACAGTTTTTAAAACCAAGGTTTAAATCAGTTTAAATAAATTAATTTCGTTTAGAAATTGTTTAACATTTTCAAAATTTACATCGCTTGAGAGGACTTGAATGTTGTTTATCTTGAATTTTCTTCGTTTTTCACTTAAAACTACGCAGTCATTAAATAAATGCGAAACGCTCATAATTTCACCACAGGTGCACAATGGAGGCTGACTTTTCTCAATAATATATTTATGTTAAAAAAAATTACAATGCCCAATTTTAATTCTCGTATATTTAATAAAATCAGTGTTGGATATTCTGGGGCTTTTGAATTTGTGTATTATATTTTTTTGGATTGCATATAGTTTGGAGTCATTATTACTATTCCAAGAAACTTCCCAGAGATCAAAAATGTATTCTGAGATTTGCCGTTTGTAGTCCGAAAATTGATATTTGAATTCCCTAGCTACAACTTCTGTTAAAGAACTTTTAGCTAACTGGTCTGCCCTTTCATTTCCATGTATAGCTAAATGGCTTGGGACCCATAGAAAGTCTGTTTTGTTTGAAGAATTATTGATTGTCTCTCATATTTGTTGTATAATCATATTATTGGTGAATGGATTTGTTATGCCTATTAATGCACTTTTACTGTCACATATAATTAATGAATTTTGATCTATGTCAGAATTAGATATATATTGAAGACAGGTTTTGATAGCAAGTAGCTCAGCAGTGTAGATGGATGAGTAATCATTGATGCGTTTACACATTTCAAGATCAGTACCGAAAATTCCGAAGCCAGCCTTTGCATTATTAACAGATCCGTCTGTAAAAAAAAGTTTATGATTTGGGAAAAATATTTTTTATATGCGAATAATAAGGAAGAAATATTTAAGGACCATGTTTTTTATGTGCCAAAATGTAAAATATAAGATGTTAAATACCATATATTTAGTTATTCAAGCTCTGAATATTTGATATTTGAATGATAATAATAACGATCAATGTAAATATGATTAATCCAAATGTATGCTTAATCGATTAATTGATTAATCTGGATTTTGGTTAATCGGATTGATTGATTAACCAATTAATCCCACGTCCCTAATAATACAACTTTGAGCTGCTATAACGCCTAAATCAAAACGAATCTGAACCAAAATAAAGTGGTAAAAAATTGTTTTATCTTGTAGAATATAGGAAGAAATGAAATACAAAAATATAATCGAAATGAGTTAGGTTGAGTTACAGATCGATGTAATCTATTGAAATTTTGTGAAAACTTGAAAATCATAATACGAGTATAGTACTATATAAACTTTTACAATTCAATACAATTAGCATATCATTGGATTTTTTCATAAGTTTTTCAATTAACAGGAAATTTTTGGTTAAAATTTTTTTACTAATCTACATTCACAACTAATGCATTTGGGCTCGTTATTGTTCTTAATTTATACCAATGATTTATGCTTTGTTTGGAGACATTCTCTCCTCTTTAGTGACTTGCAAAGTCATAAAGGGTTATCTATATTTCACTTTCAAAAGCAAAGTTGAATGAATGAAACTTTTATTTCTTCATAATGATTGGACCTTACTATTATGGCCGAAATACAATGTCATTTAAATGACCACCTCTGGGTTGGTTGCAGCAGTGGATCCTTTTGAGGTAGTTTTCGACTATTTTTTCGTACATTTCGGGCGGTATCTCGGCGATAACTTAACGAATGTTGGCTTTCAAATGCTCTAACGTTTGCGGATTATTCGCGTAAATCCATTGTTTGTCGAAGTCTCACAAAAAAAGTCTTAAGGGCGTCAAAGGGCATGATCTTGGTGGTCAATTGACGTCACCAAAACGTGGAATTACTATTTCTGTAAACTGAAATTGGTCGTATAGTGTGGCTTGCGGTACCGTCTTGTTGAAACCACATATCGCCTAGTTCATAATCTTCAATTGCAGAACAAAAAAGTCGGTTGTCATACGGCCATAGCGCTCTGAATTGGCGGTAATGGTTCTTCCAGTGCCATTTTCGAAAAAATACATCCCAGTGACACCTCCAGACTATAAGGCGCCGCAAACAGTTACTTTTTTCGAATGCAATGGTTTTTTCACAACCACTTCTGGTTTCTTCTAGCCCCATATCCGACCGAGTGGAAAATGAGTTTTACGCAGAAGAAAATTTTGTTAGAAAAATCAGCATTGAAAGCCTGTTGCAGTAGCTGATTAGCCTATCTACGGCGTTGTGAATGGTCAGCCGCCTTTAATTGTGGCGTGAGTCGGACTCTTTTGAATGTAGGTGCAACCCCAAATGCAAAATAATGTTAAGCCCAATTGCTGAGAACGCCGTGGAATCGCCAAATTCGGATTATCCGCAACACTTTCACTAACAAAAGTGATATTTTCGGCAGTGTGTACATTGCGATGATACACAGGCCTATAACGCTTCCAGTCTCTTCAAATTTCTTTATAATCTCGCCGATTCCTTGCACAGTGGGTCGATTATGACGGACACGAAAAGTGTCCAACATTTGAATCACTATTTTTACGCGTTCTTCGGTTGTTAAATGATCCATATTCGTAAATGGCAAACCTTTCACTAAATAAATAACACTTCAGATGACAGGTATTTAACGGCTGACAACCTTGCCAGACCAGCGGTTTTGAAACCACTAAATGGATAACCCTCTATCATTAATTTATGTGATATTATATCACATATATATATCAATTATTTATGTGATTGATATTCGTGGGTGGAATTCAGAGGCAATAATCTAAGATTCACTGAATTAAACAGAAGATCCTTCAGTTTAGGGTCAAATGACCACCAATGAATAATAATAAATAAATAAATAAATAATGATAATAATAAATAATAATAATAAATAATAATAAATAAATTTTCCAAAATTCCGTCACACCTCAACGTCATGAGTACATAATTAACGTTGAATGTTAAACGGCTACATTACTGAACGAATTCTTCGCATTCCATCTGCCACACTTTATCTTTTAACCAAAAGATGTTCGTACGAATTTATCGTTGAATTAGGCGAGAATTCCAAATCGGGAATCAACCAAAGATTTTTATTGGTCACAGGTTTGACACTGTTTTTCCCTTAGCTGTACACGCAGTGCCTGCTTCCAATAAACTGCTAAGCAGGGACAAGGTACACAAGTCGCTAACCCATAAAATTATATAATGGGCAGTAGTAAATTACGCTGTACCAATATGGATAATGTATATTAGCAACTTGCGGTGGAAGAATTTGCAATACTTTCAGAATGCCGCCATAAAGACATCCACACTTTGCATGCTCATGATTTTGGAAAACCATTTTCGTGAGGAAACTTGATTTCTTACGATACTGATACATAACATCGTGCTTTGGAAGCAAATCATACTATGTTAAAATAGGGGTGATTACACCATCTATCATATCATAGTATCGCCTTCCTTTCCCAGACACACACTGATTGGGAAGCATTTGAGCTACATCATAAGTTCCTGATTACGTATAAGGCCCACATTGCATTTGTTGCTGCATTGCTTATCTATACTACTTAAGAAAATGCATTCATTACCTATTTATTTTTTAACTACGTTAGAAAAAGTTGTTTTTTAATAAAAGCGCTTAGTTTCGTTTATTCCCGAAAAGTCACCGCTCTTCCCGGCCCGAATAATACTAACTCTCTTCTCTTTACTTTGTTTATTATACTACATTTTCAAACATATGTACCTTTTTCCCTCTCTAAAATCATTTCTCCTTATTCTATCCCTAAATCCCAATTTCCAGTTCTCCGTCGGCGAATATGTTATAGTCTCCTCCACCAAACGTTTGGCCATTGCTGCCGGTTCCATTACGGCTTTGGAGTGCGATTCTATATCAGTTAATATCGAAAGAAATCTCATGCAAAATTATGCCAATCAAACGTTTATCATTGATAAATACGATTCGCAGTCAGGTAATATCTTTAATTTTACCAATTTGGGCATACTGCTGGATGACACTGAAAGATCGGAACGTTTGCGACGCATAATCGTGGAATTAGAGCAACCAAGCTATCACAAAGTGCTGCCCAAAATTGTGGCCACCGAAGGAGCCGAAATATTGAAACAATTGAATGCGGTACAAAGAGCAGCCGTTCTTAAGGCTTTAACAACGCAAACCTTTATGCTTATCAAAGGCTTGCCAGGAACAGGTGGAGTAAAGCAAAATTCTGTGGTAAAATTGCATGTCTGATATGGAAATGATAATTTTTATTTTAGGCAAAACCCAAACATTGACGGCCGTTGTACGTCTTCTGCATCTGATGGGCAAATCGATATTAATTACCAGCCATACCCATTCTGCGGTGGACAATCTTTTGCTGCGTCTAAAAGTCCACAACATACCCTTTTTACGTTTGGGAAATGGAGCGCGTGTTAATGCCCAGCTACATGATTACTGCGAGTCCGAATTAACTGTTAACTGTCATACCGAAAAGGAATTGAGTAAACTTTACGATTCCTATAAAATTGTGGGTGTCACATGTCTGGGTTCTTCGCATGCCATATTTCTGCACCGACGTTTTGATTTCTGCATTGTGGATGAGGCCACACAAGTAATGCAGCCCACTGTTTTGAGGCCGCTCTTCTTTTGTGAACGTTTTATATTGGTAGGAGATCCGGAACAGTTGCCGCCACTCATTAGATCTGCCGAAGCGAGGCAAAAGGGTGCCGATGAATCATTATTCCACCGTTTGGATTCCAAGGAAGCCACTTCGGTGTTAACTCTTCAGTATCGTATGAAC
Source organism: Philornis downsi (assembly GCA_019455685.1). Taxonomy (NCBI): domain Eukaryota; kingdom Metazoa; phylum Arthropoda; class Insecta; order Diptera; family Muscidae; genus Philornis; species Philornis downsi. Next base: position 272,422 of record JAHXMU010000686.1, on the reverse strand, counting down.
AAAACTATTACCAAATTGGCTAATGATCTCACATACAATGGTTCGCTGCAATGCGCCTCGGATGCTATCAAAACAGCCAATATGTCTTTGCCGATTAACACGCATGTGACCAAAGAGAAATGGCTTCAGCGGGCGCTACAAACTCATGTTGATCAGTCGGTCTTTGTGCTAGACACCCAGGATTGTTCGGAAAGATCTTATCAGTTTGCCAAAACTAAACACAGCAGCGCCTGTCAACTCATCGAAAAGACGTTTAGAGAAGATATGGAACCAGTGTCACAGGAAATTTTGAAATCTCCTTCAAAAGCGTCCAAAAGATTGTCGAAATACTCGAACTATTGCGAGGCAGCTGTAGTCTTTCATATTGTAAAGGCTTTATTAGTCAGTAAATATGATCCTGATCGCATTGGCATTATTGCTCCCTACAGAGTTCAAGTAGAACTGTTGCGCAATCTTGCCTCACAGCATCATGAAATGTACGGCAAGCAGCAGCCACCACTCAATTTCTCTTTGGTGGAAGTTAACACTGTAGATCAGTATCAGGGCCGTGACAAAGATATCATTATTTATTCTTGTTCACGCACTGGAGCTTCAAGTTCAAAGGATACGGAACGTTGTAGAGATACAGAAATTTTAGAAGATAAACGTCGTCTTACTGTGGCCATAACTCGTTCTAAACATAAACTTATCATTGTGGGTGATTCACTGTGTATTCAACAGTACACTCCCTTCCAAACGTTGCTGCAGCGCATACCCGGTTTTTGTAAATTGAAACTGGAAGATGGCAAAATGGGATTTCAATGGGATACTCTTTTGGACGAATTATCTCAGGTTATTAGAAGTTCTTAAATATATATGTAGATTTTTTTTGCTCGTGAATGTGTTTCGTTTTGTTTATACAAAATTTATATTAGTTTTTAAGTAATATTATTTGTCCATTTAATAAAAGACTTAAATTTTTGCTATGCAATTCCGTATTAGTTTTCCATCTTTATAGGCATTTATTTGAAAATATAAATAAAGCTACGAAAAATACAATTTTATCGATGCATTTTTATTACCACACAAAAGAACTAATCTTCACATTTATTTTTTAAAAATTATATCTTTCAAATATTGGCCGTAACTGCTAGTTTTTCTTCTTCTTCTAGACACTGTCATCCACATTGAGATGATAGGTTAATATAAAAGACGGATAGATATGAAGTTTTTGTTACTGTCTTTGTTTTGTTTCTATGATATATTATGGTTTCAGTTGTGTTATTTTATTATTTAATTTATTTGTCCCGGTTTATCTTTCCATTGTAGTTAATTTATAGTATCCTCAAGCTTGTTGCTTTGTTTTAATCCCTATTTATCTTTGCTCTGTTTCTCTAATTTATTATCATTTCAACGTTGCAGACGCCAAACCCTCATGACCAGTGTTGTCAATTTTTTTTTTGTAGGTTTATCGCCAAATGTGTCAAATATCACCAAAATAACCGAAATACTGTTAAAATGCAAAGTAATGTTATTTTGGTTACAAAACATATTTCTTTTTTTAGTTTTTATTTCACCGCAATACAATATCAGACTCATTGAGCTTAAAAATCCTGAAGATAAAGATTCCCTGCCATTTGTAAATAATCAAGGCGAAAAATTAAAGTTTAAAATTTAAAAAAAAATGTCTTTGTATTTAAAAAGCGAATGAAACAAAAAATAAACTAATGCGACAGATTTAATCCTATTTGCGAAATGTTTAGTACGAAAGTTTAAGCAAGTTATCCGCCAATGGAGTTAAATCTGCCAGAGAAATCCATTAGAGTGTTATCCTGTTTAACAGAGAACTTAAGTATTAACTTAAGCTTTAATATTTAAGTTTTCTGTATCTCATCTCGCAGGTCTCACAACTTTAAATGTATTCGAAATCGGGTTTCGTTCGTAAGAGGCACAAATTCGAAAAGATTTTTCACTCTCGAAGCAATCAACTTTGATATCCTGTAGATCTGAAAGCTAATGTGTGCTAATGTGTATAAACCGTCCATGCATCTTACTACTGCGTTCAAAAAGTCTGATCAGATTTTAGCATATTGACCAAAACTCCGTTGGAAGGACCAGGATTTTGAAATACTATCGAAACTTGGTGTGGCGAATTGCAGAAGAAGTACAGAAGATCGAAGTATGTCTATTTCAGTAGCCATCTAAGAAGTAGAATATCGAATTTCAGAAATATTTTTTCTAAGTTGCTACCACCCTTTTCGACGTTTGTCATCATAAATGTCATTAGCGTTTGAGCTGCTCTTAGTTTTGTAGGGCCCAAGAAGTGATTTCGCCGAATTTTACAATGGGTGATTTTGTTGAGCTAAGAAGTTGAATTAAATTTTTATTACAAAATGGAATTTTTTGTCGCGCAAACGTTTAGAATGTTGCAGGCGGCCTTCGGTGAGCAAAATTTGTTGGATAGAAAAGTTTACAAATGGCATAAATATCGTAGTTCAAAGAAAGTTAAGAACGAATTGAAGGCGAAGAGTGGATCCATTTGATGTAGTTTGTAATCACTTTTTTGGGCATTTCGGATGGTATCTCGGCTATAACTTCACGAATGTTGCTTTTCAAATGCTCCAACGTTTGGGGATTATCCTCATAATCCGTATATCTTTGATATAGTGCCGCAAAAAACGGCGTCTAACGGCGTCAAATCGCGTGATATTGGTGGCCAATTGATGTCGCCAAAACGTGAAATTGCGTTTTCTGGAAATTTCTCATGCAATACAGCCTCGTGCAATAAAGTCACGAGCCACCGGCACCGTCGTGTTGAAACCACATATCGTCCAGTTCATAATCGTGGTTGAATGCATAACGGCTCGTGATTGAATCCACATGTCGTTCAGTTCATAAATTCTAATTTCAGAACAAAAAAAAGTCGGTTATCATATGGCCATAGCGCTCTAAATTGACAGTAATAGTTCCTCCAGTGTCATTTTTGAAAAAATATGGCCCAGTGACACCTCCAGACCATAAAGGGTACCAAACAGCCACTTTTTCCGGATGCAATGTCTTTTCCACAACTACTTCTGGGTTCTCCGAGCCCCATATGAGACAATTTTACTTGTTGACGTAACCACCGAGTGAGAAATGAGCTTTATCGCTGATGAAAATTTTGTTGGAAAAATCAGCACTGACAGCTTATTGCTGTAGCATCCAATCTGCATATCTACGGTGTTGTGAATGGTCTGCCGGCTTTAATTGTTGCGCGACTTGGACTCTATATGGATGGAGGTGAAAATCCAAATCCAAAATTCGTAGTAATGAGCAGTAAGATAGGTCCAATTTTTGAGAACGCCGTGGAATCGGCAAATTCGGATTATCGGCCACACATTCATTAACAGAAGCGATATTTTCGACAGTGCTTACGTGGCGATGAACCACATCTGCAACGCTTTCAGTCTCTTCAAACTTCTTTATAACTTTGCCAATACCTTGCACGGTAGGTCAATTATAACGACCATAATGATGACCGATATTTAACAGCTGACAGCCTTGACAGACCGGTGATTTCGAAACCACTAAGTGAATAACCTTATTATTCGGGAGATAAGATTTGGATCTATGTTTATGATTCGGAAGGAGCTAAATAGTTGATCGAAAATTGTGCCAAAGTAGAAGCAAAACCGAAAAGTTTACGTAAAAGTCAATCAAAAATTAGGTTTATTTTGACTTTCTCTTCGACTATCGTGATGTTGTGCATGATGGGGTTACTCCGCAGGGCAAAATTGTCAACGAGGAATAATATTTGTGTGTTATGCGTGTCTTCTCGTAAAAAGAAGTCCGATTTATGGGCAGGCAACTCTTGGTGATAATGCGCCATCTCATACTGCATTGGTTTTTCGTGAGTTTTTCATCAAAAATATTAATTGAATTTCGCTCCTTAATCCGTTGTATTGCATTGTACTGCTTAATTTCTGAATATTTCCTAAATTCAAACCACAGAGCAAGTGAAGTTTAGAGAATTCACTTCTCTCTGAATAAAAATCGCGGATAATTTTTTGCAGAGGGCTCTAAAGTCGTTATCCGGATAAAAATTTGTGGTAAAATTTTGAGTAAAACTCAAATTTTGTCCTAACAACCCTTTCCAACAAACAATAATGTCTTTGAGTTTGATCTCATTAGGAGAATTTCCAAATATGTTAAAGATGATGACAATATTACGCATCAACCCGCAATTCCGAATACATTTGCAGCACACCCCTCATTCCGCCTGCCCATCATCTGACACCGACTGACAGAAAGCGATTGAAACACATTTTATATTCTCACTCATTTCATGTTTTTATCAATATTCCTATAAATGAATGGCAACAACGTGCTTCGAGATTTTAATCCAAATTGAGCGAAATTTTACATCGTTTTGAGCGTACTTGATATGATTTCAGAGCGGCAACGGTATCGTATTTGTCTGTTATTCACGTATTCCTTTGGCGGAAGAGATTTCCCCATCCAAATTATTTATCTGTGTGAATTCTTGTCTGCGCTCAAATCGTTTTAAGTTGATTGAAGAGATTTAAAACATAAATCGCAGCGCGCTTTGAAAGTTGTGCCGGAAGGTGACATTTTGATATGCTTTGAAGAATGGAAGAAGCGTTGCTATCAGTGTATTTTATCCGGGCAGAATATGTTAAAGGCGATGACATAGAGTTGGGCGAATAAATAAAATTAAAAAAAAAAATGAAATAAAATCTGGTCTTACTTTTTGTGTGTCAATCGGATCAGTAATCTTGGTGATGCAGAATTATCACTACTTTTTACGTACTACAAACCACTGTGCATGGCTTTTAATCTTCACTACATAAGCCCCATATATCTGTCGCTTCCATAAAGATGTGAAAATACTTCCATTGCTGAAAATTTCAACTTCTTTTCAATTTCTCCAAAGTCTTATATTTCGACGCTGCGTAAATTTGCACAACCCCGCTAATCAAGATTTTACACGCAGCAAGCCAAGATAGTTTTTGGACGATTTTATTTTTAGAGTTTCGTTATGGAGTAGCATGAATGATTGGGCTGCAAACGTTTTCACCCTCATTTGGTAACAATGTATGCAGGTGTCATTGCAGAAGATATGTTTAATCAATAGTTAAAATTCAATAATACTTATTCGACTGTAATTACATTCACACACACACACACATATGAATGTGGAACAGGCGCATGCGCATTTAAAGTCGAAAGAAAATAATAAATAGTGAAAGTGATCGTACCGGTATATGATCCTCTCCACTACACATCGTCTATGTAATCATCGATCGCACTGCACTGCACCGCATCGCACCGTACCGCCAGAAAACCAGACGACTCAGATCACGCTCAAGCTCTACTCATTCATAAGCTTCCAGCAAAGCGTGCATATGGCACAAAACGAAGTTGGACAAAAAACATATTCGGCGACAGTTGTTTTGGATGGATTCGATGATGTTTGGTTTGAAATATTGCAGAGAGGATCGACAGATATCATCAAGATATGAAAAATATTTAGACAAGTGTACACTTCAAGGAAAACGCTGAAGCGAGGGTTGTACGATAACTATCTAGCGATTGATAAGTCGGCCAATAAACTGCGTAAGAAGAACTCGGACTAGAGTAAATGAAATAGAATCGAGAAAAGTCAAGAGGAGGAGAGAAATAAAGGGTGGTTTTTTAATCGTAGTTTTGTTTAAAATCGAACGAAACACTCAAATTTGCATCATATATTAAATTTTTTTTATTGGAATCCATAAATTGGTCTTTGTCATTTAATTTTTAAAGATAATTTCATGTAAATGTTGTCCGCGGCTTCGTCTCAAAATGCCCATTCGGGAGGTCCAATTTTTCGTCACTTTTCCGAGCATTTCAGCCTGTATTCCACGAATAACGCGTGTTATTTTATCCTGTAAGGCTTCAATAGCGTTCGGCTTGTCCACATAGACTAACGACTTGACATAACTCCACAAGAAATAATCAAGAGGCGTTAAATCGCAAGATCTTGGGAGCCAATTCAAAGGGCCAATTTGAGAGATAAGCTGAGAGATATCCATTGTTTCACGAGCAGTGTGGCATATTGCACCGTCCTGATGAAACCACATGTCACTCGGTTGACTCTCAACTCTCAACTCAGCCAATTGGGGCAAAAAAAAAAAAAAATCTCGCGTATCATGGCTCGCTATCGTTCGCCGTTGACGGTAACGTTTCTTCCACGGTTGTCTTTAAAGAAAAATGGGCCGATGATGCCACCAGCCCATAAATCACACCAGACTGTCGTTTTTTTCGGGATGCATCGGTAATTCATGTATGGCATATGGCTGTTCATCACTCCAGGTGCAACAGTTTTGCTTGTTTACGTATCCGTTCAGCAAGAAATTAGCCTTATCGCTGAATACAATTTTTCGATAAAACAGAGGATTTTCACTGAGCTTTTGTAAGGCCCATTCGCCAAAAATTAGACGTTGTGGTAGGTCATTTGGCTTCAGTTCTTGCGTGAGTTGAATTCTATTGGCTTTCAAACCCAAATCGACATGTAAAATTTTCCTTGTGGTTGAGTAACAAATGCCCAATCGCTGAGAACAGAACGAATTGACATTTCACGATCGTCATTAACACTGGTCGCTACGGCTGCAATATTTTCTTCGGCACGCACTCCACGCATGCGAGTGGTTTTATGTCCAACAAAGTAAATTTGGTGCGAAATTTGGAGATAACAGCACGAATTGTTGATTCAGCAGGTCGATTATAACAACCATCAAACGATGCAAATTTGTCACAGAGCACGAATTTTGATAATAAATTTCAACAATTTTGCTCGTTTGTTAGTCTTCCCCATGATGAAATGGCAGAGTATACTGTACACTTTTCACTTTGACAGATGACGTTTGGACGGCATCACCAACCAGTGCTGCCAACCTGAAAAACTTAAATCTTAAAAATCTTCTTTTTCCTCGAAAGCATCAACAGATAATAATGAAAGAACTTATTTTGTTATCAAACTTCGAACTTGAAAGGGAGTGTGAGGCAAACTTGCGATAAAAGGATCTGAAGAAATTAATAGCTGATTGAAAAGATCTGTATTCGTGTCTATTCTAGATGTTTTTCTCGTAAAGAACTCTCTAAATTTCCTCGTATCCTTATTTCTTGATTCTTGAGCTCTTCTGACAGCTGTTCTATAGGAAGAATGCAAGACCTTATAATATTTTCCATGAAAAAGGATTTTATGAACGCTAACTGGCCTAATATATCATGGGTATTCGTTTAAGTAAAAATTTCGTGTGACAATAATAAAACTTTCAAAATCATCTTCATCAATAGGGTAACCAATACCTAAAGTTCCCAAAATAATATGAAACCGTTCAATTAATTCTTTATGGACACCAGTGATTTCTGAACTCTTCTCTGCTGCTGTAAAGAACCGTCTAGCAGTATTACCGTCTTTCGTGTTACCTCCTTGTTGTGTTGGCATGTCTACAAGCAACCCTATCTCATTTCAAAATTTCTATTGAACCTTTTTTTTTTCTTCAGCCACTTTTGCTTTATTTTTCGGTCCTTGAGCTTGCCAGTTGATTATAGGAAGCTTATATGCTATGTGTAATATACACTCCATAAAAAGGATCCATGAATGTAGCGGAGACATTCCAAAGGTTAAAGATCGTTCATCGTCGTTTTTATTTAAGATCACAGTAGGTTTATATAGTTCACTCGGTTTCGCTCCACATATGAAACATGTTTGAGAAGAAGAAGTTACAGATGATAGTGCAGTACAAATTTTACCTTCTATCATAGTAAGCATAAAAGTAGACTCAACAAGAAAACTTTGTTCGCCATTTGTGATAAGAATTGGAGACAAATCTTTAACTTTTTGCTGTATTAAACTAACTTCTAGAGAAATTAACTCGGTGGACTCTTTGGCAAAAACAAACTTGATTGGACGACAGTATCTTGTAGATGAAGGTGCAAAATTTTGTCATACAATTATTTTTCTTTGTGTAGAACTAAAATTCATTTGAATAGGAGCCATTGAGATACTAAATAAACTTTCATCTGTACGACCCTCCTCCGAGGAAAACTTCTGTTTATACTGCTTTTGCTGAGCCCCATCGCATCCCCATTTTATCAAAATATTAAGACGATTTTCATCAACTTTCAGTTCATCAATACCGAGTAAAACTTCTTTTTGAGCCAAACAAAGCCTTTCAATGGTGTGATTCAATAAGGACTGGAGTGAACTTTTTGCATGCATCTTAGTGATTTCTGTTTCAGCTGGATAACATTTTTCTTAGCTTTTTGAACATTAGCGTAGGATGTCAAAAGTTTTTTGTATTTTGTGTTGAGTTTTATCCGAATAATATTGTATTGATGTTTCGACAAATTAGCATCAACCATTAAAGATAAGGCTTCATCGAGAGAAAGGCTCCCTAAAGGCTCAGAGCTAAATCGCCTGCATATCTTTTTCACTTCCGTACCTTTACTGGATGAAGCTTCCGATAGATCTTTCACAAGACTGGCTGAATCTCGCTTTCTCATTTTGCTCACTTGCAACACTTGCTTTAATAATTTCTCTATGGTCAGTTGAATCTAAAAGGTTTTGGATCTTTCTTCTTTTCGATTTTTCACTACAGTCACCAAAGTTGTTCGGTTTTTTCCCAGCTTTTTTACAACTTTTCGGTTGTACACTTTTAAGCAATATATACGGTCCATCAAGCCAAATTGAATTTGATGTTAAGAAACGGTCACGATGTCTTCCACTTTTTATCCATTTTTCAGCTAGCTTAAAACAAATAATATTTATGTTTGCCTTAAGGTTTCTTTTCACGTCTTCTGGTATGTCTTGAAGACCATATCTAACCATTATTAATGTCAATAAGGCTTCTTTGCGATGTATTTTGGGAGTTTTAATCCATTCTTCAAAAATGTCCTTTCTCGAAAGAGTCATACTGGAAAAGTGAGAAAAAATGTATGGCAGTCGCAAAAATGCGCAAGATGTTCTTGATTTAACTTAAAACGAATACTTGAAAGATTAATCAAAATATAGATTTACATCGGAACTATCCGGAATAAATGGCTTTAACTCTACTTAAAAAAAGAGAATATTTTATTTTCTGAACTTCTCACAAAAAAATTTTTTTTTAATATTTACAATGGAAATATTTAAATGAAAATTGTAATATATTTTCTTGAAATAAAGCTTAATAATAATAAAAAAAATTGTGACTTGTAAAATCACCGTAGACTTGTTAATCATAGAACAAAGTCATACAAATAATACGCTTCTCTTTCAAATCTGAATGCACCTGTTGACAACAACTGACTTTAAAACTCAATTTTTCCTAATCAGAGCTAAAAACAAGCAAAAAAACCGAATTAGAGTTACCTATTGTATTG
>JAHXMU010000686.1:251472-262743 GCA_019455685.1 Philornis downsi | reverse complement strand
TCCTATATGGAAAGTGTCTGGGAAGACAATTTCCTATATGGAAAGTGCCTGAGACAAACCGCACTTTTCTATAAGTGCCCCAGATATTCTTTAAAAAAAGATGTCTGAAAAGGAAAGGAGAAAAACAGTTTTCTGTGAGAAAAGTGTCCAAGAACATTTTCTCATAAGAAACGTGTCTCATAAGACGCTTTCCTATAAGAAAAGTGTCTGAAGTGACACTTTCCTCCTTGAAAGACATCTTGAAAGATATTTTATACTTTTTAATAATAAAGTTATATTCGAAAACACTTTTTCATATTAAAAGTATTTTAAATACTTTTATACTTGTTAAAACTAAAATTTTCAAGCAAAACATTTCAATACTCGAATTGTTTGATATGAGAAAAAATGTCTAAAGAACACTTTCTCATTGGAGACGTGTCTCAAAAGACGCTTTCTTATAAGAAAAGTATATGAAATCACACTTTCAAAGACCTCGTGAAGATACTTTTTTGATATGAGAAAATTGAATTAAATTGAAAGTGAGATGAAAAATGTGTCTAAAGAATACGTTCTCATTAGAGAAGTGTCTCAAAAGATACTTTCCTATAAGAAGAGTATATGAAATGACACTTTTCTCTTTCAAAGACCTTTTGAAAGATACTTTTTTTATAATAAAGGCATATCTAAGACACTTTTCCATGTTAAAAGTGTCTTAGATATTTGGATGCTGTTGTAAACGAAAAATTTGTAGCAAGAAATTTCGTTACCTGAATAATATTTTGGGACATATATAAAAAGTGTCTGGGAAGACACGCGTACAAAAAGTTTTTGTGAAGACAGTTTTCTACAAGAAAAGTGTTCGAAGCAACACTTTTCTTTAAGTGTCTCAAGAGATGCATTCCAATAAGAAAAGTATCTGAAAAGGAAAAGTGAAAAGACAGTTTCCTATGAGAAAATTGTCTAAAATACACTTTCTCAAAAGAAATATGTCTCAAAAGACACTTTCCCGTAAGAAGGGTGTGTGTCCTCTTTCAAAGACCTCGTGAAAGATACTTTTTTGATATGAGAAAATTGAATTAAATTAGATTTGATATGAAGAAGTGTCTAAAGAATACGTTCTCATTAGAGAAGTATTTCAAAAAATACTTTCCTATAAGAAAAGTATATGAAATGATACTTTTCCCTTTCAAAGACCTTTCGAAAGATACTTTTTTTTATAACAAAGGCATATGCGAAGACACTTTTCCATATTAAAAATGTCTTAGATACTTGGATACTTATCAAAACTAAAAATTTATAGCAAGAAATTTCGTTTCTGGGAGAATATTTTCCTATATGAATAATGTCTGGAAGGACACTATCCTACAATAAAAGTGTCTGAAATGATACTTTCCTCTTTGAAAGACTTTTTGGAAGGTAATGTTATTTACAACAAAGGCACATTCGAAAACACTTTTCCATATTAAAAATGTGTTTTAGATGTTTAGATACTTGTCTAAACGAATATTTTTTACCAAGAAATTCCGATACCTGTAATGTATTGTTTATTGGGAAACATTTGTCTACACGTACATGAAGGATATGTTTAGAAGCTTATTTGCTGTATGAATCGTGCCTTGGAGAACAATTTAAAACGCGTCTTAGAAGTCACTTTTTCATATGAAAGCAGTCGTGAGACACTTTTCTAAACGAAAATTGTCGCGAATGACGCTTTTCCATGCTTTCCTATATGAATAGAAAAACTTTCTGTACAAAACTGAGGCAATTTTCTACATAAAAACTATTGTGCAAACCGTTTTTTATATATTAGAAGTATCTGCTTTATGTTCTAAAATGAAGCGTACGAGTAAATCAAAATATGGGCGAATATATGAATATTTCAATGTGTCCAACCAAATCGCTGTAGGACAGTGTACTTGTATACATAACCGAAAAAAAATAAATAAAAAGACTATTGAACATGAAATAAAAACCCATTTTTCCAACAAATGCACGTGGAAGTACCTCAAATTGAGAATTACGTTTGATGAATAATAACTGGGGAATGTTGGCGCTGTTGCTGCTGGTAGTGTTGCTGTTGTTGTTGTTGTTGTTGCTGTTATTTGCGGTGATGTTGCTGCTCATGTGTGTGGGGAAGGTCTTTGCACATTTTATTTTTGTCAAATTATTTCCCTGAGTTTCCTAACCGATTTCCCTTTGCGTCTAAATTTGGTCTCTGAGTTTTCAAGTTTAGTTTTCTGAGTGGATGAAAAACATCATTTTCCATTCATGTTAGATGCCACCAACTAAGCACAATCTCCTATGTGTCTGCGTCTGTGTCTGTGTGTTTGTTTGTTTGTGCGCGTGTACTTTAGTAATGCGAATAAAATGCTCCAAAAGATGAATGTGGTTATGTCATTTTGAGTCCAAACATATTCCGAATTCAACACCACATGACATTCAACAACGTCAGTTGGTGTGAGTGACGCTACACCAAATCCTCCCGCGCCAATAAACTGTTTGTTTGGAATGTTACACATACGGGCGGGGGAGACGTTGAAATATGCGATAGCTACGTTGGGTCCATCCGTCTCCGATTCCCGTCGCCCTTCGTGGCACACGTTATAAATGCATTAACAGTTCACACTTTACTATTTTACACACTCGCTACGTTCACTCGCTCCATCCGTGTTACTTTTATTGTCTTCCTTCAGCATATTTTGGTTTGTTGCTTTTCTTTTTGGGCAATAAGCCAAAATTTATAACCAGATGTCGTTTGTGACGAAGAGAAATGGTAATAAAACGGAGTGTAGTGGAGCAGACGACGACCACCTTAAGGAATGCCAAAAATGTTTTAAAGAAGTCAAGAGCCAAAGGTCAAATGCTCACATATGAGTCGACAATTATGAAAATGTCATTATAATGAGTTATTTAGTTTATGATTAACGAGCAGCTGTAGGGGATGGAGAATTTAGGGGGAAAAATACTGAATTTAATTTAATTATTTGGTTTAGTAGGTGTCTGCCGTAGAGGAGAAATGCGAATTTAGAGCTTTATTTTTTTTTTTTTTGCTGTTGCTCTACCTTACCCAAAACTGAAGTGTATTAGTTGTATCATATATATATGTAGATGACAGGTCGATATAATTGTACTTTTTTACACTCCAATGAAAGACACTTTTGCCTTCGTGTACGAAAATTTCTGAGAAGATACTTGTTTGTATGAAAAATGTGTGGAATGTGTTCTTTCTATAAGAAAGTGTTTATCAAGAGGTGCCTTCCTATATGAAAAGTATCTGAAAAGGAAAGGTAAAAACACAGTTTCCTATGGGATAAGGGCCTAAAATACAATTTTTCTTAAGAAACATGTCTCCAAAGACACTTTCCAATGAGAACAGCGTCTGAAGTCACACTTTTTTCTTTGAAAGACTTTGTTTTATGAGAAAGACATACTTGAAGGTATTTTTCCATATTAAAAATGTCTTGGATACTTGTCAAAACTAAATTTCGAAATTTCGTTACATTACGTGAGCAGACCTGAACCTTAAAACCACATTTTCGTTGGCATAGTAAATAATTTCATCTGATGCGCTTCTCTCTCTCGCACAAGACGTCGAAAACTTTTTGAGATAGGGCACGTTCGGCCTTGTAATCGATGTATTTTTATGTGCTTCGCTACAACCTTGTTGATGTCTACTATTGTTTCCAAAAAGTTAAATTAAGGTTTAAATTTTTTTTCCAAAAAATCTTTATTAATCCAATTCTGTTTCATTGCTTACAAAATATTACATCCTTATGCCAATTTTGTTTTCAATCCTTGAGGCATACCAAACAGTCATCTTTCTGTGTGGCCTTCAGACAGCCCTGCGGTTCATATTTAATCTATCCAATCGATCCAAATTGGTGTCTCCATGGCGGACTTTTGAGTTTAGGAAATAGCAAGAAGACAGCCGGTTTTAAGTCAGGCGATTACGCTGCTTGTGGAATTCAATTTTTAGCGAGAATTTCACGAAGAAACAATACAGTTTAAAACCAAGATCTGTTTGTTCATAATTCCGTCCCCTTTTTTGCGTATAGTTTGACGCGAATAAGCGTAACACTCAAATAATATTCCTTGCTGACAGTTTGATTCATGGCAAGAAACTCATAATGTCTAAAATCATGACAATCGAAGAAAGATTGATCGGTTGTTTCATACGCATAGATTCAAGTTTCATCTCTTATAATGGGGCGTTTTTTTTTTAACGTGATGCTGCCCAGAAATCTTCATCACATATTTTGAGACATCTTTTTCAAAAAAAAGTTGATAGCAATCGAGATTTGGCGTGACTGAAGCTTAAAACATTTCCTAAAATAGAATTGAGTGATCCGTTCGAAATGCCAACATCATCAGTAATGAACCTCACTGTCAATCGACAGTTTTGGAGTATCAAATCTTGGATTTGTTAGACGTAAATAACTTTTATCGGTAGATTGAGGGACGTCCGTCAACTCATTCTCGGCCTTCTTTGAACTATTTATGCCGTTTATAAACATTTCTTTCCGAAAAAGTCTCTTTATTGAAAGTCTGTTGTAACATTTTAACTTGAAATCAACTTCTTTGCTCGATAAAATCATTCATTATAAACATTGTCGAAATCGCTTTTGCACTGTACAAAACAAAGAGTAACTTAAACACTATTGATATTTATAATATACAATTTGACGCAAATATCTGTCACAGTGCTATCAATTTGGAAAAAAGTTTGCAGATTAGAGCAGTAGTTCATGATAATAATCTGTATGATTCGTACGGTCATGATACTTGCCATTAAATATGATATGGTCGATATATTTATGGGATTGTTATTATCCATTACAACAAAACCAACATCGAGGGTTTTGCCTCATATTAAAAGGCAGGTGGAATTTGCGCCTGTTTTGTTGAGAGGGAATTTCGTAATTTTATCGCTAGGTTAGACTGGAATATCACCTGTTTTCAAACAATAATCTTTGAACGGAAATCGTTTATTTCATCTACAATCCAGCAAGCAGAGTCTATGGGAGTTTTACATGAATCTCGTCGTGAAAACCTTACCCACGGTGTGCATATTACAATGTGATTGCCAGGGCCCACTCCCTCTGGGATAGTCAAGTTGACGTGGACTATCTAGGAATAGAAGCCGACAATTTTGGGAGCAAGCTACCGCAATTGTCAGCCCTTTCTCCTAGCCAGTAGACACCAAATTGATTATGCCAGTATGGCGAAGGGGAGACCTATCTTACCGTCTCTGCTATTCTATGGGTCTGCAGTACCCGGTTCTGCAACTCTACATCAGATCACTAAGACTCTACCAGCAATTTTGGTTTCAACCAACAACCCACGTGATGCTCTCACTGCGGTCCAACACCAAATGATCCCCACGCTATCGGCCAAATCCAGCGGGCAATTGGATTGGTTTAGAATCAATGATGAGATTGGTTCTTAAGTTGTAGTGGCCATCTTTTGTATGGAATGGGCCAGTCATTTTAATTATACCTTGTTATAGGCGTTTAATACTTCTAATATATCTTCAGACATGCCACAGAAGTGGTCCAAAAGCCCAGGGGGTTGCACTCACCTACAAACTATGCCACCAAACTGCTTTAAAAGAACTTAACCTCTTACAAAATCTATGCCTCAATAATATTTAGTAAATTGCGTATTGCTAAATTGGAATTTATACTGCGGCGACTACATTTTACTATACTATTATTCTATAATAATCAGTTATGTTTTTCATTTAAGTTTATGAATTGTTTCAAAATTTTTCATTCTGACTGAAATGTTGAAATAAAAAAATTAGTATGCGGTCGGAAATTTAAAATTTGTGTATTACTGAAATACTACAATACCATTTTCAGAAGCTTAATGCTGCAAATGTTAATTATTAATGTTTTAATGTTAATAATTTTGAAAATATGTAGATTTTTGACACCAAATCTAAGGAAATTTAATTGTGTTCTATAATCAATTTTAGCAATGGCAAATATATTAAACTTTTTTAGAATTGTGAAAGGGTGCCAATTTTTTAAAAACCTATTTGTTGTTGTCGCTATTCAGCCTTTTGCATTTTGCTAGTATTTTATAAAGCTCTAACATTTGCACGTATTTTGCTAAATTATCCCTTTCCGAACGTTTTTTTTTGCCATTTCCATAGAATATCCTCTTTGTATCAGCTCCATGATAGTCGAAATAGTGCTTATTGGTACTGGTTTATCCGAGGCTGTTCAGCCTATTTCATTTTGCCAATATTGTATAAAGCTGTGGCGTTTGTATCTTCCTAAATTATACCCCTTTCCGAACATTTTTGTACCACTTCCAAAGAATATCCTATTTGTATCAACTTCATGATAGTCGAAATAGGACTTATTTGTACTGGTTTATCCAAGGCTACTCAGCCTCGTGCATTTTGCTAGTATTTTATGGAGCTGTAGTGTTTGTATCTTCCTAAATTACCCCTTTCCCAACATTTTTGTACCACTTCCAAAGAATATCCTATTTGTATCAACTCCATGATAAGTGCAATGCGGTTTATTGGTACGTAAAATCATTCATTATTCCAAAATTATGGCCCTCAACGTTTACTTAATATCTTTAACGAGTGGAAATAATCTATATTTGTTAACACGTTTTCAATGTTTGAGGGGACTGATATATTATTTCATGTCACTGGCTTTGAACAATGATATCGATATCGGTATCATTAGTGTATGCAGTACATGATATGGCAGTACAGTGAGTTTACTGCATACTCGTATTTCCTCATTACCGTATATGGATAGTTTGAAGAGATTACAAGATATGCTGTCACCCTGTCAAGGTTTTGTTTGGCGCAAAGCGCAAAAAATTAAATATTTGTCTCTTTATTGAACGCTTTGTTTCAGCCCTAGTTCATATGGGAATGAAGAAGGCAGTTTTATAGTCGACAAGATGGTTTTGTACGATATTTTTTTTTTTTTTTTTTGCCATAGTACATATGTTTGGCCAATTGTCAATTTAACTTGCCCAAATTCACGTTGACGAGGAACAAACGAGACTTCCCTCTTTCACATTGCGTCGTTAAAACTTTATATGTGACCAGTAAAAGTTAATCTTTGAATTGTTGGTACACAAACTTGGATCGCTTTTTTATAGCTTCGTCCATTTGATGTGTCAATAACCACAGAGCACCTAAAAGTAAGCGTTTGAAGTACCAAATATCTTTGGATCAAAGGTGCTTCATGACATTTTAAATTGGTTGGGCTGGCTAGCTTTGAGACATGGTAACTCGTAAATCGTAAATCTCTATGAAACTTCTAAAAACCAATCTCAGTCTAATATATGGATTGATCATAGCCCTTGATTCTCTATGGGATGTATAGACCAATCACTTCTGGTACCTTCCACAAAAAATGTAACAGATAACAGATATCCATTTTATTACCTGTAACTACTCGATTGTTGACTGCAGTAACTTTTATGTGTTCTTTGTTCTGGCTTGTAATGGGTAGAATGGTAGAATTTGAAAAAAAAATTGACCTATTAACCATTCGCCGTTTTAGGATATTTATTCTTACGTTTATATTTTTTATTTAGTAGCACTAAATGTAGTTAATTTTGATGTACCTATACAATCAGCGTTTGCGAAAGCAGGTTTTCAGAATGAAATGGGAACGCATTGTCATAACCTTTCTGATGCTTTCTGTGCAAATTGGTCGATTTTTCAAAATTCTATTTTTATTCTGCAATTTCTAATGGGCACGTTGCCTATTTTGCCCAAGTTTTTTGTCCATTATAAAGGGTGTCCCAACAAGAACGCAAGATTCAAATTTGGCGCCATCCGAAGTGTCATTGTTTGACATTTGAACAATTGTTATTGTTTGCTAGTAGAAGGTACGAGATTAGTAAAAATGGAGCGCTATACGAATGAACAACGCATTCTCATTGTGAAATTGTTTTACCAAAATGGTGAAAGTTTTGCGGCTACAGTTCGCAAATTGCAATCAATTTGGGGTCATAAAAATGCTCCAAAAGAGTCTACTGTAAAGAGATTAATGGATAAATTTGCCAAATCTGGTTTTGTTAGTAATGTAAAGACAACAACGCGACTTCGACCAGGTTGATCGACCGAAAATACCGCAGCTGTACATGATGATGTCGCCCAAACTCCATTCACCTCAATTCGACACCGAGCTCAGCAAATTGGTGTCTCCAAATCCACTATGCAGCGAATTTTGGCGAAAGATTTGCATCTTCATGCATACAAAGTTCAATTGACTCAGGAACTGAAGCCAGCTGACCGTGGACAGCGAAGGGAGTTCGTTAATTGGGTATTGGAGAGAGAACATGAAAATGCTGATTTTGCCAATAAAATTATCTTCAGTGACGAGGCCCATTTCCATCGATGGCTTCGCCAATAGGCAGAATTGTCGCATTTGGGGTGAGGAAAATCCTCGAGTGATTCAAGAGAAGCAAATGCATCCTCAACGTGTCACTGTGTGGCGTGGATTTTGGGCTCGAGGAATCATTGGACCTTTTTTTATGAAAATGAGGCATGTCAAGCGCAAACAGTCAATGGTGTTCAGTATCGTGCCTAGAATTGAAGAAATATGTGTGGAGGTCATGTAGTTTCAACAAGACGGCACCACATGTCATACAGCCAGAGAAACAATTCAATTGCTGCATCAGTCTTTTTGGTACCTTTCTTCACATCTTTCATGCAGTTGTACTGAATACAGTCAAATATGGCAAACATCATGCGTTTGATGAATATAGGATAAAAATGGGGGCGTCGCCACACCCCTTTTGCTGACTGCCATATAATTTGACCGATTTATAGGAAATTTATTATTCTTCTGTAAACCATAAATCATAGACTGCAGTAGCTCTAAATTTGTCAATTCTATTGCATCATAATGTTTGGTAAATGTTTGGAAAAGTTAAAAATATCAAATGGCCACGCCCTTTTTGGTATCTCCTTTACAAAATGCTTAATTTAAACCACAGTCTCTGCTTAGATATCTTTTATTAAATTGTATTAAGTTTACTACAATTGGGCACAAGTTAGGTGCCTAGTAAACTTAATTCTGCGAGTGATAAGGGATTACACTGGCACGCCCTTTTATTGTATTAAGTATAAAAATTGGCGTATTTAGCAAAAATCGGTGGTTTCTCTACAATTTCCAAGCGGAGAACTTCAGAAATTTAAAATTTTACCGAATTTGAAGCGGTTAACCACGCCTCTTTTGGAAACCTTTATATGTACGTCTGCCCTAATGCATAAGGACGTTCGCTGAAACTATATCTAAGCCACTTCTCCTGTCTAATCATCATACTGACTGATGATGAAGTCTGACCAGGGTACGAGTTTAATCGCTAAAAGACAAAATTCGAAAAATTCTTCCAAAACATCAAATGACCACGTCCTTTCTGGTATCTCCCTTGCAAAATGCTTAATGTAACCCACATATTTCTACGTTGATATCTTTCACTCAGTTGCGTCAAGTTCAGTACATACAATTTGGCATACATTAGACCTTTAGTAAACTTAATTCTGCGGGTGTTAAGGGACTACACTGCCATGCCCCTTAGGGTATTATATATAAAAATGGGACGATTTAGCAAAAATCGACAGTTTCTCTACAATTTCTAAGCGAAAGAGTTCAGAAATTTAAAATTTTGATTCTTTCATTGTGAAGGTATATACAATTACATGAAGTTCAGTGCAATTTGGCACACATTAGACCTTTAGTAAACTTAATTCTGCAGGTTTTAAATTGGACGATTTAGTAAAATTCGATTTCTTCTCTACAATTTCTAAGCGGAGGACTTCAGAAATGTAAAATTTTACTTCTTTTATTGTACGTTAATTTGGAGCGGCTCACCACGCCTCTTCTATAACCCCTCACATGCTTCTGCTCTAACGTAAAAGGACATTCGGTGTAGATACTCGTATATGCAAGTAAGTTTTCCTGACTGATCTTCATACTGATTAATAATGAAGTCTGATCAGGGTACGAGCTTAATTGCTCAGAGACAAATTTCAAAAAGGTCATTCAAAATCGTGACACCTTGATGATGGCATTCTGTAACAATAAGGCAACCTTAGGCAGTAATTCCAATAATATACATAAATTATTGCTTAATCATTTAGCCGTGAAAAAGACTTGTTCTCGCTGGATCCCGCATAATGTGACAACAAATTCAAAAAGATGCTCATGTCGAAAAAAAATGTGGTTCGAAGTCATGCAAAAGTGTTTAGATAATAAAGGAGATTATTTTGAAAATATAATAAAACCATATTTATTCATGGCAATGACAAATTACTATTTTCTATTATTAGGCTGACAATTAGGCTCGAAAAGAAGACTATTATGTCAATTTCCATCAAAACAAAAACACACATTGACCTATTGGCACGTTTAAATTTGCGAGAGCCTTGATTTAACATTTTTTTTTTTCAAAATTCACGTTCAATTTTTCTGCCCCCAACCAATGAATTTAGAGTATACGTTTACTTACTTGTTTTTTTTTTAGTTTAGAAAAATCCCATGTGTGTACACTCAGTCACTGTTCTTATGTATTCATACATGTTGTACATCATCATAGTACGAGTATGCACTCATATTCATTTGTTTTACATCCGTTTTCCGTTAGCACTGGAGAGGACTGACGGACGTGTGCTGGGGATGGCTCGAGTGCGTTTAACAACATTTTTTCGCATTAACAGTAACGAACAACAATTCTCAAGTCGTGATGTAAAGTGAGTGGCTGCGTCGCCGGTGTGTGAATGCGTGCGTGTGTTTGATGTTGATGACTTTGAAGCGTGCCTCGCATTCACTATGATCGAGTGAGCACACATACAAACACACGTGCATACTTCTACACTTGGGAACGACCAACCAACACACTGACGGAATGGCATACAAAAGTTAATAATTCAAAAATGTTAGCGTTGAATATCTGTCGACTGTTTGTCTTTCCTTCTTTGTGGCAGCAGAAGAAACAGCAACGTTCAGCAACTAAATAAGTAACTAGCGATGATGATAGTTGTGTCAATAGTACAGTAGTTGGCGAAAAAATTAAAAATTATGAAAAAAAATTCAAGCGCATCGGTCTTCTGTGTTCTTCTTTTAATTTGTTACATTAAGTTTTACTAGTATCTCAGAAGTCTGGTACTTCCAATGGAGTTTTTGTTAGCAATTTTAGCGTCGCCCACCAAGTGCTGGATCCGCACTATATCATATTGCCAATACAACAATCGCTGTATTCTGATACGCTTCACTATGTCGATGTCGCTGCTACTCTCCG
>JAHXMU010000686.1:217147-234665 GCA_019455685.1 Philornis downsi | reverse complement strand
TAAAACGTAGCCACCTCCTCGAAGCACTTTCTGGATCCAAATAATTTTAGAGCCAAATGAAACTGTAGAATCAAAATATCACAAATAAAAAAATAAGTTGCGACATTTTCAAGTTTCAATAAACATATTTTTTTGCTTTGCAAAAAAATCTACAAAGATTTTCTGCCTGCCCACATTTGGTCCGTACAAAACGCTTTTCCTTTATAAAAACTCAAAAACACGCCCTTCTGTAAGAAATTTCAACAATTAAATAATATTCTATAGGAAAAAAATGAAATGAAAAATAATTTTCTATAAAAAGAAATGTCCAACTAGGTCTCATTTTGTAAGAAATTCTTTTTTTCTGTAAGAAATTTCAATAATTAAACAATATTCTATAGCAGAAAAATAATCGTTTAGATAATTTTCTGTAAAAAGAAGTGTTCAACTAGGTCACATTTTGCAAGAAATTGTTTTTCTCTAAGGAATTTCAATAATCAAACAATATTCTATAGGAGAAAAATGAACGTTTACATAATTTTCTATAAAATGAATTGTGCAATTAGGCCACATTTTGCAAGGAAAATTTTTTTTCTGTAAGAAATTTGAATAATTAAACAATATTCTATAGCAGAAAAATAAATTTTACATAATTTTCTGTAAAGGAAGTGTCCAATTAGGCCATATTTTGCAAGGAAAATGTTTTTACTGTAAGAAATTTGAATAATTAAACAATATTCTATAGGAGAAAAGTGAACGTTTACATAATTTTCTATAAAATGAAATGTCCAACTAGGTCACATTTTGTAAGAAAACTATTTTTTTGTAAGAAATTTCAATAATTAAACAATATTCTATAGCAGAAAAATAGACGTTTACATAAATTTCTGTAAAATGAAATTTCCAACTAGGTCACATTTTGTAAGAAAATTTTTTTCTGTAAGAAATCTCAATAATTAAACAATATTCTGTAGGAAAAATATTTATGTTTACATAATTTTCTACAAAACGAAGTGTCCAACTAGGCCACATTTTGCAAGAAAATTTTTTTCTGTAAGAAATTTCAATAATTGAACAATATTCTATAGGAGAAAAATAATCGTTTACATAATTTTCTGTAAAAGGAAGTGTCCTATTAGGCCACATTTCACGAGAAAAAATTTTTCTGTAAGAAATTTCAATAATTAAACACTATTCTATAGGAGTAAAGTGAACGTTTACATAATTTTCTATAAAATGAAATGCCCAACTAGGTCACATTTTGTAAGAAAAATGTTTTTCTGTAAGAAATCTGAACAACTAAACAATATTCTAAAGGAAAAAAATGAACGTTTACTCAATTTTCTATAAAATGAAATGTCCAACTAGGTGACATTTTGTAAGGAAACTTTTTTTCTGTGAGAAATTTCAATAATTAAGCAATATTCTATAGGAAAAAATGAACGTTTACACAGTTTTCTATAAAATAAAATGCTCAACTATGTCACATTTTGCAAGATAATTTTTTTTTTTCTGTAAAAAATTTCAATAATTAAACAATGTTCTATAGCAGAAAAATAAAAGTTTACATAATTTTCTATAAAATGAAATGTCCGACTAGGTCATATTTTGCAAGAAAATTTCTCGACAATTAAAACAAATGTGTTTAAGAAACTTTTTTTTTCAGATAAAACATTTGCAAATAATTTTGTGTACCAACAGGCGAACAGGTGCAATGTTGGACAGGCAGAACTTTATACTCGTATACCTGTCATTATATAGGGTTATCTAATTTTCGTTTTCAAGTAAAGTTAAATAAAACACACATAAAGTTATAATATGATTTCTATGAATCATTTATTTCATTATAATGCTTGGACCTTAACATTGTTGTCGAAATACAATGTCATTTAAATGACCGCCTCTGGAATTCTTGCAATAGTGGATCCTTTTGAGATAGTTTACACAAAAATACGGTCCAATGACACCTCCAGACCATAATGCGCACCAAACAGTCATTTTTTCCTGATGCAATGGCTTTTCCACAATTACCATATGCGAAAATGTTGCTTACTGACGTAACCACCGAGTGAGAAATGAGCTTCATCGCTGAAGAAAGTTTTGTTCGAAAAGTCAGCATTAAAAGCCTGTTCTTGCAGCACCTAATCAGCATGTCTACAGCATTGTGAATGGTCAGCCAGCTTTTGTTGTTGCTTGGGTAGGACTCGACGTGGATGGAGGTGCAAATCCTAATGCAAAATACACCATAATAAGACGTAAGATAGGCCCAATTGTCGAGAATGCCGTGGAATCGTCAAAATTGGATTGTCCGCCACATTTTCGCTAACAGGAGCGTTATTTTCGGCAGTGCGTACATTGCTATGATGTACAGGCCTGGCCACATCTGTTACGCTTCCAGTATTTTCAAATTTCTTTACAATCTTGTCAATTCCTTCCACAATAGGTCAATTATGACGACTATAATCACCGCGTAATGCACGAAAAGTGCCCACGTCTGAATTACAACTTTTATAGTAAGTTTTGACTATTTTTACGCGTTTTTCGGTTGTTTAACGATCCATATTCATGAATGGCGAACCTTTCACTAAATAAATAACACTTTAGATGGCAGGTATTTAACAGCTGATAGTCTTGCCAGACCGGTGGTTCTGAAACCACTAAATGGATAACCCATATAGCGATGGATAATGCCATGATCGGCAGATCATTGTTTTTGTCAGGAAAATAGGTCATAACGAAATCTCGCCCTTCTTCTTATACATTATATATCGGTGTAGCTTATTTTTCCGGTAAAATATACATACGAGTATGTATATTGGAATATATTTTTAGAATTTTTCAATAAGCAAGCCCACAATTAGAGTAGGTAAACTGGAATGGTTTCTTCCGTTATCTATAATTTTTTATTGCTTTCAATTAACGAACAAAGTTTAGAAAAGCACAGAGCAGTTTTATTTTTTTTCTTAGGTGAGTCCGTCATTGCATGTTCAAGTTTTTTTTTTCCAATACCAACTGATATTGCCACTTACGGCACTTGTGGTTCATAAAATCATGGAGGATATATTGACAATTCCACGGATAAGTGGACGTGTCAAAAATGGCTTCTTCTTAGACAAAATATATCGATTTATCTCAAGCCAAATATTGAATCAAATCGTGGTCCATTGAATCATGGACGATATAGCGAAACTTCCATGGATAAGTGGGCGTGTCAAAAATGGCTTATTCTTAGACAAAATATATCGATTTATCTCAAACCATTTATTGGAACAGATCGCGATCAATAGAATCATGAACAATGTACTGACACTTTGACGGATAGGTGGGCGTGGCAAAAATAGCTTCTTCTTAGACAAAATATATCGATTTATCTCAACGCATTTATTGGAACAGATCGTGGTCCATAGAATCATGAACGATATACTGACTCTTCCATGGATAAGTGGGCCTGTCAAAAAAAGCTTCTTCTTAGACAAAATATATCGGTTTGCCTCAAACCATTCATTGAAACAATTCGTGGTCCATTGAATCTTGAACGATATACAGACACTTTGACGTATAAGTGGGCGTGTCAGAAATAACTTCTTAGACAAAATATATCAATTTGCCTCAAACCATTCATTGAAAAAATCATTGTTTTTAGTAATTTTCCACGACCACTGCCACAGTTGTAGTGGTCCTCTATAAATGTATACAAATTGGCCCTGTTTCTTTCACATACATATATGAAATACCATAATACAACGTTTGTAGATGCCGACGAAACGATAAAATGTTTTGAAACATTCTGAAAAAGGCCTAATTTTTAAATGTCTATTTTTAATATGAGGAAGTAAGTTGGTGAAAAAATAAGTCAGCGCATCAAGACACAGTATTTTTATATACATGTAAATTATATCGACTCCGCGTTTTATTTTAAATGAAAATCTCTACTTTTCAACATTTCTCTCAATAGACACAACCACCAATTGGAGGATGCCTTAATAGTAAAGTATAGAAGGTGGAACTGCCGTCGTAGATCACTTTTAGCTAATTAATTAATTAATGAACGACAAATTCGTGAGAAATCTATCTTTTACCCTAGAGAAGACAGAGGAGGGTTTAGTCTTTATGTACGAAATATTTTCTTCAAATCCTTGTTATAACTACAATGCAGTCCAACACGAGAAGGTTTTGTGAAGGCTCTTCGTCAAAGAAGTGGGCATGTCAGAAATGCAATATTTTCATTTACGAGTATTATCGATCTTGCCAGTGTCTCCACCAAAAAAGGTATTTTTTATTTTATTTTTTACCCAGGCCTACAATTAAAAGTCGTCCCATAGAAGCTGAATGTTTTAGGGTGTCTTTTCTCATTCTAATCTATTATCATCGTTATTGGTTTTAGCTAATAATTAGATAATCTAATAAGAAACGCCAATTTTTCTAAAGATGTGTGGATTTATTATATGATCAAATTTTTCCCCTTAGATCGATTTTATCCACTTGTCATACCAGTTGTTAAAAATAAATTCCCTTGCATTGCATGAGTGATGCATGAGAAAGCTTCTCACATTCAGACTTACTCAATGAGAACTATAGGTTCATTGTAACAACAATTCCGAACAATACATTTTGGGAAGCATTTACTAGGCTTGACGATTCCTCGACTACTTGAAATGTTCGTTAGACATATCGAGGTTGCTCAAATAATGATAGGTGGCTGAAAGGGGGATTCAACTCGCGATCATACGAATAGTACTTGTATGTAGTTTGTCGATCATCTTTTGTGGAAAATGGTCTTATAAAAAGTGGTCCTAAACATTTATGTTTTCTTTGAAAAGATTAAATTCGAGCCCGATTTATACCTTTAGTTATCAACGATTTCATATTGCGGCTCTCGGTTCTTCCAAGAGATACATTTTATTTTATGCATCTCTGAATATCGCTACTTTGCAAAGCCGTTGTAGATCTACGCTTGTACGTAGTGTTCAGGGATAGCTGGCTTTCGGCACAAGAGTCCTAACTGAGGACTTACTCTAATTTGCGACTCTTAGCTCCTATTTTATGGTGAATAAAAGTAAGAGAATCTTCTACTAACTTTTTACGAGTATACCTCTCAAAAAGACATATTTTTTTATATATTTTTCATCGTCTCAAAAATCAATATGGATTGAAAAAGTCCGGTCGATTCACAGACAGACAGTTTAACAGGCAGTAGATTCGAACCATTTGAAAATTTGCAATGGTAGGTGAATGGGGATAAAGATCTTGGCAAAACAAATACGGAAGTTATTGAAAAAGAATCACATTTTCACCACTTCTAAGGATCCAATCCGTATATGCTTAACGCTTCCAACGAAGCACTTCTAATGAAGTACTTAAAAGCATTGGTTCGATTTCAATTTATAATTCTTAATAATTTAATCAAAACCTGTTAATATGAAATACTCTAAAATCTAATCTTTAGGGGACATAATGTGCTCCAAAGAAGTAATGCAAAGTACCTCCACCTAAAGTTTTTGAAGAAAACGTTTCTTATTCCATTTGTAAAAACTACAAATATTCAATCTATATCGCTAACGTCCGTCCCCAATATTGTGGTGCCTTTCCAGTTCAGTGCCTGTCTATTGATTTTTCATGGAAAGTATCAAATCCATCGGAATATGATGTCAGATTTTGTGTTAAAAACAATCATAATCAATTTTAATGGAATTATTTATTACGGAGAAAATACTTTTCAATGGAATTTTTTTTCTGAAAACACGTTCTGAAGAAATATTTTCTGGAACAAAATGCGATTCTTTTGTATAATGAAAAATTGCAGCCAAAGATTTGAATTTTCGTCACGTCTACATCACTTGTGAATGTACGGTAAAAATGCATCATAAAATAATGCTTCCCTTCTATGACAACCCTATGTTAATTTTATTGATGGTTACTCAATTTTTCAGTACTTCTCCATCACGCACTGTGGTAAATGTTTGCTCCCTCGGATGCATTTTTTTTGCTGGGATGTTCTGAATTTGTCAAAAATGTTATAACTTACTTGTTAATTAAAGCTTTGGAAAATGCTAGTTGACAGGATCACAAGGAATGATTTCCATCTCATATCATCCATCAAGGGAGCGCGCTAATTAGGGGCGTTACACACGTTGGCACGCCTACTTATCAGGCAATGGAATTGTTTATTGTTCTTCATACTGTTACATTCAATCATCAAAATCTGTTCCAAGCGCATTTTCCACAAAAGGATTTCAGTTTCCGTCGCAAATTCTCTTTTATGTCTTCTATCGACAGAGAACGGGTTCCTTGAAGTGATAATTCGGTGTTCGGAAAGAGAAAAAAAGGCAGCCACATCATATATAATTAACACGGTGGCTATTCAATAATATTTGCGTAGTTTTTGGCCAGATATTTCTTTACAATTTAAGGGAGGTGGTGCGCGGTTGTGGTCCTTCTTTCTCAATGTAGCATATGGTGCGTTGCCATGGTGCTTCTTTCCACATATCTGTCCTTCTTCGATGAATTTGCTCTCTCAAATGCCGTCCAACATTTAGATGATATTCTTTATTTTCTGTCTGACCTGTTGTCAAGAAGTTCAAGTGCACAGTTCCGCGATATTTAAAAAAAACAGTCAAGATTACGTTGACTTTTGGTCGTTTTTGATGCGTTTAATAGATTTCAACTTAGTCAAAAGACACCATTCCCAGAAATTTCTTCATAATTAAAAGGAGGTGGTGTGCGGTTGTGGTTCTTCTTTCTCAATGTAAAGCATATGGTGCGTTGCCATTGCGATTTTTTCGACAAATCTGTCCTTCTTCGATGAATTTGCCCTCAAACGCCGTCCAACATTTAGATGATATTCTTTATTTTCTGTCTGACCTGTTGTCAAGAAGTTCAAGTGCACAGTGCCGCGATATTTAAAAAAAACAGTCAAGATTACCTTGACTTTTGGTCGTTTTTGATGCGTTTAATAGATTTCAACTTAGTTAAAAGACCCCATTCCCTAGTTTATTGACTGGCTTCTATGTCATACTCGTAAATCCATATGACATCAATACTTATATTGAGTTTTATGAAAGTGGCTCGGAATTGACTCATTCCATCACGTTTTTGTCTTGAGTTTTTGAAGAAATTTAATGTTTTCCAGAACTAGTCGAGCTGCAACATGTTTCACATCCAAAAAACCTGTAAAATATTGCGAAATGATTCGGGAGACGTAGTAGGTTCAGCGGCTGCCTATCTGAAACTTAGATCACTATTTTCAGTCACCATTCCTTTTACTTTATCCATGTTAACTTAAATTGAAGACCAGAAAAAGGCAAATTTTACACCACAGTTTGCGCGATTTTGAATCCATTGTACCTCTCATATGCACGTTTTTTTTTATTAAACTGATTCACCTTAAACCTTCTTTAGAATTTTTAGCGATTCGGTTTGAGACAAAACTTTTGTTCGATATTTTTATCCAATGTAAAAGTCGCAAAAGGCATTTGAGATGAACTGGCAAAATCGAGTACTGCAAACAAATTAAAAGAGAAGTTGCGCTTTAATTTCGTATTATTAGAGTGGAGAATTATGTCGGCTTGGCGGCCGAAAGAATTTTGCCAATCCCTTTAAGCGGGTTTGTTCAGATAATGAATTTCAGGTAATTTTTTGATAGAACGTTTAGTGAGCGAGAAGAGCTTATATTTCAGAACAACTTATTTCAAGCTTCAGTTCGTCCGAAGTTTTGGCACCTGTTAAGATTTGCGCCCGCCCACTCTTCAATACTGAAGGGCGCTGCTAACAAATGTCGACATGGCGGCCGTTTGAATAATAAGGGCAGTTATGAATGCAACTAAATTTCAAACTTGTATGCTTAGTGATCGCTTGTACAACCAAGGACGGCAGTCTTGAGAGCTGTCATGAAAATTATAAATTCAGAAGTGCCGCTAAAGGACACTTTAATATCCCAAAAGCTCTTCACAAGAATTTGTTTATAATATGGAAATGAGGCAAAAGGAAGCGCTTTTGCTTACGTTTAATTATGTTTTTTTATATATGTATGTAAAACCTCAACCGTTAACTACGCCTACAAAACCTATTATGTGGTTTTCTGTTTTACATTTCTCTGGCATGTTTTCGCAATGTTGCCATCAATCTTCAAAACCACCGTAAATTAAAACAATTCACTCGAAATTTTTTGTGTTGTCGTTTTAATTAAAAACCAAAAGTTTGCGAATGTCAAACAAAATCGCCAACAATCAATCAACCATCTATCGATCCATTCAGCGCCAACAGCAACAACAAAATCTAACGAATTTTTGCAATATATTTTTACAGTTTTTAATAAAGCGAAATTAAACACAAAAAACCTCCCAAAATCAACAATTAGAGAAAAAACAAAACATTTTTCCGATATAAAAGAAGAAGAAAAAAAAGCAAAACAACGAACAAAATTACAGCAGCGAGTGAACACACAAACACACATACACACCGAAAAAAAGAGGCAACCGAGTTAAATAAACGCGCGGTTTTGGATTTTGGCCATCACAGCAATAGAAAAACGGGAACAACGGGACACTTGCAGGGACGAGGTCTGAAACAGCACCTCAATCAAACCAACAGCAGCCAGCTTGAGCAACACAACACCACCAACACCACACAGTGGTCGTTGTCGCCCCCGGTTCCTTCTGTCGACTGCGTCAACAACTGGTCAATAAATTATAGACATAAAACGAACCAAAATGCTTCCGGTAAGTACCAGAAACACCAAACATTACTTTGTAAAATTTTCTCTTTTTTTTGTCGCCTTTTGTCTTGTGAACTGGACACAGGGGGGTTGGTTTCCTTTAGTTTTTGTTGCGCCAAGATTTAGTTTTGTTTATATTTTGTGCTCTTTTGTTATGAATGGCGAGCAATGAAACGCTTTTTTTTCTCTTTAAATACAGCTAAAAGAAAACGCTAAAGTCGTAAATGAAAGCGAGAGGAAATAAAATATATAATACAAAATAAAGCGGTAGCGATAAAGAAAAGCGATTATTTCATTTCGTAGTTTTATATGAATCAAATGTTTTAAGGAATGTGAAATCGCCGGGGATAATCTCGAAATTGAGCAAAGAAAATGCAGTTTCGTAATGGGTTTTCTTAACAAAAGAAATGAATGGCAATTAAATACTGATAAAGCAGTTGTCAAAGTTATGGGGAAATCGGATATTTATTTTTCTACAGCGTAATTTGCAAAGGAAGTTTCAGTTTTAAGCGTTTCCTTTTAGTCCGCCAATTGTATGATAAAATGATGGTTTAAGGAATAGGAAAAGCATTTCAATGTTATTTCCCTTTGGATGATTAATCGATCAAAAAAATGTATGACTGCTGCTGCTGCCATGAAAATAAAACAATACAAATTTGTACTATAGGAGTGTCTCAGAGGAAACAAAACAGTTTTTAAGCATTCGGATATCAATTTCAATGCCAATACAGTCGCAATCATTTATGACATCGATTGTAAAAACGAACCGATGAAATCCTAACCTGTCAATTTTGAATTCATCCTAAGGTTGATGTTTATAACAACTTATAATGACTACCGATTATAACCACTTAATTTCGTCATTTCACCCTGAATGTCTTTGTCATTGCTGTAAGCAATTTCGGTTGTGCGAGGTATAATCAAAAAATGACCGATATTTTCAAATTTCGTGAGTTACGTATGTTCGATTTTCGCAACTTTTTCCTGTTATGTTGTTACACATGTCTGTTATATATGTTGAAAATATCAGCCAATTTGGATTGTCAGTTTGTTTTTGACAGATAAAAAGGTTAGTCGTGTTTTGTTGTGCTCTTCGATTTTTTACTTTTCGAAGAAATGGATCAAAGAAACTGTATTAAGTTTTGTGTAAAAAATGAAATTAAATGTGCAAGAACATTTGAAATGTTGACTGTGGCGTTTGGCGAGTCTACTATGAGCAGAACACAAGTTCAATTGTGGTATAACCGGTTTAAGGAAGGCCGAGAAGATGTCAATGACGATGGTCATCCTGGTCGCCCGAGCACGTCAACAACCGATGAAAACATTGAAGCAGTGGAGAAATTTTGGACAATCGTCGAATCACTATTAGAGAGGTTGCGCTGATGATGCCGGCATATCGTTCGGCTCATGCCAAGAAATTTTTACGGATGTTTTAGGCATGAAACGTGCGGCAGCGAAGATTGTTCCAAAATTGCTAAATTTTCACCAAAACAACTTCGCATGGACATCGCACTGGAGCTGTTGGACGTCGTCAACGACGATCCAGATTTCCTCAAAAAGTTCATAACTGGTGACGAATCATGGGTGTATGGCTATGACGTTGAAGCAAATCCCATTCATCCCAATGGAAGCGTCCAGAAGAGCCAATAACGAAAAAAGCACGTCAAGTTCGGTCAAATGTGAATGTTTTGCTCACTGTTTTCTTCGATTTCAATGGCTTGGTGCATCATGAATTCTTTCCACCAGGTCGTACGGTCAATAAGAAATACTACCTTGATGTTATGCGCCGTTTGCGCGATGCAATTCGTCAGAAACGCACAGAATTGTGGAAAACCTAATCATGGATTTTGCACCATGATAACGCACCAGCTCACACATCGATGCTTGTGCTTGAGTTTTTGGCCAAAAATAAAACCGCAATCATGCCTCAACCACCGTATTCACCTGGCCCCCTGGACTTTTTCCTCTTCCAAAAACTGAAGACACCGATGAAAGGAAAGCGTTTTGCTACGATTGAGGAGATGAAAGAAAAACCGAAACAGGAGCTGTTGGAGATACCAAAAAGCGCGTTTTAGAAGTGTTTCGAGGATTGGAAAAACCGGTGGCATAAATGTATTATATCTCAGGGGGATTACTTTGAAGGGGATAAGATAGTTATTGATGAATAAATAAATACTTTTTGAAAAAATTGAAAATAACGGTTATTTGTTGATCACACCTCGTATTTGAACAGTCCTTACAATTGAAATTTAAACTTGAGGTTTTGCCCATTATGGTCACCGGATCAAAGTAACTGCAATAAGTAATGAATGCAATTTAATATAATCAATCCAAAATTAACGGTTTTCCGAAAAACTTCCATCTCGGTGAACTGGTTTATTTGATCGGTTTGTGGGGCTGTTAGTTGTTCTTTTAATACATCGTTTTTTAAGCAGACCGATAGTTTTCTATAGATTCTAAAGGTTGTGAGTGCCTGCATGGTATATGTATTTGCGCTGCTCAAATATTTTCATAAGCGCTTTCCATTCGGTTATAGATATACATTTAGTGATTTCAAATTTGCCGGTCTGGCAAGGCCGTCAGCTGTTAAATACCTGTTATCTGAAGTGTTATTTGCCATATACTCGTATGAATATGGATCGTTTAGACGCCTGTGGGAAGAAAGATACAAACATAAAACAAAACAAGTGAGTTTCAGTGGCTTTTTATGCTCACCTTCTCAACGTCAATGTCAAACGTCAGTTTGAGAAGCTTTTGACTAAACGATTTGAAGAAGCTCGACTAAACGATGCGATCGTCAGAAGTATCGAGTTTGTTGCCACTGCTTAATGAAAGATTTCACGATTACATATATCGGGAATTCAACGAATTCAAATTGAGTAAAATTTATCAAGTGCCAACTACCAAGTACCTCCTTGTTCAAATCCCGCATACAGTCACCTACGATTATTCAAGCAGCGGTCACTTCAATGTGTAAACTGTAAACTGTGGTCTCCGTTGAGTGGATCTAAAAATTGAATGTGGGAAACTCTCGATTCGTTGACTATAACGCGTACAAGATTTTGCAATATTCGAGGTTTTCACTACCTAAATGATGCGCTAAGCATTGCTCTCATTTCAATTTTATCAAAAATATGAAGAGACCGGCAAATCTATATCTGGGCGACTAAGGTCCTTAAGATCGGTAGAAAATTAAGGGAGTATTAAGTAGTCTATTCACTATAATCCGATCTAAATATGCATAGATCATCATTGCACCACATTTTGCATAAAGGCCTAAACTTGCATCCCTATAAAATTCAGTTAGTACAAGTCAGAACTTGAATATCACGCAATTGAGCGCTTTTTAACGTTTATCAATATCTAGTATTTAGTTGAAGCTCATTTTCATCTTAATGGACATGCAAGGAAGCAGAACCAGCAGCAGTTCTGCTGGAGTTGAATAAATCCCAAACGCAAGCATTAGGAACATTTTCATTCGCCTAAAGTCACCATATGGGCGGCAATGTCGCGTGGCCTCCTTTTCTAATAATAATAATTATAAATAAATTCTGAGAATTATATACAGATTTTAGACAACTTTTAGCTGTCCGGAAAAACGTGGTTTCAGCGGGAGGGGGGAAATATTCCCTGGCTAATTGATCTCCGGTAGAGGTGATATAAATGTGCCTCCCCGCGG
The DNA here is from genome assembly GCA_019455685.1 of Philornis downsi. NCBI lineage: Eukaryota > Metazoa > Arthropoda > Insecta > Diptera > Muscidae > Philornis > Philornis downsi. The sequence continues at coordinate 222,294 of JAHXMU010000686.1, read as the reverse complement.
CCCTGATTTATATCTTATGGACTTTTCTCTGTGGTGTTAACTCAAATCTAAAGTTTAAAGTTAAGTTTATGTACCTCTCCCTGTGATGTTAACTCAAATCTACAGTTTACGCCAGTAAAACAACTTCCTTGGCGCATTTGAAAGAAAATATCAGCCATGAAGTGACAGCCATCTCGGGATATATCTGCTTAGAAGAAGAAGTTTTACTGTTCGCTCAAATGAGTGCCGTCAACGAGAAGGTTTACATTTCAGTGGTGTTGTTTTTGACAAATACGAGCAAATTTTCAAATTGTGTAATTTAATAACTAATTAAGATTTTTGCCCATAAACGGTTTTTCAGACACCTTTTATTTGGTAGTTCAGATCAATATGTGATGCAAATTAAAAACTCATATACTCGTATTAGTATCAAAAAAAAAAAAGACACAGTAGTCTTGATTCCGCAACCTTCTATTTAAATAGATTTTTAAATATCTCAATCTTTTCTCGTATTGAATAAATTTGTGGAATATTAATGGTAATTTAATTGGCATCACAAGTTCTAAATCTCCAGGTCAATCAGGCAATTACGAATCTATTTATATACGAGTATATATTTGGCCAATCAAATCGAGGCGATTTCTTAAAAATCTGAATGACAATCATTCGAAAGCTTTTTATTATCAATTTTCTCCGAAAACGATTGATTGCGTAACAATTGAATCAAAACAAAAATAAAAAACTAATTTTTTTAGTTAATTTTAGTTAAATTATAAAACGACAGAGTTTTCTCTCTCTCCCTCTCTCTCTCTCTCTCTCTCTCTCTCTCTCTTAAAGTAGGTTTAAGTTTGAAGTTAAGCAAAAGAAACGAAAAATGAAATCGAAAAATGAAAGATGTTGAATATTTCATATAAATTTGTTTTAAAATTCAATACCAACTCATACTTCAGTCCCCCCCGCACCGTACTTGGATTAGTCCATCGCACAGATTTAATTAACGCATTAACATACTGAACGACCTTCAGATGGCGTTTGTGGTGCTTTCGAATTATAACAATAAGATTGTTGATGCTGAGCTGCTAAGATAAGGTGGTGGCTTTTGATGATGATCTTCTTATGGAATTTCTATATCTCAACTAAGTTTGTAACAGTTATTTTGATCAAAGTTATCTGTACGCATTATAAGAAAACAAGTTAATAGTCGCTGTTTGATGATTATTGTCAAATGGTCAACGAAAACAAAAAGAGGTGCGTAACATTTTGCTTGAACTACAGGTTTTTGTTGCTGTGTTTTTCTGAAAAGGCAGATTATAAATTTGATACGCACTATTCATTAACAGCGAAGATGAGACCGTCAGTGGCACCCGAAAATGGTGGGAGACGTGCTTTAGTGTTTTACATCCCTTCAACTTGTGATTTATACTACATTTTTGATAGGGTACTGCCTAATCTGTATTTTGGTTACACCTCAGGGTTTAGCGTAGTTACAGTTGATTTGTTAATAAATCATTGTTTCATTTTTTAATTACATGTTTCACCAAAAATCTGTTCATTAAGAGGGTAAACTTAACTACTTATTAGGTTCGCAACTAAGTTCTCGCTGTTATTTTGACGAAAATGCAACTTTGTTATCAAAACATGTTATGAAATGATTCATTGAAAGTATTGCCCTACTTTTCCCCATCCTTCTGGGGGCAAAGCTCTAATTCCATCTTTTCATCTTCTGAGGCTGTCCACCAATCTAGGCATTCCTTGATGTCGTCATATGAGTGGAACTGCTGGTCAGCCAGACCGTTTGCCATCGGACGGAACAAGTGGCAATCGAACGGCGCAATATCTGGAGAATATGCCGGATGGGGTAAGACTTCCCATTTCAGTGTTTCCAGGTAGGTTTTAACGGGATTGGCCACGTGAGGCCGGGCGTTGCCATGCTGAACAATCACGTTTTCGTGCCTCTGCGCGTATTGTGGCCGTTTCTCGCGCTGAGCTCGGCTCAATCGCATTAATGGAAGTCGATACCGATCCCCAGTGGTGGTAATGATTGAAACCAGTTCGTAATAAATAAAACCGACCTCACCAAATACAGAGCATAACCTTCGCAGCGTGAATATTCGGCCGAAGCGACGACGTAGAAGCATAACCGGGCAGCCCCATGACTTCCTTTTCTTTGGATTGCTGTAATGAATCAATTTTTCATTACCCGTTACAGTACGATGAAGAAAACCCTTCCTTTTTGTCACTGAAGCTGTTGTTATCAGGCAAAAAAACGACGCTCAACGTCCCTTAGTTTCAACTCATAAGAAACCCAAGTTCGTTCCTTTTGAATCATTCCCAACGCAACGGGTAACTCCTAATACTGAAGCAAGCTCTACCTCTGTTCGACACGGATCTCCATCAAGCAATGCCGTCAATTCAGTGTCTTCGAAGGTTTTTCGCCTTCCTTCAGGCGAACGGTTGTCAACATCAACATCGTCTTTAAAGCGATGGAACCAATTTCGACACGTTGCTTCACTTAAAGCAGTAACTCCGTAAACGTTGTGAAGCTCTCGACGATTTTCTGCAGCCGTTTTCTTCGATTCAAAGAAGAAAATCAATACTTCCCGCATATGACGATTATTGGGCACAAAATCATACATATTCCCACAACCAAAAGAATATGATGTCAAAAGAAATTCACTATTGTGTCGAGGCGGTATATTTACTATATGCCTAAGCTTGACTCATGAAGTTTGGGTTATGGCAGAATCGACTAGTACTTACAGCTGGCGCCATCTATTGGGAAACAGCGGGAACTTTGTTGCGCACCTAATACTTTGAAGTTAGTTTACCAACTTACCTCATAGAGAATACATTAAGATTTGTGATATTAAAACTACAGTCGGTTGGGTTGGAATTTTAACGGTGTCTGCAACATTTACAGCTGCATTATTGCATAGTGCCGATCTTGCTAAATGTTAGAAATTGCTGGTCTAATCTTTTATTATTTAGTTTTATTTGAAAGAACGATTTTAATCCATGATACTGAAGATTTGCTTATGTCTGTTTGCCTGCCTATTTAAACCGATGTTATAGCAATATGGAAGTGTCAGATGATCATTAATGTTTTAACTAAGAAGGTCTTTTAAGCAGGTCTTTTAATCTTAAGGTCTTTTTATCTAAATAGGCGGCAATGCATCCATGGATCCTAACTCTAACTAGAGCACAATATCTTGTTTAACAAATGTGTGGTCCCCTTTAGATCGGTTTATTTATTTATTTGGCTTGTGAAGGCCCCAACAGAATCCGATTATATAAGCCGTTTTATGGCTTATTTAAGTCGTATGCTTCATCTTATATGTTATTTGATTTAAATTTAATTATACAGAATTATAATTTTATTGTTTTCAAAACCGCAATGCAAGGCAAGGCTATCAGCTGTTAAACAACTGTCATCTGAAGTGTTATTTATTTAGTGAAAGGTTGCCATTTACGAATATAGATCATTTAACAACCGAAGAACGCGTAAAAGTAGTTAGAACTTACTCTGAAAATGGTGGTTTAAACTTGGCGCTTTTCGTGCATTGCGTCATCATAATCGTCGTCATAATTACGTTATAATTCGTCATTATCGACCTGCTGTGCAAAGAATTGACCAGATTATAAAGAAATTTGAAGAGACAGGCAGCGTTATAGATGTGGTCAGGCCTGTGAATTATCGCAATGTACGCACTACCAAAATTATCGCTTCTGCTATTGAAAGTGTGGCTGATAAACCGAATTTGACGATTACATGGTATTCTCAGCAATTGGGCCTATCTTACGGCTCATTATGGCGTATTTTGCATTTGGATTTGCACCTCCATCCATATAGAGATGATGTCAGGCAAAAATTAAAGCCGGCTGACCATTCACAACGCTGGAGATATACTGATTGAGTGCTACAGCAGCAGGCTTTCAATGCAGATTTTTGGAAAACAAATTTCTTCAACGATGGTTACGTCAACAAGCAAAATTTTTGCATATGCAGCTCGGACAACCCAGAAGTGATTGTGCATCTGTTTGGTGCGCATTGTGGTCTGGTGGTGTCATTGGTCCGAATTTTCTTCAAAAATTACGCTGGAGGAAGCGTTACCGTCAATTCAAACTGTTATGTCCGTATAATAACCTGCTGTTTTTTTTGACTGCAATTGAAGTTTATTAACTGGGCGATATGTGGTTTCAACAAGACTGCGCCAAGAGCCATACAACACGACCGATTTTGGCTTTATTGCATGGTAAATTCCAAGAAAGCGTTATTTCACGATTTGGCGACGTCAATTGGCCACCAAGATTATGCGATTTAACGCCGTTAGACTTCTTTTTTTTGTGGGGCTGCGTCAAAGACTTTGTTTACGCTAATAATGCCCATACGTTGGAGCGTTTGATACCGCCCGAAATGTGCGGAATGTGATCGGAAACTTCCTCAAAAGGATCCACTGCTGTAATCTATCCATTGTATTTCGTACATAATAGCAAGGCCCCCAAGTGTTATAATGAAATGAAAAGTTTCATCGAAATCATAGCTTTATGTGTGTTTTATTTAACTTTACTTTTGAAACCGAAAATTTGTTAACCCGATATAAGTTTATTTCCATTAAGAATTTTTTATCATTTTAAATTCATGGTCTTTTGGTAGTACTTCAATACTTTTAGTTTTATACTTTCCGTATTTATTAAAAACATGAAATACATCTAACGTTTAGCTGCAATGACAAAGTGATGTTTGTGTTCCTTCAATGATATGGTTGTGGAAGAATAAGCAGTTTTCGATTTTTGATCTAGTTAACTTCACAAAATCGCTTTTGGGTGAGAAAGGTGTCAAAAATGTATGTGAAATAATTTTCTGGTTTAATCATTATTTTGCCGCGAGTCGTACCAGAGGTCAGAGATATATATTTTGTAATGAATTATTTATAGTCAGAGAATTAACATTTATACTCAGCAGATATAATTTACTTTAAGAAATTTTTGGCAATGATATCAACTCTCTCATTTCCTTTAATATTTGAGTGGCTAAAGATCTAAGGTATAAGAAACTTTTTTTCTTATTAGGAATGTTTGTAATACATAATTATATAATTATATTATTACTAAACGGTTTCAGTAATCCTTCTAATGCGCTTTTACTGTCTGATATGATTAATGTGTTC
>JAHXMU010000686.1:202603-217137 GCA_019455685.1 Philornis downsi | reverse complement strand
GTAATCCTTCTAATGCGCTTTTACTGTCTGATATGATTAATGTGTTCTGATCAACATTTTGAAGGGCTTCAATGCAGGTTTTAATTGCTAGCAATTCAATATTATTACTATTCAGTGTTATTACTAAACGGTTTCTGTAATCCTTCTAATGCGCTTTTACTGCCTGATATGATTGATGTGTTTTGATCAACATTTTGAAGGACTTCAATGCAGGTTTTAATTGCCAGCAATTCAATATTATTACTAAATGGTTTCTGCTATCCTTCTAATACGCTTTTACTGTCTGATATGATTAATGTGTTTTGATCAACATTTTGAAGGGCTTCGATCCAGATTTTAATTGCTACCAATCTACTTGTACATACAGAAGTGTAGTTCTGAATACGTTTGCTAATGATTACGTTTTCGTCAAAGACTGCATAACTCCGTTTTACATTCATTTCGGAATGGTCTGTAAATAAATATCATCGATTTGAATATGTCGCGTTGATTAAGTCCATATATTTCTGTTATACCACGGCAGGAGTCATGTTAAGTTTGGTGCAATAAACAGGAGAAACAATTTATATTAATATCTATAATTTTATTAGAACTTATTCCGACATATCTTACAATGATCGAACGAATATTTCAATTAACTTTATTTGTAGATATCAAGTTTTGTGTGTCTAAGAATAGGTATTGCGGCGAATCTCTTCCGCATGATGCTCCATTAGTTCATTGGTTGTATTAGTTTTTGTGAGCTAGATAACCATTTTTATACCATCCACCATAGAATGGGAATAAACCAAATATGATTTCTTTTCTGGAAAAAAGAAAGAATGTGTTGATTCGTCGGAATAATGCCCCGGTTCACACATTAACTATTACGATGGTCAAAACTAATATATTAAAGGTCGAATTGCTTAATCGCTGGATTTAGCTCCCTCACACTAAAAGATTTGTCAACAATGAAGAGGTGGAGTCTGCGGTTGATGACTATTTTAAGAAGTTTGATAGTTCTTACTACAAGCAGGGTATAGAAAGTATTAAATATCGGTGGGAAAAGTGTATCGAACTAAACGAGATTATGTTGAAGAATAAAGAAAATTGTTCTCAACTTTGTCGTGTCTTCTTTGTTAGGTGGGCTAGTTTTGGGACCGGCCTCGTACATGCCCTATTTGGTGCTTCCCATAGAAATGAGCGATATGTATATTCTTCATATATTGCCAGTTATATATCTTTCAAGCAGTTACATTGAATTCAATCAATTTTGCCATGTGCTCTGCATTTGGAAAACTTAGTTCTGGACATTAAGATGGACAGCATTACCACCTACATATTGACTGACTAGTCGAAATTTCGTTTGTCCGCCGTAATTTCTAATGTACATTACAATTATTCAAATTTTTTGTCAAATGTATTACAATGCAATGCTTAGCAAAGCTTTGGAAAAAATCGAACGGATAATCATGCACTCTCTGGCGACTCCCATACAATTTTCCTTATTTATCCAATATACGAGTATTTCAGAGCTCATATTTTTCATTCATTTGCAATTAATTCAGAAAAACCCAGCAAGCTTTTTAGTAATTGTTAAGCCTCTTAGGGTATCTTATATAGATATTAGTCGATTTAGCAGAAATTGATGGTTTCAAACATTAGGTAAAATGTGAACTATAGTAAGAAAATGCCGAGTAACTTCTGACACACTTTTGCATTATCATAAAAGAATAGTGGGTAAATTTCTGAAATTTTTGTATTGGTTTTGGTGTACGAAAGGGTCTTGCAAAGACTTTCCCTTTTGCTCTTTGCTAACTTTTGTTAGGCATACTAATCGTTGTATAGAAGAACCTTTCGTTTGTTGAAAGTCTTATTCTTAATAAAAAGTAATTTTCACAACTTAAAAACCACCTCATGGTCAGTCTTTTTTTATTTTGGTCGATTATAATATTCGAGTGCTTCATTCATTACTTTTTCTTCTTTGGTGGCTATTGGAATAGACATCGTTATCTAATATACGCCGCCCGTAGAAAATAATTCCAAGCGCTTTGATCTCTTGCACTTCTCCCCCAATTCGTCACACCAAGCTTCGATAGTATTTCAAAAGCCTAGTCCTTCCAACGGAGTTATGATCGCTCTCTTCTGCGCCGTCCATCTAGTTCGTTGTCGAAAACTTTCCGTGCCGGAACATTTGGGTCCATCCGCACATTATGACCCAGCCAACGTAATCGCTGTATATTAATGCGTTTGACCACGTCGATGTCGGCATATAGCTCATTATTCCTGCGACGCTGATACTCTCCGTCAATGATGATGGGTTTATATATTTCCCGGAGTATTTTCCCCTCGAAAACTGCCAGTACTGATTCATCTGCTTGTGTCATAACCCAGGATTCTGCGTCATATGATAAGGCGGGTAAAACCAACGTCTATTGCAGTCGGATTTTTGTTTGTCGAGAGATGGCTTGCTTGCTTAGCTGATCGTAACATCTTTTAGCAAGCAATATTTTCCTATTTATCTCCATGCTGATATCATTCGTTTTTTTTTTTTCAAAGGGGACCGAGGTAGATGAATTCCTTCACCACTTCAAAATTATAGTCGTGAATGTTCACACAGCTTGCCAAACGAGTAGACTCTTTGTTCTTTGAAACCCAGAACTTTTGTTTTGTCCTCGTTTAACACCAGACTCATTTTCGCTGCTTTCTTCTCGATGCTTGAGAAGGCTGCAGTAACATTTTGCAGTTTTCTGCCAATAATGTCTATGTTATCTGCATATGCGAGTTACATATGGTTTTTATGCCAAAGTTGGCACCAGTCGTGTTAACTGCAGCTTTCCTCATAATTATCTCCAACAGTATGTTGAAGAAGTCGCACGATAGACTGTCGCCCTCGTTGGATCGCTCGCTTGGATCCTTACTTATCTTTACTGAAGATTTCGTGCCAGTCAGCGTCATCCTATAAATACGTATAAGCTTCGTGGGAATTTCAAACTCGGACATGGCCTCATACAGTTTTTGCCATATCGGGCTATCGAAAGCAGCTTTATAATCGACGAAAAGATGGTACGTGTCGATCTGTTTTTCTTGAGTCTTCTCCAGAATTTGTCGTAGTATGAATATATGGTCAGTTGTTGATTTACCAGGTCTAAAGCTACACTGATAAGGACCGATCAGGTCATTTAAAAACTGCTTTAGTTGTTCACATCACACCCGACAGAACCTTATAGGCAATGGGTAAAAGACTGATACCGCGATAGTTTTTACAAACACTTGGATCGCCTTTTTTAAACACAGGACACTGTACACTCAAATTCCAATCAACGGGCATGTTTTCCTCGAGCCAAACCGTATTTTTTCATTACACGTTTGTAAAATCATCCTTTATCAAGAAAATGACGAAAATACGCCTAAAGGTTTTTGAAAAGAAAAAAAATAAATTTTCTTTTAAACAACCTGTCGTACATTTGTGGTATTTATGTTTTGTTTTTTCAACAACAATATCTCTTAAATTAAGGTCAGTAATAATCTCATATGTTTTATTCTCATTATGTCCAGCATAAGATTGGATTTAGTCGCCTTACAATATGTTAGATATATAATTTTTAGTTACCACAGCCATTTGTACGAAAATGTTAAGCAACATTTGTCATTGAAGTGATGAGTTTTTTTCCTCACCTTCTTTGCTACTTTATCGTCAAAACCGCATAACAAAAGGTGTGATTTTTGATTGATGATGGGCACTGCTTGAAAAGTGTTGACCATAATTTACACCTATGCGTTTTTAATTCATACAATTTACGGTATATGGAAATTTTATCAAATTCATATATATAAGAAGTGGCAGCGACCTGTATTGACCTTGACATGGAAGTCATAAGCATTTTTAGTGGGTGCAGAGATGGGTGAATAAGTTATATGGTGTGTTTTTGACTTAAGCGTTTCTATAAAATTCTTTTATAGTAGAAAAGTATCTGGAAGCATATGCGTTACGTTACCGATTTGTTTATTGGCTGTCTGCATGTTACATTGCACGAAGTTGCACATACGCCATCTATCGTACAGCAATTGTACTATTTCGGGAAACAACGCCGATACTTAGTGTTTTATCCTATGAACGAAAATTGAATTTTAAATAATGACTTCAATTCTTATCGAATTTGTTTTTCTTTTTTTATTATTATTTTCTTAAATCAACGGTGCGAAACCTCGAAGATGTTTGTGCTTTTGACTTTAAGCGTTTCCATAAAATTGTTTTATAATAGAAAAAGTTAAGTTACAGATTTGTTAATTAGCTATTAGCATGTTAATTGTACGAAATTGCTCATGCGCCATCTATCGCACATCAATTGTACTATTTCGGAAAACAACGTTGATACTTAGTGTTTTATCCTATGAACGAAAATTGAATTTTAAATAATGACCTTAATTCTTATCGATTTTTTTTCTTTTTTTATTATTATTTTCTTAAAGCAACGGTACGAAACCTCAAAGTTGTTCGTGTTTTTGACTTTAAGCATTTCCATAAAATTCTTTTATAGTAGAAAAGTGTTTGAAAGCATATGCGTTAAGAAACTGATTTGTTTATTAGCTATCCGCATGTTACATTGTACAAAATTGCGCATGTGCCATCTATCGTACAGCAATTGTACTATTTCGGGAAACAACACCGACACATAGTGTTTTATCCTATGAACAGAAATTGAATTTTAAATAATCTCACCTTAATTCTTATCGAAATTTGTTTTCTTTTTTTTTATTATTTTCTTAAATCAACGGTGTGAAACCTCAAAGTTGTTCTTGGATTTAACTTGTTTTGCCCCCGCGAGTGGGCGCCAAATATACAGCTTTAAGCTTCATTTGTTACAGGACATTTTAAGTCGACTGAGCGAAGTTTGGCCGGCTGGCTGGTGGAGACGATAACTGTCGTAAAACTTGATTAAACTTTATATTTTGCGAGATCCTAGCCGGAATTGTAAATGGGATATACCGACCTAACCCTTCTAATACCTCCTATAAAAATTGACCGATTTTTCGAAACTCAATATTTTTCCTGTTGTTCTTAATTCATTGGCAGCAGTAACCTGAATTTTTGCCTCCTTCCTAATGCTCGGCAAAATTTGAAGAGATCGACCATGTTCCTTCTAGTAATTCCCTTTCGAATGAGCGTTTTAAACCTCATTTTCATACCATGTTTTTCATATCTTCATATTTTTCAAGCAGTTGTAGGGAGTTAAATAAGATTTGCCACACATTATTTGCTTCATGAGCTTAGTTCTGAATATGAAAATGACCGGCATTGCCACTCCTCTCCTGATAAATCGCCTATAAATGATTGATTTAACTCAAATATTATTAGGTTTCATATATTTCACTGCCTTGCATTAAATTCAGTTCAATTTGATTCACATTAAGCGTTTGCTAAAGTCTTGAGCCCGAGAATGAAAACGGGAAGGTTTTGCCGCACTCTTCCTGGCACTTTCCATATAAATTTATCGATTTTCTGAAATTTAATCTTGTTTCTGTCATTTGTAATTAATGCGATACAATAATCTAGTTTTGTCTTTTACATGGATTTCGAATCCTTCGTGCAACTTAAAAAAAGAAAAATAATAATGTATTATAATTATATCCCTTCTAGTACCTCCCTCGCACACGAATGGTTTCGTCTGCATATTATTAGCTTCATATCTTTCGAAAACATTTTGTCTGACTTATTGGCATTCAACCATTTCAGTTTCAGTTTGAAATATATAATATTATATGACAATTTAATTATTGAAAAAATAAAATTGTTTTCGTTCAAACGTGTTAAATAAAATTGAATTTGTATACAATTGTGTAAATTGTGGGTTAAATAAACCAGTACTAATTTGATTTTATGTCTTTTATTTTACGGCAAATTTTAGCATTCAATTGTTTGGAGCCAATTTGGTGTATTTTTAATCCTTTATAATCACTGTTTATTTAATAAAATTGTTTTTGTCCAAATGTATAATCAATAATGAATTTTTACATAAAATATTAATGCTTGCGTTTAACTTTAAGTGAACCAGTTTCGATTTAATTCTATATAGGTATATTAGCAAGCCGAATTAGCGAGGCTAATTTAACATTCAATTGCCAATTTTGTATATTTTTTATTCTCGCGTATTTTTGCATTTTTAACATGTGTCTTTTAGCCTCTTTGTATATGCGAAAACTTTCCAATTCTTTTTAAATATCTGCGTCTCTCGTTCATGTCTAACCTATTAGTATTATTTTCGGATCTAACCAAAATTCTTGCCCCACACAAAATTTTACATAATGGGATGTGAATTGGTTTTAAGTTCGATTTTTATAACTTTACGTTTTTGCCATTAATAGCATTATCACTACATTTGTGAGCAGCATTTGACATATTTTGAATTTGTAAATAATTTGAATTTATTACAGTTTTTCTGTGTATTTGAGTTTCCCAAAGCCTTAACAGGTAACCAAATCTTGACCGGTATAGATATTCTTAGTTTCTTTTTTTGTTCATGATCTTGTTTTTTTACATTGGTTTTCTTAATTTATTCCCTTATTATGAAAATCACTTTAATTTTAATGCAACGATTACAATTTTATTGAAAATGGAAAAGTGGTAGGTGCGTATGCGTTATATTCGTATTGCAGAGTTGATTGTTCATTATACGTAAAACGCATTTATTGTAATTACTCAAGCACCATCTATAGTCGTTTGTCTGCACTAAGGTTGAGATATTGAAATCTCATAAATATAAGCAGCAAATTGCTAATTTTTTAATACGTTCTGAACAATTTTTACTGGAAATCCATGGATATCTAAATTAAAACGAATGAAAACATATTTCTTAACATCTCATGAATGAGACATCGAGGGGCTTCAGTGAGCTTGCACGCATTCAGTTTTTTGATCTTGCTCAACCCTATCTAAATTAGGGTGTACCGTATTCTTTTTTAGTTATTTCTGGATTTCAATAACTTTATGACTAATTTGGTCAGTAATATCCAGATTGACATTATGAATAGGAATCTGCTTTCCAAATGAGTATTCTTTGCTCTTACAGCATGCAGTTCGAATTTTTCCACTTTTGCTAAATTCTTTCCAATATTTGGGAACACTGCAGTAACATCTCGCAACGCCTCGCCTATGTTTTCATTATTATGCATACATACAACTAACATGCGTCTTTTATTAAAGATGGCAGCAGTCTTACTTTTGGCAACTTTCTTCATTATGATCTCCTGCATTATGTCAAAGATATTCTAAGACAGAATGTTCCCAACTCTAAGGCCTCTTTTAGTATTGAATATTTTTGTTAGATCCTTGTTATTGTCTTATAAGGTACTTTCTGTTGGCTAGAGTTATTTTACAAAAATGTATGAACTTTACAACTGATACTAAACCTAAAACATAATCTTTAATAAATAACCTTAGTTCGTGTTATAAACCTTCAGGCGGCTTGTGAGTATTCAATAGCTTACAGGGTTAAATTGCTTTGTAAGGGGTATGGAAGTTTCCTGCCAACTGCAAATACACAATTGAAATCTGATTTTCCCCATAGGAACAATTTCTGCATTGTCCACCGCATCTTATTGATGACGGTTAGGATGTCCTGCCTGTTTCTCCTCAAAGATACCCGGAATTTCGGTTACGTATCCCTTTCTTATGATTTTTTATAAGATTTATGGAAGTGATTAACATTCGAACGGTTCCGTTTTATTACTCATAAGAATCATAAAGAAGTATTCATAAAGATTTGACTTACCTTTTACATGTGCAAAGAAATTTCTGGTAAAATCCATCAGTCCCAAAGAGCTCGTACAGGAAAAGGTTAACTTGTTATTGGAATTTATAATACAAGTTTCAATCATTTCCTCCTCATTGTAACCCTGTGACATTTAGAAGAATTTTATTTGAATAAATCACAAAAATTCTTGCCATCATTATAATTAACCGGTTAGCATCGCCAAAGATCGTTTAGCATTCGATTAATATTATGGTTATTAGATGGCATCGATGGCTGATAAAAAGAGTCAGAGCCACCACCATGATGAATAACTACGTTCCCAACCATAGTGGCCAACTGCTGAGACAAATCGTGATGTACTGAAATGAACAGAAATAGAAACAGAAATGGCGAATTCGAAAATGTTAAATCATGTGTGGCTTGTTGTTAAACTAAAAAGTAATTCACACGATATTTTAGATTCTGTAACAAAAGAAATACAAAATAAACTAAAGTAATAACATCTATGGTATACTCGTATGTGCTATTTTTTTCTACTGGCTCATACGAAAACTCCCAATGACTCATATATCAAAAGTTATGCATTTGTTTTCATGAACTCCAGCAAGTGAGTGACTGAGTGAGTGAGTGAGTGCTTGAGTGTTGACGCCAGGGACTGCGCTAGTGCGAAAGCATTTGTTGCATTGTGTTCACTCCCCACTTGTGCTGATTTTAGAGTGCATCAATTCGTCTAAAATAACATTATTATAGAAATATGAATGAACCAACTGAATAAAATAGCACAAAGTGTGTTTCATACGAACTGAAACAGCCACCACCACCAGCAGCAGCAGCTACCCAACTACTGCTACCATCCATTACGTTGTTACGTTACATTACGTATACGGAACACAAAAATCTTATTTCAACAACGTCAGCCAACGGCTCAAAAAGCGTAGATTGAAATTGAATATGCATTTTTGGAATGCAAAACAATGAACAAACTACAATTCACATAATGCGAGTGCACATTACGTTTCCCAGTTTTGTTTTGTCTATTTTTTTTTTCTTTTAGTCTATTTTTTTGTCTATTTTTTCGTGAATTTTGTGCATTTTGTTTGATATATGATCGCCATTAGCACTGATGTACGGGAATAATGGTTTTCGCTCACTCCAGATATTAAATATTATCAAATGCGATGTGTAAAACGAAGTGACAGTCTAGCTGGAAGGATGTGTCGAATGATGAACGACAATGAACAACAGGATTATAAATAAATATAACATTTTAATAATGGGGTTAACTTTATGTGTATACAAGATGTTTTTATATTGGCTTGTGTTTATTCAACTGATAGCGCTTTTTTCGCTATATCCAATTTGAGAGCTGGCAGTTTATTTATGCGCATTGTGAATGCCAATTTGTAGGGCAAAAACTTACTCCGCACATTGATGCTTCATTAAAGAAGACGTCCGCTAAAATGCATTATCTTAGAGCAGAGATATCACCAAGTTTGCTACTAAAATTTTGAGTGAATAAACTATAAAAATTAACTATAATGCTCACTCTTGCGTGTGTTTGAACCAATTTTCAGTTCACTTTTTCCACTCCGAACGAAGCAACTCCGATTCGTGACTGAATTTCACAATTTATTTTTAATCTTCGGGAATAAAAAGAAGTCACTTTGTCTCAAGTCATCGCATGATCCTTTTATTCGATATTTTCAGTGCTAAACAGTCAGATCAAGTGCCCTTTCCATCTCATGAATGAGACATGAAAGGGCTCTCACATTCAGTGATCTTACACGCATTCTATTTTGAGACCCGTTCAACGGGATCTACAGTTTAACGACTATTCTGAGAAGCATCTACAAAACTTGTTGGTAACTCCGCTATTCAAAGTGTTCGCCAGACACACCGAGGCGACCGCTGCTTAAATCATGACAGCTGACTGCGTCGGGGATTGAACCCACGTTTGTTTTCAGTGCTAATCAGTCAGATCAAATGACCTACATATTTAAGAAAAAATCACTTCCATCTCATGGATAAGACATCGAAGGGCTTCTTGCATTCAGTCAGCTTACACGCATTCTATTTTTACATTCACTGCACGGAAACCTACAGTTTAACGACGATTGCAAAGGTCAGAGTTTGAGAAGCATTAATAAGACTTGTTGATAATTTCACTACTCGAAAGTGTTCGCCAGACACACAGAAGCGACCACCGCTCAAATAATGAGAGATGGCTGTATTGGGATTTGAACCCGCGATCATGCGAACATAAGTCTCATGCACTATTATAAGAAGTTGTGTTATAAATCATTGAATACTTATCAATAAATACTCTGAATTAAAGCACAATAAAGGAGATAAAATTATAACTTTCTGTTGTCCTTCGTTTAGATACGAATGAACAGTTTCAATTTAAGAAACTTGTAATTCTCACAAATAAAAACAAATTCTCTATTAAATTTAAATTAAATTCAGTATTTTTCATAAAGTAAGAAATTAATGAAAAAATATTGGACAAAATAATAAGTACGTTTAGTTAAAATACGCAAAAAAGTATAAAAATTAAGTTTTTCTGCTAAATTGGCTGAGTTTCGTTAAAGGCCGGTATTTCCACCTTTATTTCCAATTATTTTGTTGACTCTTTTTGGCATGCTGGCAATAGGCTTCCTGCAGGTTTCTATTGGTATTTCATAGCAAGTTTTTTGAACAAAATTCCATAACTGATCCTTATTTTTAAGAATGTCCTTTCCAATTCTTTGTTTTAACTCTCCCCAAAGATTTTCGATTGGATTTAAGTCCCGACATTGACTTGGCCAGTCAAGAAGAGCAACATTATCATCTTGGAATCAATCCTTTACCAACTTTGAAGTATGCTTCGGATCGTTATTCTGCTGGAATGTCCATCTAAGAGGCATACTTTCCACAGTATAGTTCAACATTGTATTTTCCAAGATATGTTTGTAGTGGAATCTGGTCATAGTGTCGGTAATTCGATGTATCGGACCGACACCATACCACGAGAAACAACCCCAGACCATAATACTGCCGCCCCCCGTGCTTGACCGTCCTCTTTGTAAAGCGAACATGGAATTCTTTTCCTTAGGGCGTCAAACATTCCGGGCACAGTCGTTTCAAAATACATTAATTTTTCATCGCTCCACAAAATGCTTCGCCATTTTTTTCACCGTTTCCTCCGGACCAATTGGAATGACTTCTTGCAAACGCCAATCTAGTCTTTACATTTTTTTTTTGTCTAAGCAAAGGAACTCTTCTGGCTATCCGTCCTGGTAAATGTGCTTGTTATAGTCTACGACGAACCGTTCGCGATGAAATTACATTTCCAATGTCTGCTGAAATCGCTCTGAAGACACAAACGCGTCCTTCTTCGCAAGTGCTACAATACGGACATCTGTTGCTTTTGAAGTCTTTTTTTTTGTGTCTTTCGCGATTTTCGACGAACTTTTTAGGCTTTAAAGCATTTTGTTCAAAAAATAGCGACCGATTCATAGTTTCTGCTACAGAGCGAAGACTTTGGCCACTTTCTCTTAGTCTTGAAACAATTTTTCTCTCCTCCAGAGAACAATGACTTTTTCGACCCATGGCTGATTTTTTTACTATATATTTTGTTTTGAATAAAGGTAAATAACAGTAAAATAACTAGCCTTTCTAAAAAGACTACAGCAGACTGTGAAAATATGAAAGAATTAAGCAATGTATTTATTATTTTGACCAAGTACTGAAATCTCACCTGAACAAAACTAACTCACAATGATAACAATGTTTTTATTTTTAAGGCATTACCATATTAAAATTATTTAAATAAAACAGAATTGCCATGTTTACTTTCCGTTAAAGTAACTGGAATTAAACATAAAGCAAAAATAACCAGGTGTACTTATTTTTTCGATCATATGTGTATACAGATTGAGAGTGCTGTGAATACAATATTTTCAAATTTCATCGAAATAATTTGTTACTGAAATGCAAGGACAATTTGAATTTAAAGGTATTTAAGGTAGATTTCTGTCATAAAGCTCAGAGTACTAAATATATAATATAAGATGGCTATTGAAACCCTTTTCTAAAAACAAATCTTTAGTAAAATCCCAGTATGTTATTTTTCGGAGAAAAAAAAAAAAAAAAAAAAAAATTAAAACTTACCTTGGCGCAAATGTTCGAACTCTGATAAATAAATGAATTCATTTAACGAGATGGTCTCGTAACTATAGGGTATAGGGTATCGTACCTTTTTTTAAAAGTCGAATAAAACGCTTAAATTTGCATCATTTATTAAAATTTTTTATTGGAATCGATAAATTGGTTTTTGCCATTTAATTTTTAAAGATAATTTCATGTAAATTTTGTCCGCGGCTCCGTCTCAAAATGTCCATTTGGAAGGTGCAATTTCTACGCAATTTCGCGTATCATGGCTCGATATCGTCCGCCGTTGACGTTTCTACCACGGTCGTCTTTGAAGAAAAATGGACCGATGATGCCACCAGTTCATAAACCACACCAGACTGTCGTTTTTTCGGGATGCGTCAGTAATTCATGTGTGGCATGTGGCTGTTCATCACTCCAGATGCGACAGTTTTGCTTGTGTACGTATCCGTTCAGCAAGAAATGAGCCTGAACACAATTTTTCGATAAAACAGCGGATTTTCATTGAGCTGTGGTAGGTCATTCGGCTTCAATTCTTGCGTGAATTGAATTTTATACGCCATCAAACCCAAACCTATGTGTAAAATTTTCCTTGTGGTTGAGTAACACATGTCCAATCGCTGAGAACGGCGACGAATTGACATTTCACGATCGTCATTAACACTGGTCGCTACGGCTGCAATATTTTCTTCGGTACGCACTCTACACATGCGAGTCAATGGTTTTATGTCCAACAGAGTAAAGTTGGTGCGAAATTTGGAGATAACAGCACGAATTGTTGATTCAGCAGGTCGATTATGTCGACCATAAAATGGTCATATCAAACGATGCATATTTGTCACAGAGCACGAATTTTGATAATAAATTTCAAGGATTTGCAATCGTTGCTCGTTTGTTAGTCTTTCCATGATGAAATGTGCAGAGTATACTGTACACTTTTCACTTTGACAGGTGACGTTTGGATGCCATTACCAACCAGTGCTGCCAACCTAAAAAACTTAAATCTTACAAAATCACCTTATATTTCAATGGAGTTGTGCACTTTGTTGTGGCGAGCATAAAACTCAAATGGAAGACTTTCGAAAAATCTTTCAGGATGTTGTTGTTGTTGATGTTTTGAAATTCCATATCTTTATAAAGCATAAACCTTAACATTATCGTGTAATTAATTGTATCTGCTATCGATTTTAGTTTTAAGTTATCCCAACGAAAAAATCCAAACTTACAACTTTTAAAAGCACTCCTCCTTTTCCACACAAGTCACAAAACAACTCCCTTTTGACATTTATAATGCATTTTCGAAAGTTAACCTTCAGGTAGCGCTTCAATAGCTCTCAGATTAGCTTCCCTCGGTGTGGTAGACGTTCTCTTGTAATTTTCCACTCTAAATGGAATTCCTTTGTAAAGAATTTACTACTACTACGTATGCGTAATCATATTCCATTCAATTTTGCCATCATACGATATCGTAAACTTTATTGGTGTTAACGTTTTCGTTTGATTAACTTTTTTTTAATAATAAAAAAAAAAAAAAAATTAAAATAAAGCCAGTTTAGTTGCCTTTAGTAGGTCTGAACTAGAATGCGCGAATAACGCCGCAAAAATATACTTTTTCACGCTCGCTTAAACAAAAAATGGAAGGTCAACTTGTTTAGCCATTGCAATTTTTATATGGACAACTGCAAATAATAGAAAAAAAAAACTCACCAACAACAGAAGAAAACGCAAAATCATATTCTTAACCGTTTGTTTATAATTTTTTCATTTGTGTTGCTGTCCAGTTGCAAAATAAAGCGAAACTTGTTCTCAATAACCACAATAGCGCACGGACGGACCATTCGAACGACAGACCGTTGGAGAACAAATTTAGAGCCGTTAACGACTTTTCGAATTGCAATATAATTACTTGAGCGATTTGCATGAAATGCTCCATGAAAAGGTCGTCCGCTACAGTGGCAGCGAATATGGCAGCGCGTTTTATTTGTCTTTGGAATGGTTTTCTTGCGCAAAACCTAAAAATAGACAAATGATCTTAGCTTTAGATTAAGAGCCGGAGATCACAAAGTTTCCATTTGGGTCCAATTGTGATAGACGCGGAAAAACGCCATTATGGGAAAATATGAATTTTGCCTGGGAAAATCACAAAACAAGTGGTAGCATTTTATAATTATGACCGTAGACAACGGGAAATCTGCAATAACAGCGACAGCAGCACCAGCAGCAAACAATAAAGTTGGGAAATATCAGGTGACATGATGGTGGTCATTACTACAGAATAATTGGATAGATTGTTAAACGTTGGAAAATTGGTTTAATAACACATATCATATGATATGACGTACATAAGCCGACATAAAGTGGCAATAAAACAAATGAAGAAATGTTGATCGAGCAAGTTATTTTTTAGATAATATCTTTTATTACTTGCTTTTTCTCAGTTTCCCTTTTTTCTACTTCCAACATAATCATAGTTAATCCCTTCTATGCCGACCATCGGATTAATTCCTCATAGTCATTCCCTTCGAATTGTCACAAAATCTCCTTCTATATGCACATTCGGGAAGAGCGTACTGCTGAACGAAGTTAACCCTTCCTTCCCTTTCCTTTCCTTTCCTTTCCTTTCCTTTCCTTTCCTTTCCTTTCCTTTCC
>JAHXMU010000686.1:173018-197603 GCA_019455685.1 Philornis downsi | reverse complement strand
TCCTAACTCCGCTTAGGCCGTTTTCCCCTATGATCATATATATATTTATAGGTAGTTTCTTGAGACTAAAAATAGAATTTCGAGCAAGCCTATTAAATATGATAAATTATCTCACTTCCTATTCTTTTTTTCTTTGTGTATTTCGAATATATGAATATTTCGAATGATTTTAATTTTTTTGAATATTTCAAAAGTTTGGAATGTTTAATAATTTTTAGTTCATTGAATGTGTATGCTGTATTGAATACGTAAATAATTTTGAATATTCAGAATTTTTTATGAAGAAAAAAAAAATAAAAAAATAATATTCAAATATTAAAAATATATAGAATAATTTTAAAGGGTTTATTGTTAAAGAGGTTCATTTTCAACTGTTGATTGTTGGTTTGATTTATTATATTTAGGTTATTGAACATTTTCAAAATCACTCTGTATGTAGCAATAAAAACATCAGAAAGTAGTTATTGAATTATGCCAGAAATCATTAAAATTTGGCCAATTTTACTCTAATCAGCTTATCTTTAATCACTAGATTGGTAATATTTATGGTTAGTTGTTTATAATTATTATTGTGCGTGAAATGCCAAAACTTTTACTTGTTTATCTCCTTCTGAGTGTTAAACATTTTGAGTTGTTTTATCATCAGCAATTTCTCTAATATCTTGCGATATATTTGGAGTGTTTCTGATGGCGTCTTTGTTGTAGTTTCTTTCACTGAATCGTTGGCTAAACACCTTCATCATGAATTCAATTACAACAATTATCAAGCAACAAACGGACGAGAAAATCTCTCCCTCTCGAAAGCAGAGCTTTCTAAATTTTCTAGTTGCCATCGAGACTTGAAGATGATGATAACTAAATATGATCGATATTAATAGAGGCTACACTAAAGAGGTAGATATCATGTGAATGAATGAATGAATGAATGGTGGATGATGATGAATCGATGGGGCGTAGATGTAACTGAAATTTGGTGGTTATTTTCGATAAGAAAGATGAAAGAAAACGTCTACACTTTTACTTTTTTATTTCTCTCTACTTTGTATTGACTACGAGGAGAAGAAGCGAAATCCGGCAACAAAGTATTGCGCAATAGTTTTGTTGGCTTAGAGAAACTATAAACCTGAATCCACAAGCTGTGGCGATGTGGCCAAAAGAAAAAACGATGAATAATTAAAAATTTATGTTCAAATAAAGCAGACATGGCCAAAATGATCAATAGAAGATGAAGATAGTGGTCATATAGCTGGTTTTTGATAATTTGCTGATGATAATTTTTGGATTTTTAATGAGTGGACGTGGGCTACAGGTGTTCGTCTTCCTTAATAAAATTACACTTTGAATTGGGACCCCCCTCCTTTCGGAGGGGCGGTCAGAAAGTAAAGCTATTGCAAATAAATCAATTAATTTTTTGGCTTTGTGGGAATTTTTCAAATTATTTACCTGGTTTTCTACCGTCTTAATGTAAGAGAACTGCCACTAGACAGGAATTTAAAACTAAAGTTGTTATTTTTTTCTGTTGGCGTGCAAAAAAGCGATTAATTTCAAATATTTTTACATTTGTTGAATTTGGCAACGAATGTCTCTCTGCCATAAAACTCAAACGATGAAGGGGGAAGGCAAATTCAGTATCGAACTTAACTCGTTTTCGGAACATTTTACACAAACAAAAGAAGCACTCAACAAATAAGGTTTAGCAAAAGATGATAATGATGTTGATGATAATGATGATGACGACTTGTACAATGTTGCTGTTGCTGCTGCTGTTGCTACTGTTGATGTTATTGATGATGCTGCCATGCATTGTGCCAGATGACATCTACATTCTCTTCTACCACAAAAGTAATGATTTGAAACTGCAAAATCATCGACAAATCCTTTAGACATCTTTATAATCTTTTTATTTATTTTTTTTTTTTCAAAATTATAACATTTGTTAGATAGAAGAAACCACATTTTTGTAGTTTCGAGAATAGAAAACCACAAACAATTTGAGCAAAATAGAAACGATAAGGCAGACAAAAAATATCTTTTAATCAAACTACGAAATGCTTGGTTGATGTCATTTCCAGTTTTATTTGAGCTGACAAAACAAATTAATTAAATCTATTTCAACTTTGTGGCTTCGATAAAACAAACTCATCGTCATGACTTGTTTAAATGTTATCACTGGACAGTTAAATGACCAAACAATCGCATTCTCACGCACACATATAATCGAAAATGTTTAAAGGTTGAAATTTTCAAATAGTCACAATATTTGTTATAATCGAAATATTCGAACATATGAAATAATAGCAATATAATCAATTAATCGAAATTTTTACTATTGAGGGAATATTTGGGGCGTTCAAAAAAATATAAATATGTATATTGAGAATGTTCTGTCTAAATTTGTTTGATTTCAAATCATTGAAGAATCAAATTTTGTCCAATTGCTCTAACAATTCAAATATTTGAATATTCGAAATATCTATGATGCTCGAACTAATTGCAAAATATACCAAGGGGCTAAAATTTATTATTGTAAATATTCGAAATTTTCAAAAAATTCGAATATTGGAAATATTTGAAATTTATAAATATTCGAAATTTGTTGAGAATATAAAAATTACAAAAATTTTAACATCTCTGGAGTAATCGAAACATTAGATATAAACGAAATACTGTAAGATTGAATATCACGCATGTTACAGTATTTCGTAAAATTTATATATTTCCAGTATTCCCATATTTTTCCAGTATTCCCATATCTGCAAAATTGTGAATTGTTTGCAAATTTAGGGTACTCTATACGAATACTTTGAATACTTGTTACAAATATTTCGAATATGTGAAAATTTCAATATTTAAATGTTTGCACTCTATGCGTGATATTCAATGTTACAATATTTCGTTTACTCCAGAGATATTACAATTTTTGTAATTTTTATATTTTCGCAAAATTGGCACATTCCTACTATGCAAACTGTTTTGGCTATTTTAAATATTCGGAATATTAGAAAAATTCAAATATTTTTTCGAATTTATTTATTCGAATATTGAATAATTGGATTATAATGCCCAAGTTTTTCGGAATATTCGAATTTGTGAAAGCAATATTATATTATTACTCCATTATCCAAATTTTCATAATAAAATTCTTCTTCAAACATTCAATAAATCATCATGAATAAAATTTGTAAGCCAAATATTCGAATATAAGAAAACGTATAGTATTTCTTATATGTTGAATATTCGAAATATTTATATTTTGTTACAATCACATATCAGTCTAAATGTTATTAAATAGCTGATATATTGAAATTATCGAAAAAAATGGAGAAAATTACTGAAAACGGAAATGGAAATATTGAGGTTATTGGAAACAATCGCATTATTCGCGGTATTGAAGTTAAGTTAGAAATTTGCTTCAAAATGTTCGAATAAACAAAATTTTCATATACCAGGTGTGTTCAAAAAAAAAAAAAATAGAAATTAATGATTAAATTTCAATTTTTTCAAAAAAATATATATTTATTCATTAATTTCTATTTTATCTCCTACAAAGGAGAATGCGATGCCAGCGTTTTTTCCAATCCTCGAAGCAGTTCAGTTATGCACTTTTTGATACGTCCTTGAGCTCTCTCAGCGATTCAGTCTTTATCTCCTCAATCGTCGCAAAACGACGTCCTTTCATGGGTCTCTTCAATCTTGAGAGCAAGAAAAAGTCACAGTTGGCCAAATCAGGTGAATACAGTGGCTGGAGGCATGATAACAGTGTTGTTTTTGTCCAAAGAATCTCTCACAAGCAAAGACGAGTGAGCAAGTGCATTATCATGATGCAAAAGTAAAGAATTTTTCCCCCATTTTTGTATTGCTTCACACAAACGGCGCATAACTTCAAGGCGCATAACTCCTTATTTACTGTACGACCTTGTGGTAAGAACTTCTGATGCACTATGCCATGGTAATCGAAGAAACCCGTGAGGAAAACTCTGACATTTGATCGTACTTGGCGTGTTTTTTTTTTGTCTTGGCTCTCCTGGACTCTTTCATGAAGACTTAAATACTTATTGTGAATTTCAAAAGAAAGTTTCAATAAAGGAAAATGAATAGAGAAAAAAATATTTGAAAATAAGTTACTGTCTCCAGTCGGCTCTAAGAGATGACCCACTTACCGTATGCCACTCCATGTCTTATGTTCCGTGACCAAGACATCTGCTTACGCCCGATTACTCTTCTTCCTCCGCTTTTACCTTAGAGTATTTTAAGTTTCGGAATATGTGACCTATATACGATGTTTTATGTACCTCAGCAATTGCCTATTTCCGTTCACTCTCCTTAGCACCTATTCGCTGAAAACATGAGCGGTCTTCACATGGTTGCACTAAGTGTAATAATGTGTGATTGGGCTTTGGTTTCGAGGTCATAACTACATGCCCATGATTCGTAGCCAGTTATAACCCTTTTAAGCAAATCTGGATCATCGTTGACGTCATTTAACAATTCCTGAGCGATGCTCATGCGACGTTGTTTTTGGTCAAAATTCAGCAATTTTGGCACGTTTCGCGGCCAAAATTTCCGAAACGATTGCATGACATGAGCCAACCGATATGTCGGCATCCTCAGCATCCTCCTCTCTAATTGTGATTCGACGATTCTCCATAACAATTTTCTTCACTCTCTCAGCATTTTCATCGGTTGTTGATGTGTTGGCGCGTCCAGAGCGAGCGTCGTGATTCACATCTACTCGACCTTCTGTGAAATAGTTGTACCACTTGCAAACATGTTTTTGACTCAGAGTACTCTCATCGTAAGCCACTATCAACATTTCAAGTGTTTTTGAGCACTTAATTCCATTTTTTACACAAAATTCAATGCAACTTCTTTGATCCATTTTTTTCGATAGCAGAAAATCGCCAAACACGCAAAACATTTGTGTTATTTACGCCTCTCACAAACAAACTAAACATGCTATATGGATAAAACCGTCAACGTATCTTCGAGGCGAGTGTACCAACATAAGAAGCAAAAAATAATAATTGAAAGTCGAATGTACGTAGCCCGCGAAATTTGAACACATTTTTTTTTTTGAACACACCTCGTATTCGATATGTTCGCCTCCTTTGTAATGTTGCGCTGTTCGTTTAATTACATATTTTTTACATTTTCCGCATATTATTTACAGGTGGTTTTGCCTCCTTAACAAAATCTTACATAATTTGCCTAAGTTGTCCTTGCATCTGATGAAACTTTTTCTGCCCTATGCATTGAAACCGGATTTTCTTTACGTTTAAATAAATTAACATCACAATTTGGACGTTGTTGGCGTTGTCGTCGTAACTCCTCCTTGGGCCAAGATGATGCCCAACAAATTGTTGCCATAAGACGAGTAATGCCACATTTTAATCGTTTATGGAAATTACTATAATATTGCTGGTGCAACAGGAAGATCACAATCGCTTGTTGCCGTTGTTGTTGTTGCCGTTGCTGTTACTGTTGTCATCGTTGCATGTTCGGCGTCTGTTCCTTTTCAAGGTGCATAAATTTTTAACTTAAAAAAAAAAACAGAAAACTTCGAACGAAGGCCACATTATCAGGAGACATAAACATTAATTTATGGCAACTTCAACGATGAACAACATAACTTTTTACCCCCACCTCCTCATCATGCCATGCACCATGGGAAAAAGCTGTGTATGTGTGTATGTGTGTGTGTGTGGACGTGGCCGCAAGTGTTGTATGTTGCATATAACAAAACTATGAATTATGCATGATGCACTTAGGTTTTCCGATATTGATATGAACAACAAAATCTGTTACCGTATTCGCCTCGCTTCATACAAATTCATGATATCACATGGAAATTGTCGCCATTTGTGCGAAATGACATCGATCATAACGGCGGAAGAGAATTTTGTGCTCATGGAAATGTGAATAGTTGTGGACTGACAACTGATATTCTGAAAATGATGATTGATAAAGGTCAACCAGAAAAAAAATCTGCCATAAAATATGATACAACTTATGTTGTGCGGCGGAGATGTTCGAAAATGAAACAGGTTTCGGGGTAGTGGAAACCAACCAACAAATGGATTGGCCGTCTCATTATAATAAAAGTATATTTATTGTTCATGTTTTAGTCGATGGGATTTTGATGGATTTTTATAGTGTGACGATACAAACAAGTTATGAATTGTTTGCATATTTAATGACTGTGAGATTCGTAGAGGAAAAAAAACTACCTAAAATGGGCATGTCGCGGGTTATCTATTTTTCGGCTTCAAAATGAAACACACATAAATAAAGCTATGATTTCAATGAAGCTTTTATTTCATTATAATCCTTGGAGCTTGACATTATATACGAGCTAAAATGTCATTCAAATGACCGCCTCTAAATTGGTTCCAGCTGTGGAGCTTTTCGACCATTTTTTCGCACATTTCGGTCGGTATTCCGGCGATAACTTGACGAATGTGGGTTTTCAAATGCTCCAACGTTTGGGGATTATCCGCGTAAACACATGTCTTTGACGTAGCCGTTTTCAAAAGTAAAGTTAAATGAAACACACATAAAGCTATGATTTCAATGAAGCTTTTGGTTCTTTATAATCCTTGAGCCATGCCATTATATACGAAATGAAATGTCATTCAAATGACCGCCTCTAAATTGGTTCCAGCTGTTGTTGATCTTTTCGACCATTTTTTCGCACATTTCGGGCGGTATTTCGGCGATAACTTGACGAATGTGGGTTTTCAAATGCTCCAACGTTTGGGGATTATCCGCGTAAACACATGTCTTTGACGTAGCCCCCACAAAAAAGGCTATCGGCGTCAAATCGCACAATCTTGGTAGCCAATACATGATGACAAAACGTGAAATTAAGCTTCCTGGAAACTTCTCATGCAATAAAGCCAAAATCGGTCATGCTGGTGGCTCGTGGCACTGTTTTGCTGAAACTACATATCGTCCAAAAAAAAAAAAGTCTAATGGCGTCAAATCGCACAATCTTGGTGGGCAATTGGCGATGCCAAAGCGTGAAATTACGCTTTCTGGAAATTTCTCATGCAATAACGGCAAAATCGGTCATGTTATGTGGCTCATGACACCGTCTTGTTGAAACCACATATCGTTTATTTCATAATCTTCAATTGCAGCCCATAAAACATCAACTATCATACGGCCTTAGCGTTCTGAATTGACGGCAAGGGTTCCTCCAACGTCATTTTCGAAAAAAAATACGACCCAATGACACCGCCAGGCCATAATGCGCACCAAATAGTCACTTTTTCCGAATGCAATGGTTTCTCCACAATCACTTCTGGGTTCTCCGAGCCCCGTATACGATACACTGTCTTGTAGATGTAACCACCGAAGAATTTTCGCCCCAGCGTCATTTTCGGAAAAATACAATCTAATGACACCTCCAGACCATAATGTGCACCAAACAGTCACTTTTTCCAGATGCAATGGCTTCTCCACAATCACTTCTGGGTTCTCCGAGTCCCATATGCAACAATTAGACTTGTTCATGTGACCACCGAGTGGGTGATGGGCTTCATCGCTAAAAAATATTTTGTTCGAAAAATCAAAATTGAAAATCCGTTGCTGTAGCACCCAATCAGCATATCTCAAGCATTGTGAATGGTCAGCCGGTTTTAATTGTGGCGTGAGATGGACTCTATATGGATGGAGGTTGAAATCCAAATGCAAAATACGACATAATGAACCATAAGACATGCACAATTGCAGATAACGCCGTGGAATCGACAAATTCAGATTTCACTAACAGAAGCGATATTATTTTCGGCAGTGCGTACATTGCGATGGGGCACAGACCTGACTACATCTGTAACGCTTCCAGTCTCTTTAAATTTCTTTATAATCTGGCCAATTCTTTGCACAATAGGTCGATTATGATGACCATAATCACCCTGTAATGGACGAAAAGTGCTGACTTCTGAGTCATTACTTTTGTACTAACTATTTTTATGCGTTCTTCAATTGTTAAACGATCGATATTCAAAATGGGCTAACATTTCACTAAACAAATAGCACTTCAAATGGTAGATATTAAACAGCTGAAAGACTTGACAGACCAGCGCTTTTAAAACCTCTAAATGGATGACTCTTTACATATTCTATTGGAAATAATGAAAGTTGCCGTTTTGCGCGTGGTTCTGCTTTTGTTCTTAAAAAAACATCTGAAGAAACAAAGCTAAACTAAAAAAAATTATTCCAGTTTTTGAGGCATTCAAAGTATTCGAAAACTTGTAATGTTAGAAAAATACCTAATGTTCTGAAATATTTAAAAGAGACGGTTAAAAAAAATCCAAAATATTTCAAACGAAGTCCGCCATAAAATACAAATCATACCCAAATATAATTTTAATTTGTTTCAGTTTCTGACATCCAATAAAATAATATATAATTTTGGTTTTGACTGCGGCAACCGAGCCAATATTTTATTAAATTTTGTTTCTGTTTCACACGTCCAAATGGAGACTGCAAACAATTTTGATTTTAATTTGTACACACGAAATGAAATTAGAAACCATTTTAAATCCCATTCAGTTTATGAAACGTTTAAAATGCAAGCAAAATTTAAAATTTTCCAATTCAGAAAACAAAAACAAAAATTTTAAAATTGTTTGAAAATTTCTGAGAGAAAATAAAATATTTGAAGTATTTTATATAACGCAATTCAGCGCCAAGCATTTTTCTCCTGCCACGAAACAAAAATATATCAGGTTGCCATTTCGATTTAGATTAAGAAACGCAAATGCATAAAACTATTCGAAACTGAACTTTCACGAAGTCTGATTCCATACTCGTACATTCATTTGAAATATTTAAATTAATTTAAATATTCAAAATGTTCGTAGCACTTGAATAATGTAGAATATTAGAAAAATTGGGAATAGTCAATAATATAAATATACGAAATATCCGAAATATTCAAATAATTGCAATCCTCTGAATACCCCAAATAATTCAAATAACCCAAATATTCACAATATTGAGATCGAAGTTTGATTAAAAGTTTTTAAAATATTCGGAATTGTACTAATATTGGATATAGTAGAAATAACACAGGCTTCAAAGTACGCAAATATATATAAAATATTTGAAATTTTCAAAATATTCGAAATATTTCAATAACTAAAATAATCGAAATTATGAAATATTTGATTTAGCGAAGTGTTTCAAATATTTAAATTATGTGAAAAGATCGCAGTATTGTTATTGACAAAATTATTCGAAATATTCGAATTTTTCGTGGCATTGAAAATATTAGAAATATGTAAAATATTCCAAATAATCGAAATATTAAAAGTATTCCGGTTTTCCGAAATGTTTTTTACTATTTGCGCTGAAAATTATGGAATAACAGAAATACTATTTAGAATTATTAGAATATTCGAGAATGCTTAAAATATTTCGCTGTATTCGATGTATTTGAATAATACAAAATATTGGAGTCTGTAAGATGTTAGAAATATTCTCAATATTAAGTATAATCAAAAATTTAAATCATCGAAATTGTTCGATATGTATTGCAATTTTTAAAAATATGCGAATTTCCCGAAACTAGAAACACCCCAAACTTTTGAAATAATCGTCATATTGCAGTTGTTTTAGGTACATATTAGACAGGATTAATTATTAGACACTTTTGAGATATTTATTCATTTCAATATTTATATATATCCAACATATTACATTTTTTTCGGAATATTTGAAATTTTGCGAATACTCAAAATATCCGAAAAATTAGAAACATTCGAAAACTCGAAATATCCGAAAAATCAGAGCATTTGAAAATATTTCCAGTGTTCAATATTTTGGAAAAATCGTATCTTTCTGAAATATTTAAAATATTTGAAATGTTTTATAAACCCAAAAAGTTGTAATCTTCAAATTATTCGAAAGGTACAAAAATGTTCAACATCTGCGAAATATTAAAATAATGGGATTTATTCTAAACCAACAACAAATTTGTTGAGCGATGTATCTATTTTGCATTTCTTCAGCACCCATTCGCCTGCATACTTTTGCCTATTCGACAATAGCTCCACTTTTAGTGCAGTGTGACGGACTTCATAAGAAGGCCCAAAATTTCTTCCGCTTTGTCGTATAATTATTTTTCAATTCAGTACGAAGCGAACACGAGACTGATGTCTGACACATATACAGGGTGGCGCAATAGAACGTGCATATTGCATCATCTTTTTTTGCCATGGAGTTTTAGTCGCTATGAATCATTTCGACGGGAAGCGTCGCGCATTTTGCGTGCGCGCATTTTACGACAACTCTCGTTCATATATTGCTACTAGGCGACTATATTGTGCTGAATATGGACTACGGCGAATTAGTGAAGCTCCGAGTGCTAATTTAATTAAAATATGGGTAAAGTGTTTTGAAGAGACCGGTTCAACATTTAAACCACAAGCAAATGGTCGCCCAAGAACATCTAGGACCGAAGACAATGTTGAGAGAGTTATGGAGTCAGTACGAGGAAATCCTCAAATGTCGACTCGCAAGAGATTGTCTGTCTTACAATTATCGTGACAAAGTTTGCAACGAATTTCAACATTGGATCTTAAACTGCATCCATATAAGCTGCAATGAACACAAGAATTGAAAGAGTCTGACTTCATAGCAAGGCTCGCATTTGCTAATGAAATGCTTAATCGATTTTCCAATTTTGGCAATATCCTTTTCTCTGACGAGGCTCATTTCCTTATGAATGGGTTCGTAAACCGTCAAAATTGTCGTTACTGGAACAGTGAAAATCCCACAATCAAACACCAGAAACCATTGCATAGTCCTAAAGTGACAGTATGGGCAGCAATCTCTGGCAGAGGAATAATTGGTCCTTTTTTCTTCGGAAATGCGCGGGGCCAAAACGTCACGGTTAATACGGAACGCTATGTTGAGATTTTGGACGAATTTTTGGCTCCAGAAATTTAAAGTTCAATAATAGTGAATTCCAGAACTTGGTTCCAACAAGGTGGAGCTACCTGTCACACATCAAATGACTCCATGGCGGTGGTGAAGCAGACTTGACGCCTCTTGACTTTTTTTTGTGGGGATACCTCAAACACAAAGTCTACAGTAATAATCCAAGAAACATCGTTCAGCTCAAGGAGAATATCCGTGGTGAAATGGCAGCCATTACACCAGTATTACTGAAGAAAGTTTTCAATAATTTTCGTTTGCGGCTAGAGGAGTGCTGTCGTAGAGAGGATCATCATTTAGATGATGTTATTTTTAAAAAATAAACTCTATTACTTTTGTATTTATTTTTTAGTCTATTTTTTAAATATGCACGTTCTATTGCGCCACCCTGTATAAGATAACTTTAGGCTCTGTACATCGACAACTCTCAATCGTAGGGGATCAGAGTTATTGCATCGATATTTCAAATGTTTCGGTTTCAATTATCCTCATCCAATATGTTCGGAATCAAGATGGATGTACGGTGGCATCGAACATCACTACATCAGTTATTTGACATTGAATTAAAGTAGATGACGCAGGGCCTCCATAGAATATTCAATGCTTATCTATTTTTTTTTTTTTTTTTATTTCCGTCAGCATTTGTAAAGGCGTTTATTTTTAATTATTAACAACCAGGAGCAAAGTAAATCATCTGGCTCGAAATGTGTTCTAAATAACCGTGTTAAATATGAAGTTTTAAAGCTCCCAGCTCTTGGGATCGATTATTATGTATGAAATTAAGACCTGTAGAATCAATACAGGGTGTCCGTCGGAAAGGTATACTACTTTGTTTATAATTTTTGATTAAATGAGAGAGATTATATTGATAAATATTTTATTTAATGACGGCAATTATGTATGGAATACAATACCAGGTAAATGTCCGCCTCTCTTAGCCTCACAAATGCGAGCCCTTTTGAGCACATTTTTCGTTACATTCTCACATTTTTCACGCGGTATTTCATTAATTTCATCACAAATATTTTGTTTGAGTTGCTCAAACGTTTCTGATTTGTTTGCATAAAACTTGCTTTTCAGATGTCCCAAAAAAAAAGTCCGGAGCCGTCAAATCAGGCGACCGTGAAGGCCAATCAACATCGCCATTTCTTGAAAAAAACTTATTATGGAAAGAGGTTTCGCAGCAATTCCATTGTAATCCTGGCTGTATGCGATGTGGCACCGTCTTGTTAATACCACATGTTAATCAAGCCCAAAGCATGCAGTTGTGTCGTTAAAAGGTTTTCAATCATATTACGATATCGCTTCCCGTTACGCTGTTTTCAGTTTCAAAGAAGTAAAGTCCAATGATTTCTCCTGACCAAATTGCAAAGGTGACTGATGAATAATTTGAGGGTTTTCCATTGCCCAGAACCGACTATTCTGTTTATTTACATATCCATTCAAATGAAAATGTGCCCTGTCCCTCATTATGATTTTTTAATGAAAATCGGGGTTGTCATGGGCGAGCTGTAACATTTTATTGACATATGTACGGCGGCGTAAATGGTCTTGTGGAAGAAGTTCTTGTGTCAACTGAATCTTAAATGGAAACAAATGCAAATCTTTGTGCAAAATTGTGGCCAAAGTTGTTCTTTGAAGACCAAGCTCCTGATCACGGTGTCGAATTGAGGTTTATGGATTGTTTTGAACATTTTCTTGACCAGCAGTAATATTTTCAGGCGATCTTGCAGTACGTTGTGGTCCATGTTTGGCCCTATCAGCTACAGACCCGACCCTCTTCCTTCAAAATCATTCACTACACGATAAACAGTGCGTCTTGTTGGCACGTTGTTTCTCCCAAAAATTTCACGTAAATTTCTCATCGTCACAGTAATCAATGATTGATTTTAATAAAATATTTTAACGATTAAAACACGTTGGTTTATCGAATATTTTTTCCATAACAAATTTGCCACGTCTCTACTTCAGGACTGCCAAATATGAACTGTCACGACTAATGTTTACAAAAATGGCGGCAAAACAAAGTTGTATATCTTCCCAACGCACATCCTGTATATTCAAAGTTCCTCTTCGAGAAGTTATTGGCCACATTGAATGCTTGAGTAAAAGCTTCTCAGACTATTATTTGGATTCATTCATTAATAATGGATTCGGTCAACAATTGTAAAAGCATGCCTAAGCAAGTAAGTAAGTATTGCTCCCCTGGTCTAATTATAGAGGACAATGACCTTTGCTTATTTGCTTTCTGTTAACAACTCTAACCTTTTAGTTGTTAAAATAATTCTTCTTTTCATTCCATTGTCGTATAGCCGTATTTCATAGTTTTGATTTACAGAAAAATACGCATCAATATGTTGTAACCTTACCAACAACATCCCCCGATACATTTTCATGCGTTTAAATGTTGACTTGAAAACTTTTTTTGTCAACATCAAACAAAGTCTTACATGTCTCAAAACTCAATTTTCAGTTTTTTCCTTACACGATCAACATCAAAAATCATTTGTTGGTTTACAGCAAAGTTTTGAGTTCATTGCCGTCATTAGAGGGTAAAATATGCAAAAGAAGAAAAAAAAGAAGAGGAAAAAAAAAACGCCGAAGGTGTGTAGTGTTCAAAAAGTTGTGCCTTCAAAGTCACATTCAAATCATACTTAACTACGCAAAGTATGTTCATAAACAGCCAAGTGCCATGTAATATTGTTTACACGGCAGTTGTGATGAGTTTAGGCGGATTTTTGTGAAGCGATGCATTTGTGTACTGTTTGAGGGGCTTAAATCCATTAAAGTCGCTCTATGCTTTGGTTTTGTGATTTATAAGAGGGCTTACGCTGTAATTCAATGCACCGTGGTGGGCGACAGACTGAATTTTATGCGTTTTTCATGATATTTGAAGTAATCAGAGGCATTGGGATTTAATTGCCATTGACTCAGTGACTGTACATGCATTATTGTTAGATATTTGTAGTTATTGAGATATCATCGTGAGAGCAGTGTGGAAAATTACTCCAAACCCGTTCCAAATTTGGATTTTTTTTACGAAAAACATCATTTCAATTTCCATTTTATTTCTTATGTTATGATAAATCTAAATGTACAGATTTTTGACTAATTTGGTTACCAAGATTTTACAAAAATTATTAACTTCTTTGAGTCAGCTCTTGGTTTTGAGATATAGTGAAAAAAACCACATATTTTGGAATTTTCTACTATGGTGAAAGGTGTTTTGTACCGAAAAAAATATTTTTTCCTTTACGTGTTTACTCATATCTCAAGAACTAAGGCAGATATGAAAAAAGAAATGGTATTTTTTCTGTAATCTGAAAAAATACCATTTCTTTTTTCTGTTTAATACAAATAATATTTGAATATTCATTTGGCACAAAAAACAATAATTATTTCGTAAAATTGAAGCCTTAACTGTCCTACTTGGAAGTGATCGTTTCAAATACCTGCTTAAGAGGATTGTAAAAATTCTTTTTATCCCCAAGTTTTCATAGCTATCCTCTATATTGACGCGGAGTTTGAACGCGACTTGTCATTTAGTTTGTTTACAGTGCTCGATTTTGTGAGTTAATCTCAAGTACGTTTTGCGATTTTTTCATTGCATAAGAATGTCGAACAAAAAATGCTTCCCAAATTTGATATAGCAAATGGAATTTTATGCGTCGAATCACTGAAAGTGTTCAAAGCACTTATAATGAATCGATTTAAATGCATATAAGTGATATAATCCATTTAAAACCCGTCGAGATGTGGTAAAATGTTAACCTCGTTCTGATCGGCCATCGACCTCTCCAATGGAAATTAATATCTATAAAGTGTAGAAAATGGCGAATGGTTATTTTACATGATTGTGACGGTGACGAAGCACTTTTAAACCACTTCCAAAATGACACTCATAAAGGGTGATTTTTAATCGTAGTTTTCTTTTTGTAAATCGAATAAAACACTCAAAATTGCATCATATATTAAAATTTTTTATTGGAATCGATAAATTGGTCTGCCATTTAAAGATTTTTTTTTTTAAGATTAAAGATAATTTCATGTAAATGTTGTCCGCGGCTCCGTCTCAAAATGTCCGTTCGGAAGGTCCAATTTTTCGTCTCTTTTTTGAGCTTTTCGGCCTGTATTCCACGAATAACGCGTGTTATGTTATCCTGTAAGGCTTTAATAGTGTTCGGCTTGTCCACATAGACTAACGACTTGACATAACCCCACTAGAAATAATCAAGAGGCGTTAAATCGCAAGATCTTGGGGGTCAACTTACAGGACCAAATCGAGAGATAAGCTGCTCACCTAATTCATCCCTCAACAAATCTGTTGTTTCACGAGCAGTGTGGAATGTTGCACCGTTCTCATGAAATCACATGTCAACCAAGTTCAACTCTGCCAATTGGGGCAAAAAAATCGCGTATCATGCCTCGATATCGTTCGCCGTTGACGGTAACGTTTCTTCAACGGTCGTCTTTGAAGAAAAATGGACCGATGATGCCACCAGTCCATAAACCACACCAGACTGACGTTTTTTCGAGATGCATCAGTAATTCATGTATGGCATGTGGCTGTTCATCACTCCAGATGCGACAGTTTTGCATGTGTACGTATCCGTTCACCAAGAAATGAGCCTCATCGCTGAACACAATTTTTCGATAAAACAGCAGATTTTTATTGAGCTTTTGTAAGGCCCATTCACCAAAAATTAGACGTTCTGGTAGGTCATTTGGCTGCAATTCTTGCGTGATTTGATTTTTTTGAAAAAATTAGACGTTGTGGTAGGTCATTCGACTCCAATTCAATTTTCCAATTTTATAAGCTTTAAAACCCAAATCGATGTGGAAAATTTTCCTTGTGGTTGAGTAACACATGGCCAATCCCTGAGAATGGCGTCGAATTGACATTTCACGATCGTCATTAACACTGGTCGCTACGGCTGCAATATTTTCTTCGGTACGCACTCTACGCATGCGAGTCGATGGTTTTATATCCAACAAAGTAAATTTGGTGCGAAATTCGGAGGTACCAGCACGAATTGTTGATTAAGCAGGTTGATTATGGCTACCATAAAATGGTCGTATCAAACGATGCATATTTGTCACAGAGCACCAATTTTGATAATAAATTTCAACGATTTGCAATCGCAGCTCGTTTGTTAGTCTTTCCATGATGTAATGGTAGAGTATACTGTACACTTTTCACTTTGACAGATGACGTTTAAACGCCATTAGCAATCAGTGGTGCCAACCTGAAAAACTTAAATCTTAAAAAATCACCCTATACGTATAAAATGCTTAAGAGTCCAAGGAAAAAAAAAAATAAATAGTTTTTAAATTCTCATGCCCGAATGATAAAAAAAAAATATTGTCGCTTCCACAGCATCTCTTAAAGTATAAGATTTTGTTTGTTTTGTTTTACGTTATTTATTTTTTTCGAAATTGGTATGAAGAGGCCACTGTGCGTTAAGTAAGCAAATTAGCTTTAATTTCATTACGAAATGTAAAGAATTCATCACCTGCGGTAAAAGGAAGTAGGATACAGGCTATCTTGAGGCTGTGTACATAACTGTATGAAACACCTCTGCATAAGTAACTGTGTGTACGCCCACATGTACCCTCAAACATTGGACTTTCAGGCCGTTGTGCCTATGTAAATTTCTTGTATGTACTCTTATATTGCAAACCAAAACATTCTGTTTGTTTTTAGGATATATTTTGCCAATTTTACCCTTTGTTGTTATTAATGTTGCTGGTAGTTCCCCATGTGAACAACAATTGCTGTTAGGTTTTTTTCCATTTGTTTTTGTGGGTCTCTAAATTTCCGTTTCCCCTTTTGCTGGCAATATCGTTCGTTTCTCTGTTGTAATTTTTGCTTTTTTTTGTGTTAATTTTTGAATTGCAAATAATTATAGCTTGAAGACACAACACATACTTGGTCGATGGCGCTATTTGTAGTGGTGGTGGTGATGGTGTTGGTGCTGGTGTTCCAACATCGTAACTGCGTCTGGCATTAAAATTGCATTAACAACAGTACTTTGTGGGCTTCCAGCCAAACAGCTGGCTTGAAAAGAGGGGATGAGGTCCTAATTCTGCATTGCTCGTTTATGCATGCGTGAGGCAGTTTGTTGTATAAAATTTAAATTAATTTCTTTGTTAAATTTCCACATTCACACACACATGTGATTAAAAAGAGTGAAGAGACTTACAAGTCTTTTGTTATGTTTTCTTTAAATTTTATGAGTCTTTTATGTTTGGTTTTTGGCCATGGTCGGTGTTGTCGTCGCCGGTCTGTGTTTTACATTAACCGATATAAATTGAAAGAAGAAAAAAAAAACACAAAATGTGAAATACCCAATTTCTGTTTTTACTTCCGTGGGTCATCGCTGTGAATATTAATGACGATTGCATAACCGTTAATGCTTGCAGAGGAAATGAGTCAATATCTTATTCGCTATAGAGAGAAAAAGATTTGTATTGTTTATTTTATAGTTTAAAGTGACAAATTAACTTCGGAGTATGGAGGGAAATAGGCCATCGACGTGACATTACTTAGACGTGATTAAAATTTGATCTATTAAATATTCCATTTTTAACTGAAAAATCGATGGCAAGATATGAGAACTTGCACAAGTTGTTTGAAGCTAAAAAAAAGGTATTCATGAACTGTTGAACTCTGCAATATTACTTTTTGAAGTCTTATTGGAATTTACTATCACAAAATTTTTGTAAAAATATCATGGAATGGTTGTGGGAATGTCAATAAACGCTAATATATGGAAAACCGATCATTATTGTCTCTCGATTTAGAAAAAAAAACAAATATTTCCATTCTAGATGCCTGATTTCGTCAACTGGAACATTTTTAAAGCACTTCTAAAAAATACTAATTAATTAATAAACGTCATATTTTCCATGCGCTGCACTGTTTCTCAATTAGTAGTAGTACGTCTTTTACGTTTTTTTTTCATAAGATTTGTATGTACGTGGCCATCCATTTAGTTAACCGATCATTAGTGTCCCTTGACTTGTAAAAAAAAGAAAATTTACAAATAGACCTATTTTAAAACGGCCTGCTTATTATTCGCACTGCACCAAAACTTTCCACTAGACGTGATATGTTCCTACTACTGTGATGATTTATATTATGCTGGTATGTTTAACCTCAGAAATATTTATTTTTTGTAAGCTGGTAGCACCGCAACAGACATCGGTGCCAAATTTCACATCATTGTTTCTATGGCAGAAATATTTAAACTTCTGCAACAGTTTAAATGTTTCTGCAATAGAAACTTCATGTCGTAAACAAATATTACGAAATATTTCCGTTCTAGATGCCTGATTTTGTCCCAAAGAACATTTCTAAAGCGCCTCTAGAAAATAACAATTAATTAGTAAACGTGATACTTTACATTTTCTGCACTGTTTTACGATTCTTGAGTAGGTTTTTACGTCTTTTTTTCGTAAGATATTTATGTACTGGCTTATCGTCTTTATGGTTTCAAAACTGCCGGTCTGGCATGGCTGTCAGCTGTTAAACACTGTATCATCTCAAGTGTTTTTTATTTAGCGAAAGGTTTGGCATCTATAGGGTGATTTTTTAAGATTTAAGTTTTTCAGGTTGGCAGCACTGGTTGGTAATGGCGTCCAAACGCCGTCTGTCAAAGTGAAAAGTATACAGTATACTCTGCCATTTCATCTTGGAAAGACTAACAAACAGGCAACGATTGCAAATCGTTGAAATTTATTGTCAAAATTCGTACTCTGTGACAAATGTGCATCGTTTGATACGATCATTTTATGGTCGTCATAATCGACCTGCTGCATCAACAATTCGTGCCGTTATCTCTTTGTTGGACATAAAACCATCGACTCGCATGCGTAGAGTGCTTACCGAAGAAAATATTGCAGACGTAGCGACCAGTGTTAATGACGATCGTGATCGATCGGGCATGTGTTACTCAACCACAAGCAAAATTTTGCTCATCGATTTGGATTTGAAAGCTTATAAAATTCAACTCACGCGAGAATTGAAGTCGAATGACTTACCACAACGTCTAATTTTTGGTGAATGGGCCCTGCAAAAGCTTAATAAAAATCCGCTGTTTTATCAAAAAATTGTGTTCAGCGATGAGGCTCATTTCTTGCTGAACGCATACGTAAACAAGCAAAACTATCGTATCTGGAGTGATGAGCAGCCCGAAAAAACGACAGTCTGGTGTGGTTTATGGACTGGTGGCATCATCGGTCCATTTTTCGTCAAAAACGACCATCATACGCTATTTTTTTGCCCTAATTGGCTGAATTGAACTTGGTTGACATGTGGTTTCATCAGGATAGTGCAACATGCCACACGTCTCGTGAAACAATGGATATGTTGAGGGATGCATTTGGTGAGCAACTTATCTCTCGATTTGGCCCCCAAGATCTTGCGATTTAACGCCTCTTAATTATTTCTTGTGGGGTTATTTATGTCAAGTCGTTAGTCTATGTGGACAAGCCGAACACTATTGAAGCCTTACAGGATAGCATAAAACTAATCGTGGAATACAGGCCGAAATGCTCGAAAAAGTGATGGAAAATTGCACCTTCCAAATGGACATTTTGAGACGGAGCCACGGACAACATTTACATGAAATTATCTTTGAAAATTAAATTAAATCAATTTATCGATTCCAAAAAAAAAAAAAAAAAAAATGTTAAGATATGATGCAAATTTGAT
The DNA here is from genome assembly GCA_019455685.1 of Philornis downsi. Classification (NCBI taxonomy): domain Eukaryota; kingdom Metazoa; phylum Arthropoda; class Insecta; order Diptera; family Muscidae; genus Philornis; species Philornis downsi. Next base: position 177,943 of record JAHXMU010000686.1, on the reverse strand, counting down.
TGTTTTGTTCGATTTTTAAAGAAATAACGATTAAAAAATCACCCTATACGAAGAAAGCGTAAAAAATAATTATAACTTACTACAAAAATGGTGATGGTGGCAACACGATCGATTTTGGCTTTATTGCATGAGAAGAAAGCGTAATTTTATGTTTTGGGGACGTCAGTTGGCCAACAAGATCAAGCGATTTGACGCCGTTAGACTTTTTTGTGGGGCTACGTCAAAGAGCGTAATTACGCCGATAATACCCAAACGTACCAACAGAGGCAATCATTTAAATGAGATTGTATTTCCTACATAATTGCAATTTCCAAGCATTATAACGAAATTAAAGTTTCATCGAAATCATACCTTTATACGTGTTTTATTTAACTTTACTTTTGAAACTGGAATATAGTAGTAGTTTTAAATACGTTTTTCTATTATATGTTTGATTTCACTGCATCATTGTAAAGGTCTGGGTGCAAATAATTGCTCACATAGAAATAGAAGTGCAGGGTGGCGCACCAATTATGGTACAATAAGAAATTCACATAACTTTTTTTAATCAATGTATTTCATTTATTTATTTATTTATTTTTTTTTTGTTTATTGAATAGGAAATTCAATTTATATTAATTTAATTGGTTTTGAAGATGATAGACTGTAAATGATCTCCACGGTCATTCACTTATATGCGACATTTGATCAGAAAATTATTCATTGTAGGACCGCCTCAAACCAAATTCCCTGGTTTCGTTTTCTACACCTCCTGCTTGACATAACCCATAAATTAAAGTCTGGTGCAGTCAGGTCAGGTGACTTTAAAGGACAGCGGAAAGTGAAGTTTCTGGATATTAATTTGTTTGGGAATTTTCGTTTAAGCTCCACCATAACCGGTCTTTCTATGAGTGTTGTTGCTTCATCTGGCTGGTACCAAAGGCTGTTGAAACGGATACGTCTTCGACGCAGTTCTGGTTAAAAAAAGACTCATTTAACATCTTTAAACGGCGGTTCCCATTGGCATTTACTGTTACACCGCAGCACGATTTGTGAACCACACTGTACATTCTGTCCAAAATGTACCGAGAATTGGTCAATAATTCACAATAATATTTTGCATTCCAATTTATTGTATCACCTTCAAAGTACGCCACATCTGATGAAATAATACTTTTGTCAATGAATAATCCAATCATGAAAACATTTTTTAAATACATTCAGTTCTCGCCACTAATTCTTTTTAATGTCTTCTACCGACTGAAAACGGATAGCTCGAAATGTTAATTTGAGTTTTGAAAAAAATAAAAATTCTGCTTGAGCTCATCAGGTGAATACGGTTGCTGTTCGGTGGTATTTGTTGAATTTTTGCTTAGAAATTTGGCGAGGCACAGAATCCATAAGTGTTGTTTCTCTAAATCTGTCCTTTTTCGAGAAACTTAATCTTTCAAATGCCTCGTAAGACACAAATAATGCTCTTTGTTTGTCGTCTGGCATTCTGGCAAGAATTTTGAGTTCCATCATATTCTCGAATATTGCAGATATACTAAATGACAATTCGCGATCAAACTTTGCGCCAGTAAAGAGGGCAGTTACACCATTTTAGCGGCAAAAAGAATTCTGGCAATTGGTTTAAGTGGTCTTTTTAAATGATTAGTTGATAATGGTTTTTTGACAGAATGTATTTTTTTGACATTTCGTGTCCTTAATGATTTTATTCAAACATTATAGCGAACATATTTAGAGGCAAGAAAAGCTAGTATTAACAAGGCTATGAATTTGTAAAATTTCTAAAATAAAACAATGAATTCATATAAAGTCTCTGTAAAAGTTGAAAGATTTACTGCAACAATTTGGTTTCTGTAGTGAATATTATTGTATTCCATTTGAAAGCAATTTTATTGTATTTATCAACATATCGGCTTTTATTGGCATTCTCTAAGCTGGGTTCTTGCTTTATACACAAGCTTAGATATTTTGTAAAGAACGTAGAAATTGAAAAATTTATTTATAGAACAACTCTAACATTTTGATGCATTTTTTAAGAAGGATTTGTTTAGATCGTCGAATTATCCAACATTTTCCAAATTGAACTTATTATTGGGCTAAATGTTGTCCTTTAGAGCATCCCCTCGAGGTTAGCAAACGAATAATAATCACTTGGGCCAGATTCAGGGAATACGGTGAAAGAGACAGCAATTCAAACTTCATGTCTTGGAAGTCAGCCATTATAACCATCTATTTGCGGCACGGTGCGCTGTTTCCGTGAAACCATCCCGGCTCCGTCGCAGATTATTGTTAATATTGAAAATATATAATAGCAATATTTACTAGGTAGGCTTTGAAATCGTCAGATATATTTTTCTATAGACAGTATTATAATATCATCCCGATTATCTATATCTGCCGGTCTATTACTGAAACTACATATAAAACAATTTTGCAGTTCGTCCCAATTTTCTGATATTCTCATCCATTTATGATATTTTTTATTTTGTGTCAATAACAATTGTATTCTCTTCTTTTTATTTTCAGGTAAGAATCTCTAATACTTAAATATACTGTGTTATAATATGAATGATACAATTTTAAAGGTAAAAAAGTAACTTTATTTTATTACTTTTTAAAATCTTTATGTAGTATTTCATGGAATGGACCCAGACAGACAAATAACTCCTAAAGAACTCAATCTGATCGGATTTATTTAAGGAATTTTTTTCCTAAAGAACTCAATCTGATCTGATTTATTTAAGGATCTTTTTTTATGAATCGTACATACTATAGGGTGATTTTGTAATGGTAGTTTTCTTAAAAATCGAATAAAACACTCAAATTTGCATCATATACATATATTAAATTTTTTTATTGGAATCGATAAATTGGCCTTTGTCATTTAATTTTTAAAGATAATTTCATGTAAATGTTGTCCGTGGCTCCGTCTCAAAATGTCCATTCGGAAGGTCAAATGTTTCGTCACTTTTTCGAGCATTTCGGCCTCTATTCCACGATAGTGTTCGGCTTGTCCACATATACTAACGACTTGACATAACCCCACAATAAATAATCAAGAGGCGATAAATCGCAAGGTCTTGGTGGCCAACTCACGGGGCCAAATCGAGAGATAAGCTGCTCACCAAATTCATCCCTCGACATATCCATTGTTTCACGAGCAGTGTGGCATGTTGTACCGTTCTGATGAAACCACATGTCAACCAAGTTCAACTCGGCCAATTGGGGCAAAAAAAAAAATTCCTTTGCCCAATCGCTGAGAACGACGACGAATTGACATTTCACGATCGTCATTAACACTGGTCGCTACGCCTGCAACATTTTCTTCGGTACGCACTCTATGCATGCGAGTCGATGGTTTTATGTCCAACAAAGTAAATTTGGTGCGAAATTTGGAATGAAAATTTTGACATGAATTTCCTTGTTATTTGTTGTATTTATTATATTTCAATAGACCAATTCCTCAGTACGACAATATTTTCCATCTTTGTCCTCGATGTGGCATTTTCAAACAATTTTTGTAATAATTTCTTTTTTCTTTTAGAGAGACATTTAAAGGAACAGAAAACCTGATTTTGGGAAATTATAGTAAAATAATTCTAATATCGATTTTTCACATATCATTATCCAAAGAGTAGTATCGAATGCATTCATTAACAAGAAAGTAGTTTGCGTCTAATTTAGATATACTCATCTGAAATCTCACAAAATATTTGTATATATTCTTGATCGTTTGAAAAAGGAACAATGAGAATTTACGCAGATCCATCCGTCCGTTCGCTTGTCTGTTAAAAGCATGATGGTGGGTGCATTGCTCGAGCGGGGAGGCTGAAATGTGACATAAGTATATCTTGTGTTTGTAGACAACAACAATCCCCCTCCCCACTTCAAAAAAAAATCTAATTTTTCAATATTTTTTTTTAAAAATTACACTTGTTCTTAGGTGGCGACTGGAATAGACATCCTTATCTATTATACGCCGCCCGTAGAAAATAATTCCAAACGCTTCGATCTTCTGCGCTTCTCTTCCAATTCGTCACACCAAGCTTCGTCAGTATTTCAAGAGCCTGGTCCTTCCAGCAGAGTTTAGGTCGCCCTATTCTGTGCCGTCCAACGAGTTCGTTGTCGAAAACTTTCCGTGCCGGAGCATTTGGGTCCATACGCACCAACGCAATCGTTGTATATTAATGCGTTTGACCACGTCAATGTCGGCATATAGCTCATACAGCTCATTGTTCATGCGTCGCTGATACTCTCCGTTAACGATGATGGGTCCATATATTTTCCGGAGTATTTTCCTCTCGAAAATTGCCAGCACCCATTCATCCGTTTGCGTTATAACCCTGGATTCTGTGCCATATAACAAGACAGGTAGAACCAACGTTTAATACAGTCGGATTTTTGTTTGTCGAAAGAGGGCTTTATCATTGAATCGCTTGCTTAGCCCATCGTAACATTTGTTAGCAAGCCATACCCTCCTCTTTATCTCCATGCTGACATCATACGTTTCTACCGAGGTAGATGAATTCTTCTTTTACCACCTCAAAATTATAGTTGTCAACATTCACAGAACGTCCCAGACGGGTAAACTCTTTGTTCGTTGAAACCAATAGCTTTGTTTTGTCCTCGTTTACCACCAGACCCATTTTCGCTGCTTCCTTCTCGATGCCTGAGAAAGCTTCATTAACATTTATTTTATTTTATTTTATTTTATGTTATTTTATTTTATTTTATTTTATTTTATTTTATTTTATTTTATTTTATTTTATTTTATTTTATTTTATTTTATTTTATTTTATTTTATTTTATTTTATTTTATTTTATTTTATTTTATTTTATTTTATTTTATTTTATTTTATTTTATTTTATTTTATTTTATTTTATTTTATTTTATTTTATTTTATTTTATTTTATTTTATTTTATTTTATTTTATTTT
>JAHXMU010000686.1:70977-172918 GCA_019455685.1 Philornis downsi | reverse complement strand
ATTTTATTTCATTTCATTTCATTTCACACTAAAGAAAGTTGAAAAATTTTCCTTGCGAAAAAACATAAGTACTGTTAGGTTAAATATTTAACTGCACATTTTGCGAACACTCTTTTATATAAAGTTTTACCGTGAAAAGTTAATTCAGTGTCAGCCTAATGAAAAATTGCACCAAAAGAAGTGATTTTTCATCACCTTGGTAACATTCATGTTTGTATGAAGAAGACACGAAATGAAAAATGATTCTATCTTATGACAAAAGGGTGTTAAGTTCATTTAATTTTCACTGGTGAATGTAAATATTTTTTGCGTTTTCCGGAGAAATGAAAAAGACCGTGAAATTACGTTCTCTATTAATAGTCAAATAATTACATTTGAATAACTTGAAAATGAAGGTTCAGGAGGTAGCAGCTACAACTAATTGAATGCAAAAAAAAAAATCTCTTAATTAGATGTTACTTTTTCTTTGCCAATGAACCCAACTCATTTTCAAAAAGGCCTTAAGTTGTTTTTGCCTTTAATAGATTTTAACCCCTTAGGGGTTCTTAGCCACTATTTAATTTATTTTCTAATGCCCGGATCTTCTTACAACAATTATATATTTCGTCGTTCTCCTCCTCTCGCTCTCTTCCCCTGCTAAGCCTCAGGCTTATATTTCAAAGTATTTTAATTTAAAATTTCAGAAAAATTGATTTTGCTTTTGAGTTTCAAGTTTGTTGCGACTTTGGCAAGAGTTGCTAGTGTGGATAGCATGGCAGGGGAGGGGTGGAAGGTCTGAGGCGGTAAAGTGTTCAATAACAACATTTTTATCTTATTGTTTAAACCACATTTAATATTGGCATTTCATATTATATGCCAAGTTTTCAGTTAAGGTTCTTCGCCTCCTCATATCAGTGCTAGATGTGGTGGCGTTTAACTCACGATTTCTTACTTTAGAGTGCGGTTGGTGTTTTCAGTTCGATGAGCGGCCTGTGTTTTTGTATTTTTTGTAAACTTCTCATCATCATCATTGGCCTTTGAGGAGAAATCTCTTCCAATCTCTGGCAGAAGTTGTTCAAAGAAACTTTGCTGCAGTTTTTTTTTTCGTTTTGTTTGTGCTACTCGTTGTTTCGTTATAATATAATAGAGGGCTTCCTTTTGTTTTCAGTTGTTATAATCATCATTGTAATCATCTTCAGTGGAGGCAGCCAAGCGTTCTTATGTACGAGTACGTACCGCTGCTATAGACAAATGTGGTTGGCTGCATTTTGTGCTGTTTGTTTTGTTATATTGTTTAATACATGATTGGTTTTGTTGTTGAAGAGTGTATATTTGTTGCACCAACTACTTATGGCAGACTTGCCACAGACACCCGGCTGAATGGGCGAGCAGACGGACATTCAAAACGGGGCTCCTAACTCATTTGGTGCCCGGGCACAGGGAATAGTCTCAGCATTACTTCTCTTCTTTGCCATCTTCAACTGCTTTGTTAACGATGTACTTATGTGCCGTCCAAAGTACCTACATACGGTACTAAATGTACCCAACATCAGTACGTTGGAGAAGTACTTTATGTCTGTTGTTAAGATGAGGACGTTGGGTCCGGGCACTCACCCATCATGGTGCACAATGCACACATATAACATTTGCAGCATTGTGCCGCTGCCACCAGCATCTTCATTCACGACAGCACGACGGAGTGCTTCAGCGCTTCAAGTTCAAGTTGAAGATTTTCGCTCTGTGTTTTCCATGAAACATTTGACTTTCTGGTGTCGTGTTTGTGCAAAATTAAAAAAAAAAAATAAAAGAAAAACATGCCAATTGCCTGTAGTAGGAAGACGCTGAAGGCCCATCTCCAGTCATCTGATTTTTTTTCTCTTCAGTTTCTTTCATCTTTGTCGATATAATGATTTTTCCTAATCACGTTTTTCTTATTTTCTTTAGACATGACATCGTTATAGCTGGATTTTCTTTTATGGCTGGCGCTGAGGCTGCTCTGAAGCGGTCGCAGTCGCTACTTTTCGTTTTAAGATGGCATTAAAATTTATGAGGTTAAATGTTTTCCGTTAATTGGTTTAACATTTCTGGCCACAGGCAATGAATCATTACGTTTTTGATCGGAAATAGGAAATGCTGCCATAAAGGAAAATCGAAATGACAAAGAATGAATGAATATAATAGCGGTTATTGGAATTAATTGTAATTGGAAATTGGAAAATATATCACAATGGTCATTATAAATATCGCGCACAGAATGAAAGATTGTTGTTTCAGGCACAAAAGAAATCATGTTTTTGTTTAACAAAAATAATTTAATTACTAGCTATTTTATGTCAAATCAAAACTTTGTCATTCAGTCTTTTGCGTTTCATACATAATTAGTCATTAGAAAAGTTGTTCAGGAATTCGGTGCCCTACTTCTTTCCTTTTTCTCTTGGTTCTTTTCTTCTACGGTAAACATAAGTTTTTACTAAAGACTTTTTTGTCGGAGCATTCTCGTTCACTCACATAAAATTGATAACATTTATTTGTAAAACAGTTGTCCATTTTCCAAGCATTTTAAATTCAAGCACAACATTAAAATGCACAGTATATTTTTTTAATGTTAGATTTATTCTAAACAACACAAGCCTCCCAAATGTCCACTATTCTCGTGGAGTTTTAAATTTTTTGTTAAAATTTACGTTGTTAAACTTACTTAATGAGAGCATATCATAATTTCTCTTCTAATTCATAGAATTTCTATTCTCTTCCATAGAAAATATGATCTATTATTATTATATTACAGATTGAACTTTTACTTGCATCAGTTAATACTTTCATCTAATTTTAATGTTCGAATTTCGAGCAACATCTTTCTATCTCATGCCTGCACTGCATGGCATCTACATCCACAATTTTATGTTTCTACCGAAAAGTTCCCTTTCGCCTTAGATGGCGACCAGAATAGATATCCTTATCTATTATACGGCTCATATAGAGAATATGTCTTCGATCTTCTGTACATCTTTTCCAATTCATTGTGTTAAGTTTTCATAGTATTTCGAAACGCTAATTCTTCCAACTGAGCTCATTTGCGCCGTCCATCGGATCCGTTCCATCCATCCATCCATCCGCTCAACATGACCTAGCCAGTGCAATCACTCTATTTTGATGAGCTTGACCACGCCGATGTTGCTATATGTATGCTCGCACACGGCCCCAATACTTTCCGTTATGCAGTACTTCTCTCTTGAAGACACCCCGAACTAATTCCTCCGCTTGTTTTTTATTTTAGGACTACAACAAGATGGTTAGAATAAATAACTAATACAGTCAAACTTTTGTTGCTCGATTGCTAAGGCCAAAGTAACAATCGTTTGCAAGCAGTACTCTTTTTCTAATTATCAGTTTTATTCAAAGCGTGCCAAACGATTAGACTCTTTGTTTGTCTCGTTTATACTCGGTTACGTTCTCGTTTGCCACCAAATTTTTGCTGTTTTTATCAACCATTTTACCTGATTTCTTTTCAAGGCTTGAGAAGGCTGCAGTAATGTTTCGTAGTTTTTTGCCAATAATATTTATATCATCAGTATAGGCAAGCAGCATAATATGGCTTCCTTTAAAGTCGGCACCAATTGCTTGTTAAATCCAGCTCTCTCTCTCTCCTCATTATCATCTTATACTGCTTTGCCTCTTCGGATTGTCGAAGCCAGCTTGGGGTAGGCGGGTGTTTCCTAGGATGCTTTGTACCGTTTACCCTAAAAACGCAGGCCTCTCTACCTGATCCTGTAATTAAGCAGGCAAAGGGTATGATGCTTGCGATTAAACAAAGTAGTGTGGCCTTGTGCCAGGATTCACCTATAATATGATTCAAACTGATCTTGGAACTCGTTTTTCGAAAACCAAGTAAAGGGGAGATTCATAGTTAAACAAGACACATCCTGGCAACAGGTGCGACATAGAGAAGCCGTCGGGAGGTATCAGAAGATTTATCTTTTCCGTAAATATAGTTGTATGACCAGAGAGATCTGGTTAATGGACTATGATAGGAGCATGGTATACTTGCTTTTTGCTGTGTTGATATTCTCTCCTCGGACATTGAAAATCTATGCCGTATTATTATGGATTACCAGTTCCATGCGAGGTATGATAAAGCAAAACTGGAGTAGCTTGTCTGCGAAACCCAGACCAGAGGGTTCTTCTCTTCTGGTAGCACGGGTGACCAGGGGCCCAAGGAACATTGTTCCTTCCTGGTCAATGGTGTAGGACCCCTAGTGGGAGCATCGTGCTGGCTGTGGTTGCCCGAACAAGTATTTTCAGTGCTTTTGCGTTGCTCAAGCGTTGGTGAAGGAAGGCATTAGCTTGGAAAACACTGTTCATATCTATCCGAGGTTTTCCTAGATACCTCAACTCCTACCCGGGAGGTAGTTCACTGCATACCAAGTGACTACAAAGGTACTTTGGCTGAGTGCGGGGGTGGGACCTGAGGAAGTTTTTCCAAGGGACCTACTTCTAATCTCTGGTAGTCTAACTAAACCTTCGGGATTAGTGTGAGTAAACCAAAGGGGTGCCGGCCGTCACCTGAAGAAAGAAAGAACACATAACCAAGAAAAAGCATGTAATTAGAAACGGCACCTGTGTGGTGGCACACCATGGGTAAAGCTTTTCAGCAAGACTCATGTAAAACCTTCACATCAGTTGTCGAAGCCAGCTTTATAGAAGGCGAAAAGTTGATTCGTATCGATGTGTTTTTCTTGGGTCTTCTCCAGAAATTGCCATAGTGTGAATATTTAGTCAGTTGTTGATTTAGCGGGTCTAAAGCCTTACTGATAAGACCTAATCAGCTCAGTTAGATTATGTTAGAATTTAATCGTTCCCTTATAACACTCGACAAAGCCTTATAAACGATGGGTGAAGGACTGATACCCCGATAGCTGATATATACAGCAAGATCGAATTGTTGGAATACAGAGCATAATATACTTAAATTCCAATCATCGGTCAAGCGTTCCCTGAACCAAATCGTCTTAACAACCTAATGCCTGCTAATTATCGGATCATCGACACCGGATTTCAGCAGCACTGCGGGGAGGCCATCAGCACCCACATATTTGTTGTTTTTGAGCTTTGATACTTATATTCTGATGTCGTTTTGGTTCTATAGAGGATAATCTATGCTATGGTCTGTAATTAGCGTGAAGCCTTCCCTTGTGCTACCATACAAAACTAATAGATTTTGGAAAGGTTTTTTTCCATAATTGCAGCATAATCTGCGTATTTATGATCAGATTTTCATTGTCCTTCTTACATGAGAGAAGCTCTGTTTCGTACACTCTGACCTTTTGGTAGAATTTTCAGATTTTACGTCTACCCCAGTGTTTTTCTACATTCTCGCTCTTCCACTCTACCCACAAACCGTTTTTATATAATACTTAAAAAGACGGGTTCCCCATAGCAAGGTTACAGCCGATTGTTCTCTTCAATCGGCTGTAAACTTGCTATGTATGCAGGTAGTTTGGGCGGAGTTTTTAATACTAAAGTACGGGTTATGAGGCAGCTGTTATCAAATCGGTAGTATGCTGCTGCTGATTGTTTAGGGACATTTTGTCGCAACGTCTGAGTGATTGGCTATTTCGAAGCTATTAAATTTTTGAACATCTAGTTTTTTTTACACTGGTCAATCTCGTTCGTACTTTACCTCTGATTTTAAAAAATTCCTTCTTGATTTGCAGTAACGATGCCAAATGCATGTGCAAATTACATGAGAGGAGCTTTGTTCCGCACACTTCCAAGTTACAATCGTTACAATCGGCTGTAGCCTTGCCATGTATGCAGCAAGTTTGAGCGCAATTTTTAATATCCAAGTACTGGTTACTGGTGACAGCTGTTAACAAATTTGTAGTACACTGCTACTGATTGCTAGGAATATCAGGTTGAGGGACGTTTCGCCCAAGTGCTTGACAAATTGGCTATTTGGAGGATATTAAATTTTTGAACATCTAGCATTTTTTGTTTACTTTGGTCAATCTTGTTCGTACTTTAGTCCTGGTTTCACAAAATTTTCCCTTGTCTTGCTGTATCACTGTCAAGTGCATATGTAAATTGTACGATTTAAGCTTCAGCCGTTTCTTGTACTATTTTTGTAGATTTTATTATGTCTTTTATCATGAGTTTACGCTAAAATTGTGATGCACATTTTAATTCTGATGACTTTAGCTTCAGCGTTGCGTTTTAGGCGGTTACAGTATGGATATTCGATTCTCTTTCCCTCGTTTTGTCCTTTAATGGTGCTATTTTGCCATCTCTTCTCATTTTTCTATTCCCTAACAGTAAGAATTTCGGTAAATTATCTTTTACAACGCTTATAAACCTCATGGACAATTTATTTGCAAACGTAATACATCATTGCTTGTTGCAAAATGTAATTTGTGACGTCATATGTTGATTGCAAACAAACAGAAATAAGCATACATCGTTTTCCTATTTTTTATCAGGAATAATTTCCTTTTAAAAGGAATAAATAATAATAAACTAAAAAAGGTGGTCCATAAACATGACAGTTTAGGGAACGTTAAGTCGTCTATACGATTGTTGATGAGAAGCAGTGTTCCTGTCCTGCTGCTATTGTGAGCGCCTGACGAAAGAATATCTAGCATTGTGAACGCCATTTAACAATTACCATTAGAGAATTATAAAGATATAAAGAAAACCTTACAATGTTAATTTTCCGCTGTATGCAAAGTTGTAACATCTTCACTGGGCTCGAAAAATATTGAGTATAAAGGAATAAATAATAATAAACTAAACAAAGTGATCCATGAACATGACGGTTTGAGTAACGTCAGTTCCCATGCTCGCGAAGACGTCATAAGATTGTTGATGAGAAGTAAAGCTCCTGTTATTGGGGAAAACATATAAAATCTACCAATCATCGGTTCAGTCGAACATTTTTGAACTAATTTGTTGCTTTCATTGTGAGCGCCTGACGAAAGAGTGGCTGGCATTGTGAACACTACTTAACCATTACCAGTAGAGAAATTAAAAGATATACAGAAAACCTTACAATGTTAATTTTCCTTTATATCCTACGTTTTAACATCTTCACAGGGTTCGAAAAATATTGAGTATAAAAGAATAAATAATATTAAACGGAAAAAAGTGGTCCATGAATATGATGGTTTAAGGAACGTTAGTTCCCATCTTCGCGAAGACGTTATAAGACTAAATCGTCTCTAAGATTGTTGATGAGAAACATAGAAAAAACATAAACAGTCTACCAATCGTCGGTTTAAACGAACATTTTTGAAGCAATTTGTTGCTTTCATTGTGAATGCCTGACAAAATAGTGGCTATCATTGTGAACGCCATTTAACAATTACCATTCGAGAAATAAAAGGATGTAAAGAAAACCTTACAATGTGAGTTTTCTGTTATACTCTAAGTTTTAACATCTTCATTGAGTTTGAAAAATATTGAGTATATAATGTAAAATGTAACAAAATTAGTTACTTTTTATTTGGGACAATTAGAATTTTCTGAATTTTGATTGAATCTGCTTATTAATAATATCTATCTGAAATTTTTGGCAAATGCCAATGAATTTTGTAATACTTTTAGCCGTTTTAAATAAATATTATCGTTTAATTTTCCATCGAATTCAATAAAAATTTACAATACCCTTTAGTTATATTCAAACATCCGTTACGTGTTATACTCAATAATAAATATTAAATAATATTTGAAAACAATTCACACCTTTCTTGTGTCATGGATCATCTTCATATTTACAATGCAAACATGAATGAGATTATAAAATAAACACAAAATTTTGCTGTTTTTATTCGCTCATACACGGCTGTGATGTGGAGTTTGTGGTTTCAGCCACATCATGTACGATACTTTAAATATGCTAATTTTCTATGTTAGCTAGCTGATGATGTTGTCGTTATTCTGCTCATATGTCGGATTAATAAAATACAACATCATCAATGTACTCGTATATTTATATTATATGTAGCGGGGTATAAATAACATCATCACTATCCCTATCACCATCATCATCATCATCATCATCAAGATCTAAATTTCCCTAAACAAACTGAAATCGAAAGTGTTTTGAAGGCACCACAGAAAAAAAAAGCTTTGCTAAAACTATAGCAAAAGTAACAACCGGCGACAGACGTTATTTAGGAGATAGAGCGACAAACAAGCCACAACAAGTTCAGATTCACATCATGAACCACAACCAGAGTCACAGCCATATCATTGACTATCTGCTTCAACACCCGAGTTAGCACTCACATCCATTAACATAGCCACGTTTTTGTGCTTCTTTGGCAAAAGGAATAAATGATGAAAACGTAGAAGAAGTAACAGAAGACATCTTTTAAATATTATGCAACATTTCAACTGACATAACTTCTGCTACAGTTTTTGCTGTTGCGTCTTTCGCATACCGCAGTCACCGATAATAATTTAACATTTTTTTAACCACTTGAGTTTCTGTGGTATCTGATGTGCATAATAATCATCAGATAACGACAATTTTTTGTTTGTCTGTTTGTTTTTGATTTCAATAAACCGTCATCATAGTCTGCCAATTTATTGAGGTGATTGGGCTGAATCTTTTATGGAAAACTTGAAGACTTTCCTCCAGTGTTTGCTGTTCGGCGCTGTTTTCACACGACGAATGTGATGATGTTGCAAATCGAAAGTGTTGAATATTTTTTTTCTAATGTTAATTGAGATGATCTATTTTTGGTGAGACAAAATGTGTTAATTGAAAATTCAACAGATGTAGAGGAAGGAAAGTTTATTGATTGCCTGATAATGTTTGATATTGCGACAGGGAAATGTGCTGCAATAATAGATTTGAAATCCAATCAAAAAAATGGAAAATGTTCCAAGTGTCATGAAGACAGATAGCAGAAATGAGACTTCATAGAAATAGTTAAAAGGCTAATTAGATTTCGTCATTGTTTTACGAAAGAGGAAGCATTTTATTTACTAATCGCATGTTCTTGTCTCGAATACGAGATATTTATTTACTATCAGATGTTCGCTGTTTTCCAAGATGCTGAAATAATTATGATAACGCTGGAAAATGAGCCTGAAATAGTAATCAAAAACTTATAAATTAACATCCTAAATAGTTTCCAACAAATCAGTCAAATCAGGCGACCGTGGAGACCAATCAACATCACCATTTCTTGAAATAACTTGTTGTGGAAAGAGGTCTCGCAGTAATTCCATTCTAATCCTGGCTGTATGCGATGTGGCACCGTCTTGTTGATACCAAATGTTAATCGAGCCCAAAGCATGCAGTTGTGGCGTTAAAAAGTTTTCAATCATATCACGATATCTCTCCCCATTGATAGTTACCGTTACGCCGTTTTCAGCTTCAAAGAACTAAAGTCCAGTGATTCCTCCTGACCAAATTGCACACCAGACTGTCGCTTTTAATGATTGCAAAGGTTTTCCATTGCCCAGAACCGACTATTCTGTTGATTCACATATCCATTCAAATTAAAATGTGTCTTGTCACTCATTATGAGTTTTTCGTGAAAATCGGGGTTGTCATGGGCGAGCTGTAACATCCTATTGGCATATGTACGGCGGCGTAAATGGTCTTGTGGAAGAAGCTCTTGGCTCAACTGAATCTTAAATGGAAACAAATGCAAATCCTTGTGCAAAATTGTGGCCAAAGTTGTTCTTTGAAGACCAAGCTCCTAAGTACGGCGTCGAATTGAGGTTGGTGGATTGTTTTGAACCCTTCTTGAGCAGCAGTATTGTTTTCAGCCGATCGTGCAGTACGTTGTGGTCCATGCTTGACCCTATCAGCTACAGGCATTCTTTCTTCGAAATCATTCACTACACAATAGTGCGTCTTGTTGGCACGTTGTTTCTGCCAAAATTTTCACATAACTTTCTCATCGCCACAGTAATCGATGATTGATTTTGATAAAATGTTTTAACGATTAAAACACGTTGGTTTATCGAATATTTTTCCATAATAAATTTGCCACGTCTCTACTTCATGACTATCAAATATGAACTGTCAAGGCTAATGTTTAACAAAATGGCGGCAAAACAAAGTAGTATACCTTCTCGATGGACACCCTGTATTTGATCAATTTTTTATATTGGCCATTTTGTACGAATTTGAAGCCTACTTGTAGCATACCTCGTAACACAACAAAACACATTTTAAGATGTGCTACTGTTATGACAATTCCCTCATAATGTAATTGTCATTTCAACAACATCACTCGGTATCACATTTCTCTCCGCATTTGCATATACTCGCATGTCACGTAATTGAGTTTATTTCTCCTCCTTTGTCCTGCACTTTTAGAAAGAGAAAGTACAATAATTCTTTAGAAATGTGAGAAGGATTAATAAAATTATAATCACATTATGGCCTGTCATTTACAATGAATTTGAAAAGTTTTATTATGGCTCATAAATTAAATCGCTGTCATTTTCGGCACTGTCATGTACGTACAAACCGAAGAAGACGACAGCGTGATGGCTCCGTGTGTGAGAGAGTGCGAGAGGCCAAGACAACCCGATGAGCCAGAGTGTAGTGTAGACCAAGTCAATGTTAATGTCGTCTACTTTCGTGACAAAAGCAAATGAAATGATACAATTTTGTGAAAAAATTCATCACACTTACACACAATTGTTGGAAATGTAAAAGATTATCTTTGCACATCTCGTATCGGGCTTAATATCCATGGCAGAGCTATGCCATGACGAAGAGCTGTGCATTCAAAATTGAACAAATCCAAAGGAATCTCGACCAGTTTATCATTTAACTCCTCTCCTTTCTGGTGATGGCATTGTGGATTTTCCATTGGCATGGCAAACAACAAAAGATATCCCCAAAATTGCTGTCGTTTCAGTAAAATGGCAGAAAGAGGAACATTGAAAAATGTTCGCCAAGATATTTTGTGGAGCCCAAAAGACAAGAGTATAAATTTACACACTTGTTTATGCCGAAAATCTATAATAATGCTATGCTAAATCCATAGCAGCAAAAGATGCTGCTGATTGGATATTGTCGTTGCAAATCCTCCTTCACCATCCAAGAGTTTCCATGCATGACGATGGTGGTGGTGGATAAGACAAATGGTATGAGTACTTTCCCGCTAACATGTCGACATCGCCGCATCTGCAGTAGGACCATTCAGGCCTCAGTTGTCGCTGGAAGCCATTAAACTTTACCATGATCGTCGATTAAGGCAAACTGCCGAAATCCTGTTCCACTTATTTTATTACCGAGTGAAATTATTCACATTACTTGTAACGTTTTAATGCTATTTGCAATTGGTCCATATGAGGGTTAATAAATTGAGTGGTTCGTTTCGGTTTGGTTTTGTTTGCTATCTGCTTCATTTTCACTATAAACGCAATAATTCAATTTTCATATGAGCCATTCGGACAGTCGATAAATATAATTAGAGTTAATGAATGGTTGAATAATTGAACGACTGCTATTTGCAATTAAATTATTCATGGCTCATTTTTCCAGTCCAGACATTGGTTGTGTGAGGACAATGTACTAAGTGCGTCGAAGGGGGTGGGGATCATTTGCATTGAAATACTGGGGCAGAGGTCATGTGTTCAAATGTCAATCTGTGGCAGTGCAAAAAATGCATTAGGCGATGAGTCATAAGCATTAAGTTGGCTGAGTTTGTGCGGAGGATTGATTGGATATTTTTGTTTCTGACTAAAATTAATATTTTTTTTATATATAGGTATACAGGGTGTCCGTCGGGAAGGTATACTACTTTGTTTTGCCGCCATTTTGGAAAACATTAGTCTTGGCAGTTCATATTTGGCAGTCGTGAAGTAGAGACGTGGCAAATTTATTATGGAAAAATATTCGATAAACCAACGTGTTTTAATCGTTAAAACATTTTATCAAAATCAATCATCGATTACTGTGACGAGGAGAATGTTACGTGAAATTTTTGGGAGAAACAATGTGCCAACAACACGCACTATTTATCGTGTAGTGAATGATTTCGAAGAAAGAGGGTCTGTAGCTGATAGGGCCAAGCATGGACTACAACGTACTGTAAGATCGGCTGAAAACATTACCGTTGCTCAAGAAAGTGTGCAAAACAATCCACCAACCTCAATTCGACGCCGTGCTCAGGAAATTGGTCTTCAGAGAACAACTTTTTTTTAGAAGAATTTGTATTTGTTTCCATTAAGATTCAGTTGACACAAGAGCTTCTTCCACAAGACCATTTACGCCGCCGTACATATGCCAATAGGATGTTACAGCTCGCCCATGACAACCCCGATTTTCATGAAAAAATCATAATGAGTGACGAGGCACATTTTCATTTGAATGGATATGTGAATAAACAGAATAGTCGGTTCTGGGCAATGGAAACCCCTCAAATTATTCATCAGCCACCTTTGCATCCATTAAAAGTTACAGTCTGGTGTGCAATTTGATCAGGATGATTCGTTGGACCTTACTTTTTTGAAACAAAAAACGGCGTAACAGTAACTGTCAATGGGGAGTGATATCGTGATATGATTGAAAACTTTTTAACACCACAACTGCATGCTTTGGGCTTGATTAATATGTGGTATCAACAAGACGGTGCCACAGCCAGAATTACAATGGAATTACTGCGAGACCTCTTTCCACAACAAGTTATTTCAAGAAATGGTGATGTTGATTGGCCTCCACGATCGCCTAATTTGACTGCTCCAGACTTCTTTTTGTGGGGATATCTGAAAAGCATTGTTTATGCAAACAAATCAGAAACGCTTGAGCAACTCAAACAAAATATTCGTGATGAAGTTAATGAAATACCGCGTGAAATGTGTGAGAATGTAATGGAAAATGTGCTCAAAAGGGCTCGCATTTTTGAGGCTTACAGAGGCGGATATTTATCTGATATTGTATTCCATACCTAATTGCCGACATTAAAAAAACGTTTTTCAATATAAGATCCATTCTCTTTTATTTAATCAAAAATTATAAACAAACAAAGTAGTATACCTTCCCGACGGACACCCTGTATTTATATACTCAAAAGGCAGTTCTTGATTTTGAGAGAAAAAGTAGAAACACAATCAAATCCGGTCAGAGTTTCAGAAGTCTATATATAAAATTTACAACATAGCTATATTTTTGATGCAGGTAATTTTTAAGTTCTTTATTGCCGTAGTTTTCGACGTGGTTCAAAAGTGCTTCGTTAGAAGTAGGAAAATACATAGATTGGATCCTTGAAGCGGTAAAATTACATAGATTGGATGCTTAAAGGGGTGAAAATGTGATTCTTTTTGTACAACTTCCACTTTTTTTGCTGGGTAGTTAATTTAGTGGAAATCTACAAGGGGCCGTCGGACCTTTTTCCCATCCCTCGAGTCCTTCGTGATTATTAAAAGTTGTGAGCGGAAAAATTCAGTGGGAACCACTGTGAGCAATAATTTTCATTTTATTTTTTATAGATTTATTTGCAGTGTACGAGTATAAGGTAACTTCTATTGTTTTCGATGCACCTGTAACTATTCTACACTAGATAACTGCAGGATAGACTAACATCTTCCAATTGAAAAACGTCGTTAAAAAAATCCGTTGTTTCCAGTAATTGTGGTATTGAAATACCTATCACGGACTTCTCTTCCCATAGCACGGTTTTGATTCCCCACAGACTGGAGTTTGCTTGTAGCCATTTGTCTGGCACTTACATACGTGCGTTTTATGTCCATTTTTGCTGAACAAATGAACAAATTTATGATCTTAGAAATTGTTCAAATATTTATACTGTTAGAAATACGCGAAATTTTCTTTGCTGTCCGGAGCAAAACCAACACTCTCTCAGCCTTTTTTAGTAAAGGCTTTGCAGTCACCGTTAGGGTTTGGGAATATAAAACTAAAGTCGACTCAAAAAAATCGAATTTTTTTTTCATAAAAAAATTTTGAATTGGATGGACTAAGTTGTAATTTTTGTTAAAAATACTTTACAAAGTTTCCAATTTTTCCTTACGCATTTTAACCCATTAAGGACTTGAAGTTAATATAGATTTATATTTATACAGCTTTTAGTGAGTTAAAAAATTCAATTTGTTTCGACTATTTGTAGTCAAAGATTGGCACCTGTTTTAGAGCCGATAAAAATCAAAAATTGTTCCAAAAATTGGAAATTTCTTAGGGACGTCATTAAAATATTCTCCCATATTGGAGTTAAGTTGCATTTTTATAGAGTTTGATAAGGATATTATTTGAAATTATTGTGGAATTTGTTTTCTGTTACATAAATTATGCTCAAAAATTGGTGTTAAGTTGAATTTTTATAAAGTTTGATAATGATATGATTGGAATTTATTGTGGATTCTTTTTTTTTATGTTACACAGTTTATTTTTACTTAAAGTTCTCAAAAATATATTCAAAAATTGAGATTAAGTTTCATTTTTAGAGAGTTTGAGAAGGATTTGATTGAAATTTATTGTGGGACTTTCTTTTTTCTGTCACACAGATTATTTTTTCTAATGGGTCTCATAAAAATATGCTAAACAAATTGGTTTAAGTTGCTATTTAATAGAGTTTGATAAGGATACGATTCGAATTTAATATAAATTTATTGGTTCTTCTTATAGATCTCATAGAAATATGCTCGAAAATTGGGTTTATGTAGAATTTTTATAAAGTTTGATAAGGATTTGATTCGAATTTATTGTGGAACTTCTTTTTTTTCTGTCACACAGGTTAATTTTTGTTAGAGGTCTTATAAAAAATGCTCAAAAATTGGGTTTAAGTAGAATTTTTATAAAGTTTGATAAGGATTTGGTTTGAATTTATTGAGGAACTTGTTTATCTGTCACACAGACTATTTTTGCTTAGGAGCTAAAAAATGTGTACTAAAAAAATTAGTTGAAGTTGCTATTTTATAAAGTTTGATAAGGATTTGATTCGAATTTATTGTGTGACTAATTTTTTCTGTCGCACAGAGCATTTTTTCCCATGGGTGTCATAAAAATTTGCTCGAAAATTGGGATTAAGTTGATTTTTTTTATAGAGTTTGATAAAGGTTTGATTCGAATTTATTGTGGGAATTCTTTTTTTCTATCACACAGATTATTTTTTTCTTAGAGGTCTCATGAAAATATGCTTTAAAACTGCGGTTAAGTTGCTTTTTTATAGGGTTTGATGAACATTTGATTCGAATTTATTGCGGGATTTTTTCTTTTCTGTCATACATATTAGTTCTTCTTATGGATCTTATAGAAATGTGTTCGAAAAGTGGATTTAAGTAGAATTTTTATAAAGCTTGATATGGATTTGATTCAAATTTATTGTGGAACTTCTTTTTTTCTGTCACACAGATTATTTTTTCTTAGAGGTCTTATAAAAAAATGCTCGAAAATTTAATTTAAGTATAACTTTTATAAAGTTTGATAAGGATTTAGTTCGAATTTATTGAGGAACTCTATTTTCTGTCACACAGACTATCTTTCCTTAGGAGTCTCATAAAAATGTGCTAGCAAATTTGGTTTGGGTTGCTATTTTATAAAGTTTGATGAGGATTTGATTCGAATTTGTTGTGGATTTTTTTTTCTGTTAGACATTTTTTTTAGAGGTGTAATAAAATGCTTCAAAAATTGGGTTTTACTTGCATTTTTATAAAGTTGGATCAGGAGGTCCGTAGAGGTCTCATAAAAATAATCTCGAAAATTGAAGTTAAGTGTTTTTTTTCATAGAGTTTGGCAAGGATTTGATTCGAAATCATTGTGCGAGTTTTTTCCTATCACACAGATAATTTTTTCTTAGAGGTCTCATAAAAATGTGACTAACAATTGGAGCTTTAATTAGTTACATTTTTATAAAGTTGGATAAGGATTTGATTCGAATTTATTGTGGCCCTTTTTTCTGTCACTCAGATTATTTTTTTTAGAGATCTCATAAAAATATGCTATGAAAATTGAGGTTGTTTTTTTTTATAAAGTTTGATAAGAATTTGATTCATATTTATTTTGGGACTTTTTTTTGTCGCACAGATTATTTTTTTTTAAATTAAAATCTTATTTTGCAGGTCCTCACGCAAATGGCTACTTATTATTTTAGGAATATTCATAGAAATAAACAGTTAAACTCTCATTTTAAATATAAAGTTTCCAATTTTTTAAGCCATCTTAATTATCATATATAGGGGCAGGCTAAAAGCTAAGGAAACAATTATTTCAGCAATTGGTTTTCTATAAACTTGAACTGAATTTTTTGAATTTATATGCCTAAAAGGCATATTCAATTCGGATGCCATGTTATGATATCAGCAGCGGCTGTTTAAGTATGAAGGCTATAAAATAACTCTGAGGTGAAGGGAATGTTGTGAAACCTATCAAATGTTTAGTCTATATCGAAGCAAGGACTAAATCCAAAGTCGCACAGTTGGAATCGTTAATGATAATCTATGCAGTTATCACCTTTGAATGCAACATTATTGCAAATGAATCAGTAACATCGATAAAAAGTATACAAATCCGGTATCAGTCATCCATGTAGATAAACTTTAATAAACAAATATTTATCAAATAGTTTTTATGTGAAATTTATCATCTCATTATAAATCGCTATGTAAAAAACAAAATCAGGCTATATTTATTTTACATGCCGCATTCATGGCGTTTGTGCAACATAAACAAGAAATGCAACACTTTGCTTGCGAATGTTATGCCACAATAATATGTGCATTTCGCTTTTGGACTTGTAATGAAATGAAAGCTCCTTCTTTTTTTGGTATTGTGTTGTACTTTAAATTCAATTTTGCTGTTTCAATTTTATTTTCAGTTTTACCTTTTTTTTTTTATTTCTTCTTTGTTTTTGTTGTTGTTGGGCATCATAAAATTTATTAACCAAATACAAGAAAGTCAGTTAGTGCGTTACTGTGTAAATGGTAAATAAAAATAAATGTTGTCCATGGCTTCGCTGGAAACCGACAGGGAAAGAGGACCAAATACAGAGTGAGAGAAAGATGGACACCAGTGTCATGATGATGGCGATGATGACTATGATGAGAGTTGCATGATATGTTGCAACACATGAAGTAGTAGTCAGCTACTGATAAAAAAAAGTGAAGTAAAAGAGCAAAAAGAAAAAAAAACATGAAAATAAGTGAAATGATGGCAAATGAAAGAAATAATAAAATGCATTTTGTAACCGGAGACAAAAGAGGGGAATGAAAGAAAAATTTGAAATCAAGTAGGCAGGCAATCAGACAAGTAGTCTAGCTGGTAGACAGGTACTCAGGCAGTGAACGAAGTGGAAAGGAAGAGTTGTTGTTCAAGCATTGCAGAAATAAAATACTGAAATTTTGATGACTGAATAAAAACAAACAAACTGCATCCCATAAATGAGATACAGGAGAGCTTCTCACATTCAGTGAACTCACACGCATTCTATTTTTAGATTCATTCACTTGATGACTGAGTATTCGATATATTAATTGTAGTCGAAATATTCGAATATTATATTTTTTCAAAATGTTTGGGATATTAAAAAATATTTGAAGCATGTGAAACAATAAAAATATTTAGGATAACCGAAGTTGTCGAAAAATGCAAAATATTTAAACTTTTCAAAATAATCAAAATTTCCGAAATAGCTGGATTTGTAATATATATCAAATATTTCCGAAGTCTTGAAAATTGCCCAAATATTTATAATGTTAGAAGTATGGGAAATTTTTCACTTTTTTGGAAACACTGAAATATTTTGAAAATATTCGAAAATATTCAGCTATCTGCGCAAAATATTAATATTCGACATGTTTTAATTTTTCGTTGCATTCGAAATATTTAGAAAGTTTTCGAAAAATGCAAAATATTTAGACTTCTTGGAATAATCAAAATTTCCGAAATAGTTGATATCGTAAAATATGCCAAATATTTTTGAAGTCTTACAAATTGCTCAAAATGCGAAATTTTCCATTTTTTTGGAAACACTGAATTTATTGAAAATATTCGACAATATTTAGCTATCTGCGCAAAATATTAATATTCGAATTATTTAAATTTTTCGATGCATTCGAATACTTACATTTTTCGAAGCATTCGAAATATTTAAAATCCAAAGTTTTTGAAAAATGCAAAATATTTAGACTTCTCGAAATAATCAAGATATCCAAAATAGTTGATGTCGTAAAATATGTCAAATATTTTTGAAGTCTTGAAAATTGCTCAAATATTTATAATGTTAGAAATATGCAAAATTTTCCACTTTTTTGCAGACACTGAAATTATTGAAAATATTCGAAAATATTCAGCTATCTGAACAAAGTACAAACTTTCGAAATATTTAAAATTTTCGAAGCATTTGAAATATTTAAAAATTTTTATAAATTAAAACATTCAAATCCTTGAGAAAAAATTTTCAAAACTTTCGAAATGATCGAAATATTCAAATAATTATGGAGATATTCTTAATGTAGTCAAAATATTCAAATAATCTACATGTTATAAACTTATGAATTAGTATAGTATTTCAAATTTGTAATGTCTTAATATCGACGTTTTCGAATATATAGAAATACTATATGTATTTGAAGGCGTGATATTTGAAATACCCGAAATGTACAAGATTTTCAAAATATATTTTGAATGTAGAGCTTAAAGGATTCAAAATATTCGAAATTTTGAGCAAATTTGGCATTTTTAATTCTTCGAAGTATGCGAAATCAAATCTTTCGAAATTTTTAATACATTCAAAATCATCGAAACATTTGGTTTGATAAAAATATCTAAATATTGAAATGTTGATATAACGAAACATTTAAATGCGAAATATTTGAACAGTGAAGTGTCTAAAATAATAAAATATTGAAATATTGATGTATTAGAATTAAGTATTGAAACATACGAAATATTTAATATACTTAATATGTTCCAAAATCTATATAATTAATATATTCCAAATTTGTAGAGAATTTATTTTTTTGAAAGACAATATTTTTGAAGTCTTCGAGATATTCAACATTTTCAAAATATTCGTAGAAATTTTAAATATTACATATTTTTGAAATATTTCAATAGTTTAATTTTGCAAAAAAAAAAAAAAATATATATACTTATGTAAATTCGCTTGCATCCACTGTAAGGATAAAATTAAAACAAATCCTCATGCTATTCTGTTTTTGAATTTCCTCAAAGCGATCTACAGTTTAACGACGACTCCGAACATCAGTTTGAAAAGCATTTACTAGATTTGTCGATTGCTAGAATATTCAAAGTGTTCGTCAGACAAAGGCGGGTTTATACTAGTGTGTCACGACAAGCCGCTTCAGCGTCAAGAACCACACCTTCCGAGCGACAAACATTATTACGTTTACACAAAAGCGTCTTTTGTCGCCTTTGTTTGCCAAAGCTGAGTGATAAAATCGCTATTTTACACATTCAAAAATAGTATATTTTATGTATTTCCACTTTTGACAAAACGAATAATTTAAGATATTTGTCAAAAACGCTGTAGAAATGCTGTACACAGTGTCACTCTAAACTGAATGGTTTGGTAAGAATTGTTTGACAATTTAGCTGCATTTTGTCATATCACACCGGTATAAATGGGCCTTAAGGATAGGTTGTTGTTTCAGAGTTCGAACCCATAATCGGATTCATGATAATCGCGTGTTGGAATCACATGCCTCGTCCGCCTAGCGGTCAGCGAGCTTACGCGTATTCTATTTTTATTCAGTTGTATACTGTTCGAAATATACGCAATATTTGATCTACATTCCAAATATTCGAAATTTTTAAAAGCTTCTAAATAATTAAACTTTTCCCAAATCGTCGAGATATTCGAAATTCTTCAGACATTGGAAATATTTGGATTAATACCTATAGAATTTTTTTATCGCCCTTGTTTGTCAAAACTGAGTGAAAAAAATTGACGTTCTATTGTGTTTTGTTTCACATCTTTATGTTTACATACATAAAAATAGTATATCTTATGTATCTCCACTTTTGACCAAACGAATAATGTAAGATATTTGCCAGAAACGCTGTAGAAACGCTGTATACAGCGTTTTTTGTTTATGTCGCTGCAAAGTAGCTGTCGCTTGCGATTCGTGTCGCTCTTAAGTGAATGGTTTGATAAGAATCTATGCACACAATTGTTTGACAATTTAGCTGCATTTTGTCATGTCACGCCGGTATAAATGAGCCTTAAGGATATTTTGTTGTATCGGAGTTCGAACCCATAATCGGATTCATGATAATCGCGTGTTGTAGTCATCCTCGCCTCATCCGGCTACCGGTCAGCGAGCTTACGCGTATTGTATCTTTATTCAGTTGTATACTATTCGAAATATATGCAATATTTGAATTAGGCACACAATTTGATGTGTCCAAAAAATTTGATAGATTTCAAATATTCGAAATGTTTAAAAGCTTTTAGATAATTAAACTTTTTCCAAATCGTCGAGATATTCGAAATTTTCAGGATGTTGAATTGAGAGAAATGCCAAAATATTGAAATATTGAACAATGAAATTGTGAAGCATTGATTGCTGAAATATTGAAATATGAAAATGTTAAAAAGTTCGAATGATTCAAAATACTCTTTGCATTCTAAATATTGAAACACGAGTAATATAACCTACCACTGCTTGGTTTCTCTGAGAAGTGAATTTATCTTACTCTTATTTTTTTACGAATCGCAACTATTAGAAGGTTTTTGACAAAATCTCGCTACATTTGAAAGAAAACGTGTCCGCCCCAGCATTTGACTGCTTAACATTCTTGTCCCGGCCCAGAATACATAATCAGATTAAGTAATCGTCTTGCGGACAAAATGTCAACTTATTCATAAACCTGTTCCACACCAACTGAATCCCAGCAAAACAGCAAAAGAATTTACCATAAGAACGCCAAGCATCAACTCAATGAATATAATAAATTATACTCTTATGCACGAAGAATAGTGATTTTTATTATGAATTAACTGCCAAAGAATGTGACTTGTTTGTCAAATAAAAAATCAGGAAAAAAACTGTAATGATTATTTAAATACCACTATGAGTCAAGCGCAAAAAATGCTCAGCTCTATGCGGACAAAGGAATGTTTCACACTTGCGGGGTGTACTTTGGATTTTGCAGAAAACGATTAAAATCATTTCAAAGAACGATCGAACGACTAATGAAAGAAAACAAAAAAAAAAAAATAACTTTTATTGCAAAATTACCTTAGGTTCTCGCTAAGTGAACCTTAATTACGTTGACTAAAGGCAAGCAACCTGATCGAATTGAACAAAGACAAATAAAAAGAGTGTCATAAAATACAAAATGAACAATTCTGCAAATGATTTTCTGTTGTAAAACGAAAAAAATGTATTCCAATTTAATGATGCAATCAAGTGTTGAAAAGAGGCAAAGAAAGGAAAATGTTTGCAAAAGCATTTGAAGGGACTAACCCAGATTTTTCTGCTAACTTGTGAATATTTTACTCGTATATGCAAAATGGTTTTTATGGTCGTAATAAAATTGAAAATCATTCAAATATACAGTTGAGATTTATAAGATTTTATTGCAATCGTAAAATTTAGGGCCATGTTAATGAGAAATCAAAACGAAGTGTTATTATCTCCTGTTATAATGTTTGTTGGCTTTCAGTTGCGCATTGAAACCATTGAAATTTATTCAAAATGTGGTTGGTCTTTAAAATCTATACAAATGTGTACAATTTAATACGTGCGTTCGTTTGCCTGATGCGTATGGATCCCTCGCACTGTCCGTACAGCAGTAACAAAAGCTTTGGCAAAAAGTTGCTGACATGATATCCTTCATACGAGTAGAGGAATTGTGCACAGGAAGGGTTCCGTGCGTGTTTTCTTAATAATTGAGAGACATGCAAGGTAGAAACTACTCGATAGACAATTCACCATTAAAAAATTTGGTGCGAATGAAGTACATTCCGTATAAAAAGTACCGGGAACTAATTAATAAAACATGAAATATTTATTATTCATTCAATTTTGTTTATGCCACCTTCAAAGTAGGTTTCTTCTCAAATATGCCAATAAATGAATAATCTAATCATACAACAGTTTTTCCAAGACATTTTTTCGTAAAGTTTTCAGTTCTCGCCACAAACCATTATTTATGTCTTCTATCGATTAAGAAGGGGTGCCTCGCAGTGGCAATATGAGTTTTGGATAGAGAAAAAAGTCCTCCGAAGCCATACCAATTGAATACGATGATTGTTCTATGATATTTGTTAAGTTTTTGACCAAAAATTCTTTCACAATGAAAGTCTTGTGAGATGGTGTCTTATTGTAGTGTAAAATTCATTAGTATTCTTCCCACAAATCTGGCCTTTTTCAACGTTTTTACTCTCTCAAACCTAAAGCCTAACGATAATAGACTTTATTTGCCGTCTGACTGTCCGGCAAGAATACCGAGCGCCCAACATCGCAATAATCACAGAAAACAGTCAACAGACTTCCGATTTCGCCGCGAAATCTCTTTTATGTCTTCTTTCACCTGAAAACGGGCGCCTCGAAGTGGTAATTTTAGTTTTAGAAAGAGAAAAATGTTAGCCGTAGTCATATCAGTTCAAAGCGATGGTTCGCGATGATGTTTATTAAGTTGTTGCCCAAAAATTCGTTCACTGTGAAAGTCTTGTAAGATGGTGTCTTGTGGTAATGCAAAATCCATAAGTTTCCTTCCCACAAATTTGGGGTTTTCAGCGATTTTACTCTCTTAAACGCCGCATAACGCTCGGATAATATTCTTTATTTATCATCTGATCTTCTGGCAAGAATTACAAGTGCATCTTGCCGCGACAATCACAAAAAGTAGTCAATAAACTTCAGTTTTTGCTGTGAATTTTCTTGCATGTCTTCTATCGCCTGATAATCGCTGCCTTGAAGTTGTAATTTGAGTATTTGAAAGAGAAAAAATGGGATGGAGGCATTTTAGGGAAATATTTTGGTTGCTCTATGATATTTAATGAGTCTTTGGTCAAAAATTCGTTTTCAGTGATAGTCTTGTGAAGCTATGCGTTATTGTGATGTAAAATCTAAAACTTTTTTTCCATAAATCTTGACTTTTTCAACGAATTTCCTTGCTGAAAGAAGAATTCTGATTATACAACATTGGGCTATTCTGAGGCTAGTTAGTTGACTGGTTTGCATGTCAAATTCATTAACTAAGTTTCAATTATATCAATTATATTGAGTTTTATGAATGCTCCCTCCAGCAAGTCCTTAATGCCTTTTATACGATTGAGTTTTTGAAGAATTTTCTGGTATTTCGAAACTTTTTGAAGGGGAACTCTTCATTTCCAACCAGCCATATAAAATGTTACGAATGCTTTCATGAAGCTTTGTGGCCACTTCTCTCAAACTGAAATGACGATTTTCAGTCACTATTTTCTTCACTTTCTCGATGTTAATTTCAGTTAAAGACGTTAATGATAGTTTTGAGCGTGGCAAATTTTCCACATCTTTATCGCTTTTGCACTGTACCACTCATACGCACACATTTTTGATAAAGTCAATTCACCGTAAGCTTTTTGTAACATTTTCTGCAAAATTTCATTTGCATTACGAAATTTGTGATAAATTCTTTGTTCGATATTACTCCATTATCGAAATCACAAAACAATTTAGAGATGAACTGACTATATCGAGCATTGCAAAGAAACTAAATGGCGGATTCCGCTCAAAATTCGCATCATTTGAGAGGAGAGTTGAGGTAACTTAAGGACAAAAACGAGTTTTGATAAAGTCGTTAAGCGGCCTTTGTAAACTATAAATGTTCCGTACTTTTTCGGTAGAATGTAAGCTGCCGCACGACATCGATATTTTGTAGCACAACAATTGATTTTCTGCTGAAAACAAATTCACTT
Organism: Philornis downsi; assembly: GCA_019455685.1. Classification (NCBI taxonomy): domain Eukaryota; kingdom Metazoa; phylum Arthropoda; class Insecta; order Diptera; family Muscidae; genus Philornis; species Philornis downsi. Next base: position 149,087 of record JAHXMU010000686.1, on the reverse strand, counting down.
GCATCCCATTAATGAGATATGGAAAAGCTTCTTATATTCAGTAAGCTTACAGGCATTTTATTGTTAAATTCCCTCAACAGGACCTGCGGTTTAACGACGATTCCGAACGTAACAGTTTGAGAAACGTTTATCATACTTGTTGACTACTCGAAGTGTTCGTCAGCCACATCAAGGCGTCCTCCGCTCAAATAATGATAATGAATGAATTAAACCCGCGATCATGCGAACGATAGTACCGGATACTAACCATCACTCCACTGTCGGTCACAACACCTTGACTTCGCCCTGAGTCGAAAGACGACCTCAATTGAGTTCAGAAAATTAGTGAATCAAGTTGAATCATCGCACAAAATTATTCACTTTTTGAAGCCTGGGTAAAATTGAAAGTTTTCAACGATTTTAAACTTTTTCCAATGATTCATGGCTAGTAGTTTTTTGAAAAAATTTAATTTTTGAACGGTTTTATTTCATTTTTGGACATTTCTTATCACCTAATCGCGATTCCTAGCAATCGTCATTACAAGGGGACTTCCACTTTCTTATGTTCACTCTTAAAACTTTCTCCTTCGTAGTCCATTCAAATGACATGACCACATTTCCATAAATCTGCAGCATTTTCCACAGCCAATAATTCAAAGCCTTGTCAGAGACATTAACATTCATCTGTAGTTTAACCACTTCATTTCGATAAACAGGACGTTTGACAACAAGAAAAAAATTCGCTCACAGCTTGTATGATGATATTGAAATATTGTGTGCAATAAATAATCTCAATTAGTCTACGCATTACCATTGGAATTTGCCATTTGAGGTATCTTAAATGCCATTAAAGTCACTGATAGACCATAAATCTTCTAAAAAAAATGTATTTTTCCAATTTAACTTTAAATAGAAAAATAGCCTTGAATTAAATTAGACTACTTGTACGTTTTTTAATTAAATTTTATTTTGTTGCTTTTTGTGTTCTTGTTTTGCTTAACAAATTCTGCAATTATTTATTATTTGTTTGGTGAATTGCGAGTGCAATTGAAATTCTATTGATTTAAACAAATTGCTATCGTACTCTATTAGTATTCTGCAATTGTGAGGTGGACTCTTATTTTATAGACAGTGATCACCGCCAGTGGTTTGGTTTAACACAAAGGGGTAGAGGGAAAATTCAAATATTTCTTAATATCAACAAAATTGCGAAAAATTCAATTACATAATTTTCGAATTATTCTATTAGCAATTGCCAATATTGCTAATGAGAAAAAAAAACACAAAACAAAATAATATATTTATTCCAAGGTAAAATGTTATATTGATAGTTAAATTTAACTAAGTAACCAATTTTATGATATGAAATCATATGACAGCAGCAAAACGTGGGCATATCAAACTAATTGCAATATATTTTATAAAAGTATTTAAAAGAAGCCGGCAAGTTCTCGAAATTTTATATGACTTCCTTTACTTTTTTAACAAAATATAAATTGGAAACTTTTTATTGCCACTCTCGTCGTTGAATCAGGAGCCTATTTGCGCGCTTGATTGCCTAATTCTATTTTTATTTTATATGTTTGTCAAATTCCCTGCAGCTTCCTCTAGACGATAGTATAATTTTTCTTCTAGAAAAAGTGAATTTCGAAAAATCCTTATTATCTATCGTCCTATTTGCTACACAGCAAAATTTTTTAGAACTTGTTGCAAATATCATATTTTCTTAAACAATTTCTTATATAACGACCCATTGAGCATAACCTGTTATAGAACATGTTCCGCGGAATACAAAATAATTTATCTGAAATAAAAATTCTTTAAAAAATTTATGACAGGGCCAATACGAGAGCGGTGCCAAAACCAAGCGACCTAACAAAGAATACATACAAAAGTTGGGAAAATTTTTCTTTATTTTTCAACATAATCTATCGTTAGCTTGATATACTTTTTCCAGCCGATATTCAATAGCCTCTATACCCTGCTTATGGTAAGAACTGTCGAACTCCTTAAAGCAGTTATCAGCCGCAGACCTCTTTATTGTTGACAAATCTTTTATCACCGAACCATTTTTTCAAGTTTGGATGCAAAGTAGTTCGAGAGACTAAATCTGACGAATAAAGTGCATGATGAAGTTATTCGAACTTAAATTAACTTCGTCCATCGCAATAGTGGATGTGTGAACTGGAGTATTGGGTTGATGAAACAACACTTTCTTTTTCTCCAAATGTTGCTTTTTTCATAATATCACCTAAACGCTGCAATAAATTACCAGAATATTCGTCATTGATGGCTTTTCCTACTTGGAGATAATCAATAAAAGTAATCCCATGCGCATCGCAGAATACTGACGCCATAGCCTTGCCTGCAGATGGAACCGTCTTCGCCTTCTTTGGACACGATTCTCCCATTCCAGACCACTGCATTGACTGTTCCTTTGTTTCAGGTGCGAAGTGGTGAACCCATATCTCATTATAAATCGATGCAAAATTTCGGTTTTACTGTGGTTCAACATCGTCAAACACTCTACTGAGACGTCTTCACGACACTGTTTTTGTTCTGTTGAAAGCAAGTGCGGCACCCATCATGCGTACAGCTTTCTCATCTACAATTCTCCGGTCAATATACAAAGTATAGCGCATTTTGATTCATCCACGGCTATAAATCGATGCAATAATTCGACTTTATTGCGTTGAAACATCGCCAACTACTCTACTGAAACATTTTCACGACTCCGTTTTCTTCTATTAAAAGCAGGTGCGGCATCCATCATGCGCACGGCTTTCTTATCTTCAAATTTTGATTAATATATCATTTCACCTAGCTTACGCACCTTCAGCCGACGGTCATCCAATAATATTTTGTGGATGGTCTTAACCGTGTCTGGTGTGGACACCTCAATTGATCGACCGATACGGTATTTGTCTTGGCAGCTGGTACGACCTCGTTTAAACTGTGCTGCCCAAAATTTTACAGTCTTAAACGAAAGAGCAGTCTTGCCCAGAGTAGAATCTAGCTCGGCTTTAATATTGGTTGGACTGAGGAGATCTTTCAGATGGAAATACTGAATTATATAACGGTGACCAATTTTTTCCATGTTTATAAATTCACTACGATCGTTTACTTTTAATGACCCAAATAAAAGTATCAAACAACGTGGCGTCTTGAAACTTAAAACATATATCTTATGTGGTTGCCACTTTTTACCAAAATATTTTTTTCAAACTATTAGCGCCATCTATACGTCAGGTCGGCTAGTGGTAACTGAGTAAAGACGGGAGTGAATGTAGTTAACTTACATTGTTGGTATTCCGGTTTTCCATATAAAAATTGTAAAAAAAAGAGAAATCATTATAAGATCATCCCAGGCAAAAATTCCATAAGATGTTCTTGTAATATCCATTTGAAATTAACTATCTTTACTGGTCTAATTTACTAAATTATGGCAAGTATTTTAGAACCATTACCTAACTGATTCTAAGGAACTGGAACGTGCTGTAGTTCATATTCTAAAATTGCTTTATGTAATCTGTTGATTTTGGGACAAATTCGAATCGATTATGGAATCAAATGTAGAGCCTGTTCTTTACCATTGTAAGGCCTTCTGCAATCGATCCTTTGTAATCAAAAATTTTGCTGGGTATACTTCCTCAATTTCTCCCTCTCTCAATACCTCAATTTTTGGTTACTTCAGGTCCAACTATATCTTCTACACGATGGTAATACAGGGTGCAATACAATAAGAAATTCAAGAAACTTTTTTTTTATCAATGTTTTTCATATTTAATTTTTTACTAATCCAACAATAACAAATCTAAAAAATAGATAATTATGTACAGTTTTTGAGTTTCATTCCAAGATATTGCAACAACTAAATCTTGTTATTACATAAAAGTGAATTAATTGAATGGAGTTACAATCGATTTGGAAGATAAAAAGGTTAAATACCTTCATTTGCAAAACATGAATAAATAGTAAAGCCAAACATTAAAAGAAAATTATTGTTCATAGAGTGATTACCTGCGAAGATGACCACAAATTTTCAGTTTGATAAATTTCCCTTAATCGTTAATAAAAGAAGAATAGAATAAAGAATAGAAAATCTTATTAAAATAGTTATCATTTAATCTTTTAAAATAATTCTTAAGTTCGTATCCTGTTTCCTCAGGTAGCACAGAAATGCGGCACCTTTAATGCTTGTTGAAAATCATTTTTAAGCATTTATTTTGAAAAATTTGCATTTTTCGTAAGTCTCTCTTTACCAAGTTGTGCCATATAGGTGAAACGGAAGACATTATAGGCTTTATAACACACTTATAAATAAAATTCTTATTTTTAAGGCTTAGACTCGATCGTCTGCTTAAAAATCGACAAAATATGTGTCTGGAAGGAAATTTTTTTTTATCTAAAATCAAATATCTTATGGCCTGTAACAAATATTTTTAGAATTTTTAAAACAATACTTGGCGTTTCACTTTCAAACGGAAAGCTACAATTTTCATTTATATATACTATTTTCATTTAAAACTTTTGAATTTGAATTGGGATAGTAGTATTTACGCAAACTATGATAAATCAGTAGCAGGTTCAGAGAGGAAAATACGTCGTGAAAGGTGGAGTATGACAAGAAGCCACGCAACCAAAAGTGTGGCTAAAAGCTTCACTTACCTTTTTGCAAAAATGCATGATATTTTCAAAACGTCAAATGTGCATCTCATAAAATCACCCCAAGATATTTGACATCATTTTGGATGCAGATTTGTTGAAAGTGAAAATTATGCTTCGGGTTTTGTGAACGTTGATCTTAATTTTCCATTTTTTTAAGTATTTGTTGCAGGCCATAAGACTATTTTCCATTTTCTTTAAGAGGGCGTTTGTTAACTTGCTTGATGAAATTAGAGCCGTATCGCCTGCATAATAAGCAATGCCAACTTCTTTAGGAAGTTTGGAATTCCGACGTATAGATTGATTACAAAATTTGTGATAAAATTGATCCTTTAAGTAGTCCTGCCAGAATATTTTTAAACGACGAGATACTCTGCCTAACCGAAACCGTAAATTCCCTGTTATCTACAAAGTTGGCAATAATTTTACACAAACACTTTAGCACGTCTGCTACAACTAATTTAAAAAGTACAGGGTGTCCGTCGGGAAGGTGTACTACTTTGTTTTGCCGCCATTTTGGTAAACATTAGTCTTGACAGTTCATATTTGGCAGTCGTGAAGTAGAGGCGTGGCAAATTTATTATGGAAAAATATGCGATAAACCAATGTGTTTTAATCGTTAAAACATTTTATCAAGATAAATCATATGATACTGTGACGATGAGAAAGTTACGTGAAATTTCTGGGAAAAACAACGTGCCAACAACACGCACTATTTATCGCGTAGTGAATGATTTCGAAGAAATTGGATCTGTAGCTGATAGAGCCAAGCATGGACCACAACGTACTGTAAGATCGGCTGAAAACGTTACTGTTGCTCAAGCAAGTGTTCAAAACAGTCCACCAACCTCAATTCGATGCCATGCTCAGGAGCTTGGCCTTCAAAGAACAACTTTGACCACAATTTTGCACAAAGATTGGCATTTGTTTCCATTTAAGATTCAGTTGACACAAGAGCTTCTTCCACAAGATCATTTACGCCGCCGTACATATGCCAATAGGATGTTACAGCTCGCTCATAAAAACCCCGATTTTCATGAAAAAATCATAATGAGCGACGATGCTCATTTTCATTTGAATGGATGTGTGAATAAACAGAATAGTGTGTTCTGGGCTATGAAAATCCCTCAAATTATTCATCAGTCACCTTTGCATCCCTTAAAAGTGACAGTCTGGTGTGCAATTTGGTCAGGAGGAATCATTGGACCTTACTTCTTTGGAACTGAAAACGGCGTAACAATAACTGTCAATGAGAAGCGATATCGTGATATGATTGAAAACTTTTTAACGCCACAACTGCATGCTTTGGGCTTGATTAACATGTGGTATCAACAAGATGGTACCACATCGCATATAGCCAGGATTACAATGGAATTACTGCGAAACCTCTTTCCATAATAAGTTTTTTTCAAGAAATGCTGATGTTGATAGGCCTCCATGGTCGCCTGATTTGACTGCTCCGGACTTCTTTTTGTGGGGGTATCTGAAAAGCAAGGTTTATGCAAAGAAAGCAGAAACGCTTGAGTAACTCAAACAAAATATTTGTGATGAAATTAATGAAATACCGCGTGAAATGTGTGAGAATGTAATGAAAAATGTGCTCAAAAGGGCTCCTATTTGTGAGGCTATCAGAGGCGGATATTTATCTGATATTGTATTCCATGCGTAATTGCCGACATTAAATAAAATATTTATCAATATAAGATCCATTCTCTTTCATTTAATCAAAAATTATAAACGAACAAAGTAGTATATCTTCCCGACGGACACCCTGTAGACCGTGATTTCTATCACTTATTTATTTATTTATTTATTTATTTTTTGTTATTTTTTATTTTATGGAAAATTCAATTTTATTTTAAATAACTAATTCGTTCTGAATGTAATTGTAAATGACACTCCATACTCATTCAGGCATATGCGACACCTGATCAGAAAATTATCCTTTGTGGGATCGCCTCAATTATTGTTTTAATGGACTGCTTCAATTTAATCAAAAGTCCTGGTATCGTTTTGTACACCTCTTGCTTGACATTATCCCATAAAAAAAGTATAATGCAGTCAGCTCAATAATTTGCATTACGAATCATTGTGCGCCCATCAGTACGAAACTCTCCTCTATTGCATAAGATTAAGATAGAAGTCGTAAAAACCTATTTTGTACAGACTTTAATATTTCTTCAAAGCTAGATCGACTTCGGTTAATCACTATCACTCACTGGTAAACCCCATGCCCATGTTAGCGAAAATTCCTGAACTTGACTAATTTGTACAAAACCATAAATGAACATTAGTAAAAATGGCTTTATAAATAACACTTTCGATTGTGATTTCTATAATTTGAGCCGGGCATATCGAAATGTCGCTATAATGCAATAAACTAAAATAATAACAGCTAAACGACCACGCATATAGAAGTAAGAATACATCAGTTGGGCTGAGGGAAGAGTAAACTTGAATTCACACTTTGCGTAGTGATGCACAAATATGCATTATAATCTTTAAACGTCGAAATTACGTAAGAAAAAACCTAATTTGTAGTGGGATGTGAGCTTTATAATGATTCATATATTGCTTATAAAAGGTATTTACTCGTATGTGATGAATACTGCTCATGTTGCTTACCTCAACGGTAAGATAACACACATCATTGGTTAAATATTAACTTTGCTATGCAACTTTCAGGACATTTTATCTGTCTCCTTCCAATCGTCATTTTCTGCATCCGCATCTGTTTTCCATACTTTATATCAATTTGGGACCATGAAAAAAAACCACATCAACGATTATGAAAATTGAAGCAATTCGGCAAAAATGTTAAAAACAACAAAATAAACCAAACGGAAAATATCGCAGAAAATCTATATTAATACAATGATAATTGTTATATTTTTGCTGATGCCACAAATACTGAAAGTTTTAAACCTATACTCGTACATACATACTTATGTATACAACATAACTGCACACTCAGACACATATTCAAGTGTACTTCAGTTATCGCGTATTCATACAGAAAAAAAAATCCTATAAAATAACATCGCAGTTCCTGTTATTATCATATCCTTCAATGATGCTATCGGCATAGGCCATAGCAGTGGCTGCGGCTGCGGATACGGCTATTGAAGTAGTTGTAGTAGTAGTGGTAATAGTAGCAGTAGTAGAAGTGGTAGTGGTTAGTTTTTCTCCCACTGCTTCAGACGAACTACAGTAACAAAACTGTAGAGAGCTGAGATGAGAAAAACGGCGAATTATTCATGTGTAAAATAAAGTAGCGATTTGCCTTTTTTCCGCTAGTGAAAACATTGAGCAGAAATGTGGCGAAATGTGTTTTCTCTTAGGGATTGGAGATGGACATATAAAAAGATCCTTACTTTTGGTGTTATAACAAACCTTGCTAAAAAGTACATCCAAAGAAGCAAATATTCATGACAGCTTGTGATAGGGAAGTGGTGGAAATTGCATAATCATCAAAGAAATTAACGCAGGGTTGTCATAGGAGGGAAACACCATTTTATGATGCCTCTTCCCTACATATTAATGAATGAGATGGGTGCAATGGGTGCAAATTTAAATTTGTATTATTCAAAAACAAAAATTGATTTGATTGATTGATTCTAAAAATCAGTTTCTTAAAATTGGCGGCAGATCCCGAAGGGTTTGATACTTTCTATAAAAACCCAAATAGACATGCACTGGATTAAAAGGACATCTAATATTTCGTAGGACCGAAGTTTATGTAACCTCTGCCATGGACTGCATGATATGTTATGTATGCATATGCTTCATTTGGTCTCTGAGTATTTGTATTAAATGCATAACTTATACAGGGTGGGCCATATGAGTGTTGGCGATTTAATTCTTAAATTTCTCGGTAACGCGCGGCGCGGGGTGGCGGGGGGATATGTTGTTCGCTGCGCCGCTTCCTGGAAATTTAGTCGCCATGGAGCCGTACACGGGAGTGCAGCGTGCATTTTGTGTCCGAGCGTATTACGAAAACCATAAATCAGTGATTACGGTACGACGTTTGTATCGGCATGAACACGGTTTACACGATTTAAGTGAAGTTCCAAGCGCCAATGTGATACGAAAATGGATCAGAATGTTCGAAACAACCGGCTCAACAGTACCAATTACGGTTCGTGGTCGCCCAGTTTCTGCAAGATCAGCCGACGTTATGGAGCGTGTTCGTGTTTCAGTTCAGCGAAATCAGCAACAGTCAACACGTAAGAGAAGTCAGTCTTTGGATGTCAAAAGAACAACTTTACGACGAATTTTGAAACGTGATTTGTATATGAAGGCTTATAAGATTCAGATAGTCCAAGAATTAAAACCCGATGATGCCAATAACCGACTTAACTTTGTCAATTTGATGCTAGAGCGGTTCAACAATTTCAACAACGTGATTTTTAGTGATGAGGCCAATTTTCACCTTAATGGCCATGTGAACAAGCAAAATTGTCGGTTCTGGTCCGAGACTAATCCCCGACGCTTGCATGAACGTCCACTTCACAGCCCTAAGCTTGTCGTGTGGGCTGGGATAACGTCAACCGGTATTATTGGACCATACTTTTTTGAGAACGAAAGAGGGCATGCGATGACGGTTAGAGCGAACAATTATTGCAACATGCTAGCAGACTTTTTGGTGCCAGCTTTGCAAGAACTTCAAGGCAATACCTCGAGGATGTGGTTTCAACAGGATGGGGCCACATGTCACACGACTAGGGTATCCATAGAGCTGCTGAAAATTGTATTTCCTGGAAAACTCATTTCGAAAAGGGGGGATATTGAATGGCCCCCACGTAGCCCCGATCTCTCTCCATGCGATTATTTTCTATGGGGCTACCTCAAATCGGTAGTCTACGAGAATAATCCGACCAATTTAGAGCAGTTGAAGAGGAACATTATTCAGGAAAGTAACAAAATACCGAGAACGAGTTTTCCAAAATTTGCAACTCCGGTTCCAAGAGTGTCAAGCAGCCGAGGGAAGCCATTTGGACAACATTATTTTTAAGTCTTAAAAATTCCCATGCTTCTACTTTTTAAAAATACAAATATATTTTTTTTATGTTTCGTAGTTTTTTTTAATTGAATATTTAAACCGCTAACACCCTTATGGCCCACCCTGTACTTTAAATAAATTTACTATATCAAAACCGAAACGAAACTGAACTTTTGAGAATGTTCATGGATTTCATATAATCGATTATTGATTATAATGTAGTTACATACAAAATTGGACAAACGCAAAGCAGAAATCGTTTGCCCAAATGCAGAGCAGCGGTTGCAAACGGGATCAACGTTAGTCCCATTTTGAACATGTTTACTTTCTTATTTCATTTCTTGTTTATTTTTCACTTTATGGCAATAATGCATACTGTAGGGTGTTTTACATCACATTGCGGTAAACATGCACATCATCCTCATCATCCAATTTGTCGAAATTATTATTATTGTTTTAGTACTCGTCAACATCATCGACATCCTCGACTTCAGCGCCAACACAAGAGCTATAAGTACCATTTTTTATAGCGAGAGGGAGTACTTGAACTAATGATGATAGGATGATAATGATGCAGCTGCAAACGCTGCTCATTATCTCCAGAACCGCTGCTCATCATCGTCAACCGTCAGCCGTCATTCAGCACATCCCATCATCATTATCATCATTTTGGTTATGTTTTTCTTCTTCTTCTCTATAATGTAACAATGATGATTTTGAAATTGTGATGGCCTGGTCGGGATGAGGGGGTTGATAACGTTGAATCTCCGTTGTAATTTTAAGTGGTTTGTTGTGTGTGTGTTTGTTTTTTTTTTTGCTTCATAGTCTAATAGCAGTATTATTAAACAAATCTACTTAAGTATAATTATATTTGTTTGCAACATGAAATTGTGGCGAATTTGCAACAAATTAACACTTCAATTTTATTTTAGTTGATACTCGACAAAAATCTAATTAAACTTTATTTTAATGTTTTTCTTTCTCTCTCTGTTTTTGTTCTAATTTTAGGTAAGTTTTCGAGAGCGGATTATATATATATAAATGAAATTTGGTTATAATTGAATTTTTGGATGGAACTAAATGTTATTTGTTGGAAAATGTTGGCGGAATAAAACAAAAAAAAGCGATTTCATTTTACAAAACAGTCAACCAAAGGTATGTAGTTATGTAGTCAAAGACAGGGACAAACGAAAAATAATTAAATTATGCCTGGAAATTAGCTTTAAGATTATAATGCCACTAATCGATCAATTCCTATCCTCTACTTGAGTAAAATGTTGCCAGTGACGTGACAAGCCGGCCAGCTGTTCTTCATCACTCTACTCGTACATTGTGCATCATGTGTCACATAAATTTGCAACAATTTGTGTAAAATTGTTGGTCCCCCCCTAGCCCGCCGTTTGCAATTCTCTTTTTCTGTTAATTAAAATGAATTCAACAACAAAATTATAAACGTGACAATGGCAACACGTTAACACTTTGCCAAACAATTTCTATATACACGTCTGTACTTGCGGATCTAATTAAAAAGCTGACAACAGCAGCTTCAAGTAAAAAAAAAAACAACAAAAAATAAATAAACCCAGTTATGCAACTGCCACCAAAATAAATTCTCACATACTTCATATTTAAGTGGCACAAAATAACTTAAAAGCCACCACCGACCAACCGGGCTACTGATGGTGATGCTAACAGCCAGCCGACCGAACGACTGCACAAGATGCTGGAATGATGGAAAACTGCCAAGGAGGGTAACGCTAAAGATTTTGTTGTGGGAATATGCAAAAGTTCCATTGTAATGACACAAATGGAAAGATCTGACGAACAAAAACATTTGGAATTTTGACGAAAACAACAATTAATGAGAGAGACTCTAAATGTTGATTGTGACAAATAGCTAAAAATTGAGCAAATTGAAAGGAGGAAATTATGAAATACTAGCCGTCCCGGCATGCGTTGCAATGACACTACAAGAACGCTATAAAAATCATTTTCTATAATTCAGTAATTACTTATTAATATCAAACTTTTTAACTAAAATTCAACATGAATAGAAAGGGGAAATTACACGGCTATTTGCTCAGTTGCTTCCAAATGTAATCAGACCCGGTTAACAATGTAGTATCCCTAAATATTGTAATATTCAGTTCACTACAATGCTCCCTAAATTATTTATGAAAAAAAGCCTACCTAGCGCGCACAACATACGAGGTGTGATCAAAAAGTAACCGTTATTTTTAAATTTCGTGAGTTACGTATGTTCGATTTTGGTATTTTTTCTGTTATGTTGGTACACATGTCTGTTATATATGTTGACAATATCAGCTATTTTGGATTGTCAGTTTGTTTTTGGCAGATAAAAAGGTTAGTCGTGTTTTGGTGTGCTCTTCGATTTGTTACTATTCGAAAAAATGGATCAAAAAAGCTGTATTAAGTTTTGTGTAAAAAATTAAATTAAATGTGCAAGGACATTTGAAATGTTGACTGTGACGTTTGGCGAGTCTACTATGAGCAGAACACAAGTTCAATTGTGGTATAACCGCTTTAGGGAAAGCCGAGAAGATGTCAATGACGATGCTCGTCCTGGTCGCCCAAGCACATCAACAACCGATGAAAACTTTGAAGCAGTGAAGAAAATGATTTTGAATAGTCGTAGAATCACTATTAGAGAGGTTGCTATTGATGTTGGCATATCGTTCGGCTCATGCCAAGTAATTTTTACGCTTGTTTTAGGCATGAAACGTGCGGCAGCAAAGATTGTTTCAAAATTGCTAAATTTTGAGCAAAAACAACGTCGCATGGACAGCTGTTGAACGTCCTCAACGACGATCCAGATTTCCTCAAAATGGTCATAACTGGTGACGAATCATGGGTGTATGACTATGACATTGAAACCAAAGCCCAATGGAAGCGTCCAGAAGAGCCAAGGCCGAAAAAAACACGTCAAGTTCGGTCAAATGTGAAGGTTTTGCTCACGGTTTTTTTTCGATTGCAATGGCTTGGTGCATCATGAATTCTTGCCACAAGGTCGTACGGTCAATAAGGAATACTACCTTGAAGTTATGCGTTGTTTGCGCGAAGCTATTCATCAGAAACGCACAGAATTGTAGAAAAACCAATCATGGATTTTGCACCATAATAATGCACCAGCTCACACATCGATACTTGTGCTTGAGTTTTTGGCCAAAAACAAAGCCACAATCATGCCTCTACCACCGTATTCACCGGACTTAGCCCCCGCTGACTTCTTCCTCTACACAAAACTGAAGGCACCGATAAAGAAAAGCGTTTTGCTACGATTGAAGAGATAAAAGAAAAATCGAAACAGGAGCTGTTGGCGATACCAAAAAGCGCGTTTTAGAAGTGTTCCGAGGATTAGAAGAAACGCTGCATATGTGTATTATATCTGAGGGAGATTACTTTGAAGGGGACAAGATAGTTATTGATGAATAAATAAATAATTTTTGAAAAAATTGAAAATAACGGTTACTTTTTGATCAGATCTCGTATATCCATCAACGGCAGCAGGATATGTGTAATAAATCTAACATTAATATTTCCAGTAGCTTATGAGATATAATCCTTTAAATCTGTGCTGTGTAGGCGACTCATTTCGTCTTTTTTAAAAACATAATCTAATGTAACACAGGGCAATTTCATGGTAAATACATTACTCTCAAATTTTAATGACGGCCAGTCAGTTACTTTTATGTTATTTGCTGTTTCGTTCCCCTGGTTCTAGAACATATCTCTGTCTTTATTAGCATATGTATGAAATCTTATACGAGAGCGGTCCCAAAACTCTCCGACCCGACAAAAGAGACGCAAAAAAGTTGGGAAGAATTCTCTTTATTTTCCAAAACATAATCTCCTATTAGCTCGACACACTTTTTCCAGCGACGATATTCAATAGCATGTTGTTCCTCGAGAGAAATTATAGGTTTCGTGGAAGAACTTAGGTTCTTGGCGGAATGTGTATACTTCGAGGAGGTTTCGTATTGGAGGAGATGAAAAGACAACGGTTGACTTCCTTTGAGCGACTCATCTTAATTATGAAGCCGTGCCGGTTAGAGTTGTATAAAGGTTGAGCTTCATATAATACTGCCTCCATTTGCTGCCATCCTTTTGATGTATATTTTCTGCAGCACCTGACGGGCTTACAAAGGATTGAGTTTAGAAATAGCATGCCTGGAAGTTCGCTACTTATATGTGACAAGTTTTGCAATATCCCCATCATCGAAAGTAAGAGAATTTGTTCCTTTTTTTATTTGGGTATCATCCTTTGCATTCTCTGCGGTCTTCCCGTTTCTGAAGATCTCCTCTTCCACTCTCATCTTAATTAAGTAACCTGGCCGGCTTCATATATTATTTCTTTCATTTGCTCCCACCCTTTAGGGGAGTGTTTTCTGCAGCACCCGACGGCCTTACAATTGATCACAAAATTTTGTGTCTTCTTGCTTGCGTATCTTCTCGTTAGCTTTTGCGTTCTCAGCCATTTGACTGACCGTGGCGCGATGGTATTCTTTCCATTCTTTGCTCTATTCCTGTTATCGGGACCCTCCTTTGAGCGACTCATCTTAATTAAGTAGTCTTGCCGACTTCATGTATTACTTCTTCCATTTGCTCCCACCCTTTTGACTATCGTTCGCATGATCGTAGGTTCCATCCCGCAAACAACCGCCTATCATTATTTGAGCGGCAAGTGCCTCGATGAATTTGATGAACACTTTGAGTAGTGGATAATGAATCGACAAGTCTTGTACATGCTTCTCAAACTGTGGCTTTCGGAATCATAGTTAAATTGTAGGTTCCGTTGAGTGAGTCTAAAAAAATATAGAACCCTTGTTACCTCACAGAATGTGAGAAGCTCTTCCGTGTCTCATTGATGAGATGCAAGGAAATTTGTCAGTGTTTCAGGGTCCCAAGTTCAAGTTGCTATATCAATCTGTTATACAGCCGTCTTTAAATATCTCACTGGACCCTATGACAATCATTGGGGCTATAGCGAGAGTTGACCAATATCATAGTAGAGCTTATGTTCAGAGCCAGATCAGGCATTATCTGGAAATTATCTCAACTGAACCTTTACTACCAACTGGATGGCCACAATCTTCGAACATACTTGAAGGCTTGCCAGGGGCACAGAGGACAGATGTTTATCAGGAGGACAGATGTTTATTGAAATCTATTTATTCGAAATTTCTCTCCCATATGTTAAGCTAACAAAATGCAACAGCTGTCAACCAGCATTTAACACTTTAATATAGATTATTACATCTTATTATAGATTATCGTTGTTATCAACCAGAGTAGTACTTCTTTCCCTGCGCTATTATATTATAGATATAAATGCTTATAAGGAAAAACAGCTTACCTTGGAATTTTTACTTTGCCGAAGAAATTTTAATTTGGGCTTAGATGGCAACGTGTGTCGCACTGAGGTAAGCAACAGTACGTAAATCATTGTTAAGCGATATTGCGTAATTTTTTGAAAATTGCTGCTTAGAAAAATTCCTGAAATTATAATAGTAATCTATGTTATTCCAAGGGTCCATGCGACCGCTTATCAGAAAGGCATTTTTCACTATCCTGAAACAGAAACATGTAAATTCCCTGGTTTTTGTTTTGTTTGAAAAAGCCCAATTTCTGCCTCTTCTTATCAGTAACTCCTTAATTGCAGCTAATCTCTTTTTTACACAGACCAGTCGCTATCCGTTATCTTTGACTCCGTTGGTAGCCAAGCAAATCCAATACTGGGATATTGAGACATGTATTAGAGTTGATCTCAAAACCGATCATGGAAATCGCTTTCCTTTTTTCAACTATCATATAAGAAATTTATATTTCATTTTCCAAAAGTAGTCATGCTATCATAATGACATGTCAATGGTAATTTATACATTTTAGATTAAATCTGTAAGTGATCTTACTTTGTGTGCAAACAAAATTTCGAACAAGATTTTAAACCGCTAATGTCGTCTTAAATTTTGCATTCATCTATTAACTAATAATACGCCATGCGCTCAATCATTTCACTGCGTCAATATGAAAAACTGGTCACTGGCAAGGAGATTAATGGACGATGTCCACCAGCAGTCACCCGTTCCGCCGTTTATTCAAACGTTGACATAATGTGAGAGTTTTGCAACTGAGGCTTCCACATGGTTTGAATTTCAACTTGTCTTGCAAATCTGCTGAAGTCAGCCATCGATCTGAATATGGCTTAAAATAAAAACATTCACTACTCACCATTGAATGAAATGAAACGCGTTTTAACACACTACTAAACTCTTTTGAGTGGAGTTTGCTCGTTTGAAATGTACCGGCCAACAGCATCATTTTTTGCATTAGCAACAACATCACCAGCAGCATCATTAACACCATCATCATCATCGTCGTCGTCATGGCGTACAGAAAACATTGACCTGTAATTGGACACAAAATGTGGGTTTCAATTACAGTTTTGTATTGCCGTCAAAGTTTTTAGTTTTAAGTTTTCAAATTCATCTCTCAAGCAACACATCCGTTTGCGAGCTCATCATTGAGTCATTTGCTGCATGCGGCAGCATAGAAAATGGCAATGAATGAAAAACTTTCGCTCTATTTTGCCATTTCGTGAAGAAAACATTTGATGTGACTTTGATTTGGAAATTGTGAGTTTATTCGAATAACTGCGAAACTTGTTGGTGTCCGTTATAAGTCATCAACAATGTTCGAGAGGAGTAGTCGGCAACATTATAATCATGTGTTTATGGCTACTTTGATTTCAAGTCAGTTAAATCAGCTTTAACTAATTGACTTTGAATTTTAAATGTGCTGACTGTTGTCATAACAGCTTCATTAGATGTAACTTATTTGGGGTATACAGAATGATGTGATGTTAATAATTAACATATGTCTAACGACTTTCGAAAAATGCATTTGATGGACATATTTATAGAGAGATTTTGAAGGTGAAACTAGAGCTAATTCTAGCAACATCATTTAATCGGGCAACAGCATGTTGCTTTCGCAATTAACACGACTTGATTGGCGTGTCTGCTGGTAATGGATATGTGGAGAGTTTTGGGAATTAAATCTATGTTATCCTCAACACCCCATGATTTGTGTCAATGAAAACGAAGAAAGTGATTTGGGTAACTTTTTAATTGAAATAGACAACTGAAAGGAGTGCCACAAAGGCATGAGAAGTCATGTAGACACCAATAATTGAATTTGTTCGCAAATTCCACCTCCATTATGGAGTACCAACATTTTGAATTTTCTGAATTTTGATTTTCGGTCCTTCAGTTTCCATTATTTTTCTGCGGAATTCGTCCTTATTGTCTCATTTCCCTATAAGTATCTCACTCGCTTATATCTTTTGTTGTTTGCCAATTCCATAGCCCAAGTCTCAAAATTCTTCCATACGTTCCTTATAACCTTAGAATAACTGTGGTATTCCTTTGGACGGAACGCTCATTTGTGTTGATATTGCGTTTTTTCTGTCTTAAGCTTTGCAAGGAGATTTCGCTGTCTTAGGTGCTTCATCCCTTCGCTCCCGGAGTAATCTTACACATCTGTCCTGCTTCAGGTGTTCTTTCCCCTTCGCTTTTTCTCAAGTCATATATCGGTCGAGCTTGAAGCGATTCGTTTACTATAAGCCATGACGCCTCTCCTTTTTTAGGAGTGAAGTGCATTAAATGTTAAGCAAGTATCATCTCAACACTCCATAATTTGTAGTAATGAAAACAAAGAAAGTGATCTGGGTAACATTTTAGCCGAACTGAACAGCTCAAACGAGTATCACAAAGGCATAGAAAGTCATGGGAATGACTATCATTGCAATTATTTGAAAAATCATCTTAAACTACTCAGATCATTCTTTGTTAATTTGTTATAGTAAAAGCTATCGATTTTAATTACTTTCAATTCAATTCAATTTCTTTTAGAATTTTGTTCCAAACAGGCTTGTTTTTCCTAGCCACAGTAGGGGAAACAATCAGTTTTCATTTTTATACCAAACTCATTCAGTCGTGGTTAGACAGACAACTCAATAAGCTGTCGCAAAAATGTAGTTTATTGCATTGTAGCCTATAGCAAATGTGATACAAAATATATTGATTAAGAGATTAAGAGGTAGAACCAACAAAATTTGTACTGGTTGTCTTAGGAGTTGTCAGTCCATGTAATCTTCCCAATAAGTTACAAGTTGCAACCATGAACCGATTTCGGCATAGATTCTCTGTTGGTGTCAGTGACAAACTCTATTGTTTTGATATTGTATCTGCACAAATGGACCATTCAAACCAGTAATCATTTATTCTCCAAGACAAACCTCTGATCGAAATTTAGCTAAATTTTCCGTAAATACTTTAGAGTGGAGTACGTACTAACTTTATTCAGAATGCGCCATGTTGGTCTATGTTTTGATATAACTACCATCCAAATTGATAATATAAACTGGGGTTTGTTACACTCAACAGTCTCGTTATACTGTTAAGGACATATAATTCAGTTAATGTAGGAATGCACGTAACTACAAATGCGTTATATCTGTCTACGTTCTGAAATAGTCTCCATAAAACAGACTCACCCCCTTTTTTATATCGACTCTGCAAAGCAGAACTTTCGATAGAATTTGATAATAACAAGCAAGTAATATGACTTGTGTAGATCAGGGATAAATTTGTACTAAAAACTGACCATATGTGACCATGCCAAGTCATAGATTTGATCAGAATTTTCTCATATTGTGCATTTACAACTCAATGTGATGTGATACAGTTCCACTACATACTAATGTTCCAAGCAGGACTGTTTCGGATCCTAAGTTGTGGGGCAGAAGCGGTCATGAACGACTAATATAAAGTGTACCCTACCATACAACTAGTAACTTTTGTGTCTGTCTATCCGTTTGGTTTTTTGCTTAAGTTGCGGCTGGGGTTTGCTTATTGAAAATAAAATTTCATTTGTGTTCTACCCATATTTGTTATATTTCTGCTACATATTTATTGTTTCGAAAATGTGTGTTTCGTGGCGTTACACTAAGATAGCGAGCCTAAACCTAGACATTCCTAATTACAATTCGTTTTTCAATTTAAAAATCAATTCATGTGGCTCTGTATTGTATAGTCAGGTTCTGATCTTTACTAGGTTGGTACAATTAGATTTTGATAGGTGGCGCAACATTTATTTCAATGAATGTATGAGACAGAAATGGTGTTACAACATAACATCCCAAGTAATTTTGCACTAATGTGCGAATATGGATAGTTTAACAACGGAACAACGCATAAAAATAGTTAAAACTTACTACAAAAGTGGTGATTCAAACATGATTCAGCACGGCCGATTTCAGCTTCATTGCATGAGAACTTTCCAGAAAGCGTAATTTCTCGTTTTGGTGACGTTAATTTGCCACCAAGATCATGCGATTTGACGCTGTTAGACTTTTTTTTGCGCGGCTACGTCAAACACCGTATTTACGCGGATAATCCCCAAACGTACTGCCCGAAATATGCGAAAAAGTGGTAAAAAATTACCACAAAAGGAATCACTGCTAAGTCGGCCATTGAAATTACATTGTATTTCATAATGCCAAGGTCCAAGCATTATGATGAAATAAAAGTTTTATCGAAATCATAGCTTTATGTGTGTTTTATTTGGCTTTACTTTTAAACCGCAAAATTGAAAACTCTGTATTATATTTCTGTATTGTATAGGCTAATTGTGATCAGTACAATTAGATAACGATAGGTGGCGCAACATTTTGTTTCAATAAATCTTACTTACGTATGAGCCACAAATGAAGTTATAACGTAACGTGTACGGTCTCAATCACTTTTGTACTGATGCTTCCATTTAACAAAGCATAATAATATGGTATACTTGGAAGATTTATAATTTTTCTGATTTTTTACCGAGCACTACTCTTGTTACCTCCCAAAATACTGCAATATATTTGTTATAATGTTATTTACATTATTTGAGGCCAGGCAATAATATCACAAATTTTTGGGACAACTTGGTATATCATCTATCTGCTACGTCCGTTGTTCCGTATAGTAAAAAAATGTCTGAAAATTTCTACAAATCAGAACAATTTAAATACTTTTAAAGCGATGTACGTGTTTCTCACCACAAAAACATAATACAAAAGTAGTTTTACCTCTCTTTTTGGTGTAATCCTTTAACATAGTATTATCATTGTAAATATCACCAAAGAAAATTACTTTTACATCTCGCTAATGGCAAGCTACTACCCTAATACTCCCATGCCATGCCAAATGCGTATGATTAACTTCTGTTATCATAGGACGACAGAAAACCCCGACTTCACATTTAACATTCAAATCTCTGCAACATATCCATACCGTATCCATATTCAAACGACACACCCAGCCACACAACACGATAAAAATGAGAAATATCTCTCCACTCAACAATTTATTATAATTTAAAACAAAAGACAGACATTAGATGCTCATACAATTCGAGATTGGTTTAGAAGGCGTTGCCACTGCTATAAAGCGGCCAAAGAAATCTGGAATAATCACAGTCAGCTCCAGCTTGCCCCTCCTCTCTAGTGAACAAAAAGCAAGAAATGTTAAATTTGACATTTAAAATTAACCACAAAAAACCGAGGGACAATTCAAAGTGAAATAAGAAACATATGACCGGCCCTAAAGCATAATTGTAGCACAATAGAATCGAGACAATTTACTATCTAATGCCTGTACTAAAGTTTGTGTCGCAAAAATCGTAGAAACAAATAAATGCAACGAAACCATTTCCTTTTCCTCCCTCATTTCGTCCCTCTTGCATTTGTCTCTACCTATTGTTGGTTAACAATAAAAGTCAAGGGCTAAGAACCCATTATGCGAATGTTTAACAATGGCAGCTCTACACATAACAGGATATTTCAGCATGAAACAAATCCTACATATGGATACGGTAGCATAGTGTGGCTGCGGATGTTTCAGGATATCCAGGGTCATATATAAAATGAATTTAGATGTGAGATAAAATGAGATTATGTGAGAAATGGAGAAACATTCACACACGCACACACGCAATGCAAGGATCTGAATTGAAAACAATTGAAATTTTTTGAAATAAAATCTTGATGGGGAAACATTGTAAGAGTGTAACAGTTAGAAACAATGTTTTTCAAATGAAAAGAAAATACAGAAAAAGCTAATCTACACCCACGAATGGTGTAAATGCGTATAAGAAGATACGAGAAAAATAATTTTTTAGATGACAAATTAACTTGCACAAAATTGCTGTAATATGGAAGATAGATGAAACTGAGTTTAGAAAAGTTGTAATATAAATTTCATTCATAGGAAGAGTGGAACTTTCCCTATCAATAAATTGCGATTACCGAGAGTAAACTTTCCTAAATTACAATTCGAGTCAAAACACCAGTTTTCTCACAGAATAATTGAAATTGCTTATACCAATCTAACTTGAGCCAACACCATATCTTTCTTCATGCAGCAATGTTGACATCATTTTCTTCTAGAAATGTTGAATATTCGGACACCAAGGTAGAAGTCGATAACAGCAACTACCTCAACTTTTGTGGTGGAAAATTATGTGTCAATGGTCTTGGATTTTCTCTGTAATCTTAACTTTCTGCATAGTTACGACTACGATTTTAATTTTTCTACAGAGAAGCTGTATCTACGACTTCAGCTATTTCTATGGAAAGAGTTGTAACGGCGGCCTCAGATTTTCTCTTTGGTAACGCTGTAAAAGTCGTGTCAGCGGCTTCAACTTTTCTATGGAAAAAGTCGTATCGGCGACCTCGACTTTTCTATGTGAAAAAAGTCGTGTCGGCGACCTCTATTTTTCTATGTAAGAAAAGTCGTGCCGGCGACTTTAACTTTTCTATGTGACCAAAGTGAGAAAAGTCGTGTCGTCTTCTCGGCGACGTCAACTTTTCTATGTGAGAAAAGTCGTGTCGGCGACGTCAACTTTTCTATGTGAGAAAAGTCGTGTCGGCGGCGTCAACTTTTCTATGTGAGAAAAGTCTTGTCGACGACCTCAACTTTTCTGTGCGAGAAAAGTCGTGTCGGCGACCTCAACTTTTCTATGTGAGAAAAGTCATGTTGGCGATTTGAACTTTTGTGTGTGAGAAAAGTCGTGTTGGCGAACTCAACTTTTCTATGTGAGAAAAGTCGTGTCGGCGAACTCAACTTTTCTATGTGAGAAAAGTCGTGTCGGCGACCTCAACTTTTCTATGTGAGAAAAGTCGTGTCGGCGACCTCAACTTTTCTATGTGAGAAAAGTCATGTTGGCGATTTGAACTTTTCTGTGTGAGAAAAGTCGTGACGGCGACCTCAACTTTTCTATGTGGGAAAAGTCGTGACGGCGACCTCAACTTTTCTATGTGAGAAAAGTCGTATCGGCGACGTCAACTTTTCTATGTGAGAAAAGTCGTGTCGGCGACGTCAACTTTTCTATGTGAGAAAAGTCGTGTCGGCGACCTCAACTTTTCTGTATGAGAAAAGTCGTGTCGGCGACCTCAACTTTTCTATGTGAGAAAAGTCATGTTGGCGATTTGAACTTTTCTGTGTGAGAAAAATCGTGACGGCGACCTCAACTTTTGTATGTGGGAAAAGTCGTGTCGGCGACCACAAATTTTCTATGTGAGAAAAGTCGTGTCGGCAACCTCAACTTTTCTATGTGGGAAAAGTCGTGTCGGCGACCTCATTTGTTCTATGTGAGGAAAGTCATGTTGGCGATTTGAACTTTTCTGTGTGAGAAAAGTCGTGTGGCGACCTCAACTTTTCTGTGTGAGAAAAGTCGTGTTGGCGAACTCAACTTTTATTTGTAAGAAAAGTCGTGTCGGAGACCTCAACTTTTCTGTGACAAAAGTCGTGTAGGCGACCTCAACTTTTTAACTTTCTTGTGACAAAAGTCGTGTTTTCCGACCTTAAATTTTCTATGGAAAAGTATCAGTGCCCGAAGTCAATTTTTCTATAGGCAAAAATCGGGTCTGCGACCTCAACTCTTCTATGTGGAAAAAAATCGAATCAGCGACCTTAACTGTTCTGTGTGGAGACATCGGGTCTGCGACCTTAACTATTACATATGGAAAAGTTGTGACTGTACCTCCACTTTTCTATGTGGAAAATCCGTGCCTGAACACCTCTAATTTTCTATGGAAAAAGTTATGTCGACGACTTCAACTTTCCAATAAGAAAAGTCAAACCCATAGTTTGAACTTTTCCATGGGAAATGCTGTGACCACAACTTTCCTGTGTGGAAAAGCTCTGCGACTTCAACATTTCTATTGAAAAAATTGACTATTTTGGTTTTAATATTGAAATAGCTGTTGCCTTCAGTTTCAAACTATTTATAGGAAAATATGATTCCGTCGAAATTGTCGAAATCAAACATTCTAATAGAAAATTTAAGACCAATGGAAAATTTAAGCTTCAACATTCACTTTTCTCGAATCTTTTGCAAATTGTTGAAATGAAAGCCATATTCAAACGATTGGTGGCGAACTAATTTCCGCATCTCTATCCAAATTGCTATAAACAAAAGCCCTTAACTTTTTTTTATTTGTTTTTTGCTGTTGTTCAGTTTTTATGATAGAAATGTAATCTTTTGCCGGTACAATATCAGTGTTGCCATACGAATATATGTATAGGTATATATATGAGTATATTTTGAAAAATTTTCAACATGAGATTTGATCCAATAAACTTGTTCAATTGAGCAATTTTGGAAAATAAATGTATTACCAATCAAATTTAGTTGTTGTTTTATGTCATCTCCTGTGACAGTTTTGGTCGTTAAAACAAACATGACCAATTAAATTCAGTTTGCTGCCATCGAAACACCCCACAATAAAATCTGTTATACGGAAGGACGTACGCAGGGACGAAATTCTGTGTATGGGTCATCTGAGAGTAAGCAGATGACGTACATACTCGTACGCTATCGACGTACATACTCGTACATAGTGCTATCGACATTGTGTGTGTGTGTTTGTGTGTCGCCATAAAGTTATGGGCCACATTTTTGTTTGAAAATTGGCATAAAATTTGTCAGCTGGATTTTGATGTGACTGACCACATACGAGTATGGGGGACATATGATACCACAGAGAATTGTGGCTGGATTTTGCCAACTTTTCATGGCTTACAGTTATTTATATAGGCCTAAAGCCATAAATCATTTGATTGAGATCGACGGCAAAGAAAAAAAAATATAAATCGTTCGTTTTCAATTCATGACATCAACATTAATTAGCCTACAATAACGGCCAAACTATGAAATTTAATTTTTTTTTCTGAAAGAGGGCAATTTTTACATTGTCGATTAATTTGTAGGCAAATATTGCACATGTTAGTCTCATTACCCTAAGGCTGCTACATTTCGGTGTTGCAATGATGACTGACTGCATCCAATCCTCAGCAGGCAATTGATTTAACTGACTACATATTTTGTACTATTTCAAAATACGACTGCAACATTCTTTAAATCAACTTACATTCATTTCAAAATCTGTAGAAATTAAATAGTTGCAACCATTTTTGGCTGTGGCTATGATGAATTTTGGATTTTACTACGACTTGGTTTTATGTCACCATTAGCTAAATTAATTGAGTTTTCACTAATTTATTTATTTATTTATCTATCGGAAAGTTGTTTTCAATGGTTTTGTTTACCAAAATCAAATATGATGTTTATGGCAATTAGTTGTTGGTTAAGAAAACGCTTAAAACTGAACAGTAAATGTAATTTTGGTGGCCAAATTGGAAACTATGCGAACAAACAACAGATATGATAAACGAGACAAAGCTTATACTATAACAGAAGACACAGTGGTGTCAGTTGCCGTGTAAAATTTTCAATATCATGGAAAACTTAGAGGTTAATATAACTATGATTTAGCTGAGTAGATAAAGTTATAAGAGCTGTCTTCATTAGCTGCTATCGCTAAAAGTTTATAATTAGTAGTATTGTGTTTGAGATTTATAACATGGCATTTAAGAGCAATGTCTAAACAAAAGATTACCATTGTCTTTCATCCGCAGTGATTTTTATATTAGCCCGAAGAAGTTACATTTTGTGCAGAAATTACATCAAAACCTTGAGCTTACGGAAGATTTGTAGTGCACCGGAATCGGTGTAGTCAGTGTTTTCTCTCATAAACCTGCATATACAGATCAAAAGTTATTCATGATATTAACACCAATTTCAGTCAAATGAATCACCCAATGTCATTCGATGCTGGTGCCAGAGTTTGTGTAATGCCAGAAGGGATATGATAAATCGATTGATTCGGAATTTGTTTTGAATTAAAACACAACAGATGGAACAAAATTATGACTTACTAAAGTCTTACGTTTAGAAATCATAGGGAAGCAATTGAATTTTGTCAAATATGGGTGGTACTTTAAGGATCGTGGCAATTCAGTCCATTTTCATTTCGAATACAAAGTTGACTAAACCCTTGACAAGTGTTAGGTTTTATAGAATTTGACGCAACTGAATGAGAGATATGAAAGACCTGGGAACATATGATTTTTATAGGAAGTACCAGAACAAGCATTTTGCCAAGAAGGACGGACAAAATTTGTAATTAATACAGCCTATAAATTGAAGTTTACATAAGAACAATTTAATTTTGGTAAATTTATATGGGAGATACCAGAAGAAGTTTGGCAATACTGTCATTTTTCATTTGTAGACCTAAGTTCATCATATATTTGACATAATTTATTGCATTGGCTTGAAATAGTGATCAATTGTATGGATGGTGCCGAAAGAGGCGTGGCTAATTGGTCGTTTTTTCTTAAATTTTATCAAGCATTATGGATCAATATAATGGACAAAAAATATGATACTTCCGCCTACCAATTACGAAATGTTGGGGAAAATATTGAATTTCCAAACACGGACCAATTTATAAGGGAAAGGTATTGATAATGCAATTAATTCTTATTCTCAGATATAACTACAGCTAACGCTTGACCTAAATCAAATTTGCTTATATTTAGTTGTGAGTTAAAACTGGATAAAATACAGGGTGTCTGTCGAGAAGGTATACTACTTTGTTTGTTTATAAATTTTGATTTATTGAAAGAGAATGAATCTTATATTAATAAATGTTTTATTAAATGTCGGCAATTATGTATGGAATACAATATCAGATAAATATCCGCCTCTGTTAGCCTCATAAATGCGATCCCTCTTGAGCATATTTTTCACTACATTCTCACACATTTCACGCAGTATTTCATTAATTTCATCACGAATATTTTGTTTGAGTTGCTCAAGCGTTTCTAGTTTGTTTGCATAAAGCTTGGTTTTCAGATACCCCCACAAAAAGAAGTCCGCAGCAGTCAAATCAGGCGACCATGGAGGCCAATCAACATCAGCATTTCTTGAAAAAAACTTATTATGGAAAGAGGTTTCGCAGTAATTCCATTGTAATCCTGGCTATATGCGATGTGGTACCATCTTGTTGATACCACATGTTAATCAAGCCCAAAGCATGCAGTTGTGGCGTTAAAAAGTTTTCAATCATATCACAATATCGCTCCCCATTGCCAGTTGCCGTTAAGCCGTTTTCAGTTTCAAAGAAGTAAGGTCCAAGGATTCCTCCTATCCAAATTGCGCACCAGACTGTCACTTTTAATGGATGCAAAGGTGATTGATGAATAATTTAGGGGTTTTCCATTGCCCAGAACCGACTATTCTGTTTATTCACATATCCATTCAAATGAAAATGGGCCTCGTCGCTCATTATGATTTTTTTCATGAAAATCGGGGTTGTCATGGCCGAGCTGCAACATCCTATTGGCGTACTCGCATGTACGGCGGCGTAAATGGTCTTGAGGAAGAAGCTCTTGTGTCAACGGAATCTTAAATGGAAACAAATGCAATTCCTTGTTCAAAATTGTGGTCAAAGTTGTTTTTTGAAGGCCAAGCTCCTGAGCACGGCATCGAATTTATGTTGATGGATTGTTTTGAACACTTTCTTGAGCAGCAGTAATGTTTTCAGCCGATCTTACAGTACGTTGTGGTCCATGCTTTGCCCTATCAGCCACAGACCCTTTTTCTTCGAAATCATTCACTACACGACAAATAGTGCGTCTTGTTGGCACGTTGTTTCTCCCATAAATTTCACGTAACTTTCTCATCGTTACAGTAATCGATGATTGATTTTAATAAAATGTTTTAACGATTAAAATACGTTGGTTTATCGAATATTTTTCCATAATATATTTGCCACGTCTCTACTTCACGACTGCCAAATATGAACTGTCAAGACTAATGTTTACCGAAATGGTGGCAAAACAAAGTAGTACACATTGCCGACGGACACCCTGCATATGAAGCTAAGTATTTGTGAACCAAATTGGTAATTTTTCGTAAGATACCAGAGGTGCCTAGTAGATTTTTCAAATTTTTCAAAATTTTTTTTCTAAATTTTGTCCTGTATTATAAAGTTATGCGATTTACAAAAATTATGTTACTGCGTACCACATGAAACCCCATTTAACATCCGCGACTACAATCTGTCGAAATATTTGACTAAGTCAAGTTTTTGGTAGTTTCATCAAGATTTACTTGGGCGATCCCAAAACTACATAACAAAGAAGACACACAGAAGTTGGGAAAAGTTTTCTTTATTTTTCAACAAAATGTCTTTTAGCTCGATATTCAATAGCTTCTATACCCTGTTTATAGTAGGAACTGTCAAACTCCTTAAAATAGCCATCAACTCATTCATTGTTGGCAAATCTTTTACCGCCGAGCCATATTTTCTATTTCAGAAACAGAAAATAGTTCGAAGGAGCTAAATCTGGAGAATAAAGTGCTTGATGAAGCCATTTGAACTTTAATTTATTAATTTTGACCATCGCGATAGTTAATGTTTGAATTGGAGCAGTATCTTAATGAAACAAAATTTTCTTTTTCGCTAAATGCGGCCCTTTTCAGAATTTCATTATCTAAACGCTGCTATAAATTAGCATGGCACTCGCAGCTGATAGTTTCTCTTTCTGAAGGTAATAACAAAAATAATCCCTCGCACGTCAGAAAAGAAAACAGACATCATGACCTTGCCTGCAGATGGAACCGCCTTCGCCTTCTTTGGACACGTTTCTTCCATTCCAGTCCACTGCTTTGGCTGTTCCTTTGACTCAGGTGGGAAGTGGTGGACCCCTGTGTCATCCATGGTTATAAGTCGACGCAAAAATTCGGCTTTATTACAGTGAAACATCGCCAAACACCCTAATGAAATCACGACACTGTTTGTAAAATGTTATGCCTTTTTTCTTGTGGCACTATGGTTCCAATTCACTATAGGAAATCTGGGGGGAGCTCAATTGAGGAGGTAAGAGCAGGAGTTCTGCAAGATAGATGAAATCCCTCCAGCTTTCCAAATTTATAATGGTCAGCGTCCGTCATAAATGAGTGAACTCTTTATTTGTCGTGGTTACGACCATCGAAATCACTTTTGCTGACTCCTTTTTGCTGTTTAAGAAGACTGTAGTAACAAAACGCAATTTTCAACCAATAAATATACACACGTGATACTTGATTTTTTGTTAAGAATGATGTCAATCGAGATTGCGGTAGCTTTCCTCTTCATCATGTTCATAGTTATGCCGAAAAGATCGCCTAGTCTCTTGCCCTTCGACCATGGTTTGATGAGAAATGGCTTAGTAAGATCTTTACCTTTTAATCTGAAAGGATTTTCGACCAGTGCTGTTCTTTAAATATCATGTGAACTGGTCAAATAAAAATGAAAAGTAATTGGCATTGACTATTAGCTTCAGCGGAAGATAAACGATGTGAACAATATCATCACTATCCGGCCATCGCTTAAACGGCCTATTTTATGGAGTTTCTTTTCTTTGGAGTTGGTTCATACTGTGAGACTATTTTTGATTTGACTGTTTCTTTTTCCTTTTTTGTCATGTGTGTAGTAAATATTCATATTTCATCCATTGTAACGTTTCGGCATAGACGCAGAATACGATGAAACATCCTTTGACATTGTTTGGAAATCATCAAAAGGTCGAGCCTATAATTCACTGTACCAAAACGAGCCACCCATATTTCTGATAAAGACACCAGATATACTCGTATTTATGTCATAGCTCTTTTGTTAATACTTTTTCCATTGGTGACTAAAAATTGCCTGATATCACTTTGTCGTCAATTTGACTTCACTGGATTCCTTTTCAAAGCTTAAAGAGACTGCAGTAACATTTTACATATTACAGCCGTTGAAGTCTATACTACAATTGCAAGCAAGTAACACGTTGATTTCAATATCAATTGAGTTTACTATACAATTATAGCTTTACTTATCAAGTGGCTCTATAAATTGGCAAAGACTACTATGTATCTTCGGCGATTATCTTTATCTATCATTCCAGTTTCGCTGGTAAACCAAATCCAAGCATAGCTTTGTCTTCTACATGCACCCGAAACGATGAAGGTATATATTATTTGATAAGGCAAAAATATGGAATAGAGAAATAGAGTTTAAAATATATTTCAATCAAACATGTTTGAGATCCTTCTATCCGGCTGACTGGTTGACACGATAACTGTCGTAAGTCTATTAGAAGCTTCATAACACAGGGTCATCCAGCGGTTTCAAAACCGACGATCTAGCAAGACTATCAGCTGTTAAATACCTGTCATTTGAAGTGTTATTTATTTGGTGAAAGGTTTGCCATTTATGACCATGGAACGTTTGGCAACCGAAGAACGCATAAAATAAATTAAAACTTACTACAAAAGTGGTGATTCAAACGAAATTCCACACGATCGATTTTGGCTTTATTCCAAAAGTTTCCAGAAAGCATAATTTCACGTTTTAGAATTGGCCGTCCAGATCATTTAGGTTAGGTTAGGTTAGGTCAATGTGGCAGTCTGAATAGACAGACTCACTTAAACTGTATAGTCCATTCTGATACCACGGAAACTAGAGATATGGATGTCCCCAGTCTCCCGTTGAACTATACTGAGCGCCTTAAGAAGCTCTTAAGTCGGACATAGATATCCAGATCTCCTAGGCCCTTAAAGAAATAAGAGCCTAGCGTTGATCTCCGATTGTTCGCCAGGGCTGGGCAATTTCAGAGAAGATATTCTATTGACTTCTCCTCCTCTTCATTCCCACAGCTCCTGCAGAAGTTACCAGTCGCAACACGCAATCTCACTGCATGTCTTCCAAACAGATAGTGTTCCGTCATGACGGATACAAGAAATGAAACGTCGGTTCTTGATAGCGACAGCAGTGTGTGTGAACGCTCCAGATCTAGGCAAGGCTACATTTGACGCTGTTGAAAAAAAGTGTTTACGTTGATAATCCTTAAAAGTACTCGCCGAAATGTGCGAAAAAGTGGTCGCAAACTACCTCAAAAGAATCGACAGCTGCAACCAATCCAGAGACGGTCATTTAAATGGTATTATATTTATAATGTAATGGCAAGGTCCAAGCTTTATAATAGAATAAGAGTTGTATCGAAATCATAGCTTTAGCTAATAGTTAATTCATAGCTAATTCCAATTCGCAAACTGCGGTGACTTATATTTATTCGAATGAATTGGTTTAAAGTGCTTGTCAGGATATACTCTTCTGCTACATCCTATACAAATGGCTGATTCAATCCATATATCCTTGGGTTCATATCTGTTATTTACTTGCACTAAAATTTTTCATATGTGATAAAGGTGCTCAACCTTTATCAAAGTAAGGTCTCAGAATGAAAACTTATCATTTTGCTGTACCCCTTATGCTACATTCCATGCAAATTAACTGATTTGTCAAAATTTCAGTAATGGACAGCAGTAGCAGTTTGTTCTCTTTGTTCATTATATTAGTTTACAATTCTCTGTAGAACTTGCGAAAAATTGTCAAAGTAACCAAATACTCCTGACAATTCCCATATAAAGGGCAGAACTTTTTTCACCAAATACATGATGCTCCAAAGACATAAACCAAAGACTGTATTTAACCCATATATAGTCTTTGCTTTATGTCTTTGGAGCATCATGTATTTGGTGAAAAAAGTTTTGAGAATTGTACTGGATTGGATTTCTATTCAGCTCCTGTATCGCTCACACTATTTGATCGATTTTATCGAAATTAATTGTTGCTGTTGTAATCTTTAATTCGTTAACAATTTTTTTAAGCTATTAAATTTTTGTCAATTTAAGATAATAAATTTACAAATATTATTTGTCCATTGCTTTGCATTATAATTCTTGCTAAAACTTAAAAAGTTCGACCAGATAACCATGCCATGCTTGGTATCTCCCCCATACAAATTACTTAATTTATCCGAGATTTTTATCTTTCGTTCAATTGAACTAAATTCTATATAATTTAGCCCGCATCAGCATTTAATAACTTTAGTTTTGTGAAGGAAATTGGACTGGGTTGATACACAACTTAGCATACCTCATATACAAAATGGATCTAATTAGCAAAAAATAGTGATGCCTCAATAATTTCAGAGTGGTGGACTTTAGAAAGCTGTAATTTTGGCTCTATTATTGTGAAGGTGAAGGCATATATAAGTCAGGAATATATAACTGAGTATTGATCTAGGATGGTCTTACTACAGGCCTGGCGCAATCTAGTCTTACTACGGGCCTGGCACAGTCTAGTCACTTTTAAGGTTTAAGCTTGCAAATCAAATTTAGTTCTTATTCAGCGATGAATCTTGTATGCCATCACCTCTGAGAGGTCGCCTTTCTGAGTTTCTCGGATCATCAGTTGACATTGTTTGTTGTAGGCGGTGGCTAAAAATGTCTCTCTTTTTTTAGCTATTGCGTTTCCTGCTTAACCTTCTGCGTGCTAAGGCTTCAATCAAATCATAATCCACATCGTTGTTATCATCTCAGATCAGGCTTGCGCCTATAAAAGTGGAAGCACATTTACATATATTATCCCGTATTTATTCTGTACCTGCAAATCACCCCAGTGCATGTGTTTGAGCTTAACTTCCAATATCGTAATTCACAAACTCCTGAAGTTCTTAAATATTAACTTCTTAAATTATAAATTTACAAAATTTTCGAAATATTGAAGTTTACCATCTTGGCTTTATTAAATTCCTAAGCTATATGGAATTCCATCTATTACTCTACTCCGATATCAATTCAATTTTCATTCTCTATTTCTCGTAATGCAATAAAAATCTCCTAAAAAATCACTGTAGTTTATTTCATTTCAATAAATGGAGAGATAAAACCCAAAGCGAGAAAAACAACATTTATGGATGATACAACTTCCACATCCAAAAAAAGATACTAAAGATCCATGAAACTACAACCAGTGGTGTCTGTCTCTGCCATCCATGGAGGAACTTGTGTAGTCTCAAGTCTCGACACATGTAGTGCACACTCCACCTCCTCTCGTATGTTTTGCCATAGATACGTAGCAACAAAATCTTTAAAAAGTTTTGTTGTCAACGTTGCAGACAAAGCAACCAAATAGCTGTCGTGTGTTGGTGTTACTTTTTATTTTGGCTTTTTTTTTGTGGAAACAAAACAACCGAAATTTATTTTGTTTATAACGCGAAAATTCACGTCCAGTAATCTCGGCAAAAGATGCACTGCGTCATCAGGGTAGGCATCCAGCGTTGTGATGGAGGGAGGGGATGGGGGTCGTAGGTACTACGTGAATATTGTCTAAACTATAGAAACTCAAATAGAAATCCATATGATGACGATGGTGAATTATTACATGCATGATGAAAACTTTTGCAATGTACACAGAAACACTCGAAGAAAATAAAAGAAATCAAAAGATTTAGTCGAAAATGACGGAAAAGTTGAGGAAAGGAAAAAAATTTGCAACTTGGTGTTCTACAAAAGCGTAAGGATGGAATTCTCTAAATTTTAAGCAATGCAATCCATCAATAGGCTAATATTTGGATAGTCTATTGGACTATGTCACATTTTGATATGAACTGATATCATCGGCAATTACCAAAATGCGATATTAGGCTTAAAATTGCAATCCATTGGTAAACGGATGAAGAATAAAAAGTACAGCTCATTTGACTTTGAAACGGATAATTTTTTTAGAATTGAAATTTCTTCTCGAATGTGACATCTGATGAACTACATTTTTATGTTTTATAGAAAATTTATCAAATTGCATTCTTCCACAAATTAAAATATCTGAATGATTGTATTTAAAATCATTAATTTATTTTCAATGTTAGAACTGGTTTCTATAAAATATCACAAAGCGCCTAAAAGTATGACACAAAGTCCGCAAAGATCATCGTCAGCTTTTCGCATATATGAGGAGCACTAAGAAAAATTCATCTAACAGGCTTGGAAACGAAATTGTCTATTTTGTTTAAATTTTTGTGTATGTAATTTGCATCTCTTTGAATTTTTTCAACGTGGCTGCTCCATTTTGATAATTTTTATTGGGGGTAAAATCAAACCTACCAAATTTCACCAGTAATAGCGTTATTGACGTCATATATGCTATTGAATACTATTTCTTCTAATCATTTTATGTTATTTCTGGCAATAATCAAAAGTTACAAGGCGATAGAGCTAAGAGTCAAGGGGTTGGAAGCATTCTTTCAATAACTGAAAGTAAATCTCTGCCTACTCTCTTCAGTCAGCACCAAATAAAATGTTCGCCTAGTAGATTCAAACAGTTTGTTCTTGTTTGATGAAATTTGATATTAGTTTGATTTAAGTCCATGCCATTTAACATTTTTTAGCGATTACAAACCAACGCCCATATTTTCTAGGGTGAGAGCTCTGCATACTTTGAGTGTAGTATAAATTATGGTACCAAACATTGGAGGCTTTTAGTTTACTCGAACCTACTGAAAAGATCTTAGATGAAGAATTCCCTCCGTTCTAACGTTAATATCCCTAACAAATCTTTCTTGGATTCAAAAGACAAAATGTTCGCCTCATTGGTGCAGGACGTTTTTTCTTTTCTGATTTAGTTTGGGGCGACTTTGATTTAATTCTAAACTATTTAATTCATACTGATTATGAAAAAGCAATGCACACATTTTCGATTGCAAGATCACAGAATGATTTCAGGCGAAACGTAAATCTTCATAGCAAATAATGCACGCATTTGGTTTAGTTTAGTTTGATATCCATATCCATGTCTAGATCTAAATTCTCTTCTTAAAGAAGTCATGCTACTCAAGCTAAACTATTGATTCGAAAAGGGCCGATGTGAATTCGCGATTTCGTGTTCCCCTTTCAAGTAGGCGTCGAGTGTGCATGAAATTTGCTCACTGTCATCTTTTCAAAAAGATTGTCCATGTTTTGTTCCTTCCAAAAGAAATAACGCGCATATGTGCTTTCCCTTTTAAAGTTATTAAAGTAGGAGATTTTAAGGATTTCAGGTTAAAGAGTTTTTGGACTTTACCATGTAAAGGCTTCGAGACCCCGTAGGGGTCATAAGTTTGTAAAGATTTTATGTAAGGATCAGGATTTGGACTCGTTAAGGCTTGAGGTTTTAATATTTCATGCTCTTAAGGTACTAGGTATTAATCAGATTTACGTATTTAAGATGGATCTTTCTAAATAATGAAAAATCACGCCTGAATAGACTTCCAGTGCTGTAAAGCGCCTTCTAAAAGAATTGATACATATTCGTGTCTTCTAGCAGTTATTTTCATGTAGAGAAAATGTAAGGATTTTTAAATATGTCGGTCCTTCTTTCTTAGACGTGCTCTTCTATCAATTGTAAGCCTTTTCTGTACCTTCCAAAAGAAAGGATACGCATTCTTAATTCACTCCCGTAGAAAGACATCTTCCTGTTCAATAAGGAGCTTAGCAGACTTCCATTTACTTCTGAAACTAAGCTATATTGTTTCCTTCTAGTAGGTATTCACATACTCACGCGTGAATAGACTCCCAGCCCAACAATATTCTGAGCTATTTCTCAATTCAATGTTATTTCCACCACGTTTTTGGCCGCCGTTTTCTGCACCGCTTATAGACTTCAATGCCGAAAGTTATTCGTGCTGGAGAATTTTGACGATTTGTATTTAAGTTTAGATATGCACAGTTTAGTTTGTAAGCCGAACTAGCCTTCAAGCTCAATTAAGCTGAGTTATGAGCTCAGCTGACATGAGTTCGTTTAATTAATAGCGACCAAAAAGCCCTTTGGTTTTTTTCAAGAAAGTCAGATGGTATTGCCGTATTTTAATTTAAACACAGAAGATAAAAATTTGTTCAAATGTAAAAAAGTCATGCTTCTGGAGTAATTTACGTAATTCAGTTTTGAAATACGATTTAAAAACGGACTTTACTGGCTTTATTTAATATTTCATATCAAGATTTCTTGAAATATACAGAAAACTTTCATACGTTATTCTAAATATTTCAATGGATGTAACAATAAGGCGAATGAGACTAATGGGGCTTCCGTATGCTGCGAAACTGTGAAGTTGATATTACCTTGTTGCAATACTCGTATGTTACTGCAGTCTCCTCAATTGTTTCAAATAATACAAAGAAAATGAAACTGTCAAACTGTCAAAACTGGCAAACTTTAAAAGTCATTGATAATATTTTCAAAGCAATGCTTTCAATTAAACAGCTGATAGTTATTTTATGTAATAACTTGAACACATGTTATTCTTTGAGTCTGACTACAGTACTTTGTATCTTCGAATATACATACATACGTACACATATATTATGTATGCACATACATTTTACATGCAAACAGGTTTACATTATGCCACAGATTGTTTGTTACATCTATTGCCCGATGTTAAGAGCTACTTAGTGTCGTTGTTGCTCTTGTTGCTGTTGTTGCTACTATCGCTATTGCAGTGGCAGTTGCTGATGTGCAACAACATTATGATGCCTCTTTGTGTTGCTGCTGCCTGTAACTGCAGTAGAAAAACTCACACTGACGTTGACTGTCGCATTAAAAGCACTCAACTGCAGCAGTTGTGTAGTTTTTTCTATGCTGCAAGTAAATACAAACGATGTGTTGGAGTTTTCGATTTTGAATTCTGTTTTGATTTTGGTGTTTTTTTCTTTGTGCTCCTATTTTTTGAAGGAAAAAAAATACATTTCATATCGTATGTATTGTTTGCCATTGCGTCAAGGTACAATTTCTTCGACGTGTATACAGAGAAATATACAGTAAAACTTGTAGCCATATGCATACATGAAAGGTATCATGTTGGACGTTTGCAAGGCTTTCGAAAAATAGGCCTGTTTTAAGGTATCCTGCTGTTTTCTGAGAGATTCCATTAATTTTTTGATGAGCCTTTTCCGAGGATGTCTGAGGAATATATTCACCTTTTGCAATAAAGACCACTTAAAAGAAAAGAAAATGACTTTTAAAAAGATTATTAGAGCAGGATCCTTATAAGGAGAATATGTATTTTTATTTCTTTTTCTTAATGCCTTCCAAAAATGCTCTTTAATATTCACTTTAAGAAAAGCTTCTGTTCGAAGTCTACTCCAAAAGTATTTACATATTTCCACCTTCTCATCTTAGGGATAACTCATAAACATAACTGATAAACTGATAATTGATAAACATTCCTACTTTATTTTTTAAGGAGGTATATATGAAAGGCGAAATAGAATGACATTGACAGCTTCCATTTGGTGATGCTTGGCCTTCTTATTCAGTTCAAAAGTTCCATGTCTTACATAGGCCACCAAGTTTCAAGATATCCTTTGATTTTCTGAGAGATTCTATAGATTTTTTCAATGTGCTTTTTCGGAGGATGTCTAAGGAAAAGAGGATATCATGTACAAAAAAAAAGGCCACTGCAAGGATAGCTACAAGAAAAAAAATTAAAAATCTAGGCTTTTTTTAAACTCTTCCGATTTCCATATGGGGAGATTCAACAGACTTTCCATATACCTTCCTGGAGGCAGCAGTAGGTCTTCCTTTCGCATTATACAAGTTTAAATTATTCAGAACCTACATATACCTTCTTTTCCTGTTGTAAAAAAAATCGGTACACATTCCGCTTTCTTTTCTCCAAGGATACCCTGAGTCAGTTTCCTGCTAAGAGATAAAATAGAAAGAGATTTAGTTCTTCGATTGTCTTACCTAATAGAAGTTATACCATCGATGGCACAAAATAAATGTCAGATATACCATTCTATATTCCTCCTTTCTCTTCCTATCAGAAGCGTGTGTAACAGTATTTGGATTTTTTTGTATCTTCAAAAAAACTGCATTTAATGTTCACTTCTTTAAGATGATATATTGCAGAACTTTAATGGGAAAGTTCCGCATATTTCCACCTTCTCGTCTTAGAAAAGACTCAAATACGGGCCTTCTTCTTCTCTTCCGAAATGCCTGAAAAACCTTTCTGCTGTCTTTTCTTAAGCTGGGACATGTGAAAGACGAGGTTAAATGACATCGGAAGGTTCCATCTGCTGATGCTGGACATTCTTATTTAATTTTAAAATTACAAGTGTATATAAGACGCCACAAGAAAACCAACTTTCTTGTGGTAGCCAACGTGGCAGGAGTTAGCATTCTTCTACTCAAAAAGAAGGGAAATGCGATCCTTCTTTTTTCCTTCTAAAAGATTCGATACTCCTGTATGTTTCCTTTGATGAAGGAAGTACATAAATGGTCTTCTCTAGAAAGCAATAAGAGCGCTGTTTGGGCACTTTCATGTTAATATCTTGTTGAAGAAATTTTGTCCTTAGAAAGCCTTATTGTTTAGTTCTGCCAGGGTCAGTGTTTAGCCCTGTAACCGAAACATACTCACGTTTTCTTTCTTTGGCACTTCGTATGCTCTTCTTGGTCCCTTCTGAACGAACCAGTACCATTCTTCTTCCTCTTCATTAAGATGGATCTAAATTTAAAAGAAGTTTGCATATCTCCGTCTTCCAATAAAATTTAAACGTTACCTTCTGAGGGTATAGTTTCGAATTGTCATTGATTTTTTAGGGAGATGGCTATCACAGCCTTCATTGCTTCTAAAAGAATTGATACACATTCGTGTATTTTGGGAGCTTTTTACAAGGTTTCTCTCTCTCTCTCTCTATATCTCTCGTCTTAATGGGAATATGCTACCTTCCCGTCCCATTCTAAGGGCAATTTTTAAATATATAGGTACATATTTTCTTTTTATAGGAAAGCACTTAGTAGATCTTCCATTGGAATATAAAGTAGATAAAATGCCCATTTCTAAGAATACTAATATCCTTTTTCGTTTCTTGTATTTGTTCTGTAAAACCCAGCATGTCCATCTATGGAAGACAACTTTTCTTACTTTTTGAAATATACCATATTATTGGGTAATATCCCTTATAAAATAATAAAAAAAACTTTATTTCCCCTCTCTAAAGCGAATTGTAATAGTTTCTAATTTGGAAGACAACGTGGTAAGAATTTGCCTACTCTTTTGTGGAAGGAAGGATGCTCCCTCCTAAATTTCCCGAAGAACATTAATGTTTCCCTTATTTAAAAATGAATGTAACAGGTCTTCCTTTTTTTAAGATGAAATCTGTGAGATCTTTCTTTAGAAGTCGTCGTCATGTATCGTGGAGTTGATGAGTGCAATGAAATTTTGGCAAAAAATTGTCTTAGTTTATATGTGTTGGATGGATGGATTTGTAACATTGCAATTAGTGTACAATAGGTGGAGCTTGAGGCGGTACAATAATTTCAATCGCATGATGTGTAATCAACTTGACATTACTTATAACGTATACGCAACCAGGCTCTTTTGTTAATAAATATTAATACGTACAAATGATAGGTATGATTTCTAAAGAAAGTTCAAAGTCGGTGCTTATGTTAACTGGCTGCAAATACAAACTTGTTATCAGGCTCTTCAGGCCTTTTAATTTTCCACTGAGATCCGGTCTCTTTTGAACAGCAACAATAGCTATATTGTAATATTTCAGCCTAGGCTACCTTAGTACACAATGGTATCAGAACTAAAATACATTGAAAACAATTTATATGTATGTCTGCACATATGTAGATCCCCCTCTCTCCCTCTCGCTTCCTTCTCACTCCGCCTCTCCTGAGTGCCATTATAGAAGGCTGTTAGTTTCAGGCGATTTACATCAGAATTGACAAAGTTTAAATGCCAATAAATTATGGTCTGCTTGAATTGATTGCAGTCCCAAAACATGCGTTTTACAATATCAACTAGAACAGCCACAACTGCAACAACAACAGCAGCTAGTGCAACGGCAGCTGCAACTTGCAATGCATGCAACATTAACATTAACATCAATTCAAACACCATTTAAAGCTATTATGACGACGACAACCTGGTAATTCCAATTCGTATCTTATCGAATATTTACGTTTATAGTTAGTTTTGTACAACAATCAAATGAAGCCGAATGTTTGGAGTTTCTTTGTTTATGGAAACAATTTTCAGATCTGTTGTCGTTGTCTGACTACTGATTGCTGGTTGCACATTTAAAGATGTCGCAAAGTCAATTTTGTATCTAAAACATTTCAATTCAACAAATTATTAAGAAATAAATGCAAAAGTGTGCCAAATGTTTTTTTGTTTTTTCTTGTTGTTAGACTATTAAAATTCCTTTTAGTTTGCCTGACATAACTTGAGTGACTTTTAGGCCATGACTTCATGCGATGCTCATGCATTTCAAAGAATGTCGAGCGTAGCAGAATTGCCCACTTGTTAATTAAATGGGTGAGAATATGGTAGTGAAATTTATGCATCATCCTCACAGGTTTTCAAGCATCTATTGGTCTGCATTATAACAAAGACGGAATTTAACTTATGAATAATGCGATACTGACATTTTTAATAAATATCATAAGTATGGAAAACTAAGGTACAGTACAGCTTCTTCCAACGAAGCCTTATGCAAATTTAACATGATACAGGGTAATTTTTTAATCGTAGTTTTTTTTTTAAATCGAATAAAATACTCAAATTTGTATCATATATTAAAATTTCGATAAATTGGTCTTTGCCATTTCATTTTTAAAGATAATTTCATGTAAACCGTGTCCCAACAAGAATGCAAGATTTAGATGACTGATGCAGCAATTGATTTCTTTCTCTGACTGTATGACATGTGGCGCCGTCTTGTTGAAACCACATGCCCTCCACAATCATTTCTTCAATTCTAAGCACGAAAAAACTGGTTATCATTTCACGATACCGAACACCATAAAAGGTCCAATGATTCCTCCAGCCCAAAATCCACACAACACAGTGACACGTTGAGGATGCATTTGCTTCTCGTGAATCACTCGAGGATTTTCCTCACCCCAAATGCGACAATTCTGCCTATTGAGGAAGCCATCAAGATGGAAATGGGCCTCGTCACTGAAGATGATTTTATTGGCAAAATCAGCATTTTCATATTGTCTCTCCAATACCCAATTAACGAACTCCCATCGCTGTTCATGGTCAGCTGGCTTCAGTTTCTGAGTCAATTGAACTTTGCATGCATGAAGATGCAAATCTTTCGTCAAAATTCGCTGCATAGTGGATTTGGAGACACCAATTTGCTGAGATCCGTGTCGAATTAAGGTGGATGGAGTTTGAGCGACATCATCACGTACAGCTGCGACATTTTCGGTCGATCGACCTGGTCGAAGGCGCGTTGTTGTCTTTACATCACTAACAGACCCAGTTTTGGCAAATTTATCCATTAATCTCTTTACAGTTGACTCTTTTGGAGCATTGTTGTGACCCCAAATTGATCGCAATTTGCGAACTCTAGCCGCAAAACTTTCACCATTTTGGTAAAACAATTTCACAATGTGAATGTGTTGTTCATTCGTGTAGCGCTCCATTTTTACTAACCTTGTACCTTCTGCTAGCAAACAATAACAATTGTTCAAATGTCCAACAATGACACTTCGAATGGCAGCAAATTTAAATCTTGCGTTCTTGTTAAGACGCACCTTAAATATTGTCCGCGGCTCCGTCTCAAAATGCCCATTCGGAAGGTCCAATTTTTCGTCACTTTTTCGAGCATTTCGGCTTGTATTCCACGAATAACGCGTGTTATGTTATCCTGTAAGGCTTCAATAGTGTTCGGCTTGTCCACATAGACTAACGACTTGACGTAACCCCACAAGAAATAATCAAGAGGGGGCCAACTGACAGGGCCAAATCGAGAGATAATCTGCTTACCAAATTCATCCCTCAACATATCCATTGTTTCACGAGCAGTGTGGCTTG
The DNA here is from genome assembly GCA_019455685.1 of Philornis downsi. NCBI lineage: Eukaryota > Metazoa > Arthropoda > Insecta > Diptera > Muscidae > Philornis > Philornis downsi. The sequence goes on along the minus strand of JAHXMU010000686.1, from coordinate 108,284 downwards.
TTGCACAGTCCTGATGAAACCACATGTCAACCAAGTTCAATTCAGCCAATTCAGGGCAAAAAAAAGCAAAACAATTCCTTGTGGTTGAGTAACACATGCCCAATCGCTGAGAACGGCGACGACATTTCACGATCGTCATTAACACCGGTCGCTAAGGCTGCAATATTTTCTTCGGTATGCACTCTACGCATGCGAGTCGATGGTTTTATGTTTAACAAAGTAAATTTGGTGCGAAATTTAGAGATAGAGGTCGATTATGACGACCATAAAATGGTCGTATCAAACAATGGACAGTTGTCACAGAGCACGAATTTTGATAATAAATTTCAACGATTTGCAATCGTTGCTCCTTTGTTAGTTTTCCCCGTGATGAAATGGCAGAGTATACTGTACACTTTCAACTTTGACAGATGACGTTTGGACGCCATTACCAACCAATGTTGCCAACATGAAAAACTTAAATCTTAAAACATCACCCTATATAGGTATATAGGTAGTCAAATTTTATAAATATTAATTGATAGTGGAACGTATCACTAAGAATCTTTTTCAGAAATCTGCCATTTTCTAAGTTATTACTTCAAAACCGCAAAATAGTCTAATATTTGAAATTATAAAATTCTATTCCACATTACAAATCAATGGTAATTATTATAAGCTCATACGGCTCAAGTAAATATGCGTCAATGTCGCAATCAAATCAATATTTATCAATCAATTACAAAAACTGTTACAAATCTGTCTGAAATCCAAAATTTTCGAAAAACAGTTTGAAAGCAACATCAATCATGCCCTTAGTATCAAATTTTTTACAATGGTCAATATATATATATAGATATATATATATATATGAATCAACATTGGTTTAAAATCATCAATTTCCAACCATTGTCGTTAAACTTAAATTTTAGTTTGCGCTATTTAATTCGAAAAGGACGACTTTGAAAAAACTGTCACTGTGTGTTTCTTTATCGAAACGGTTTCCAATTAAATATGGCAAACTAACGTTTAAGGTTTACTGTAATAGTTGGAATTATTTAATAGCTTCGAATTCAATATGGCAAAATAAAATTTAAGGTTCACGATAACGATTTAATTCGACGGCTTTGACAAAACTGTCATACGGTTTCGATCAAACCGGTCTACGGTTTCGGTTTTGAACTCTGTACGCACCATTTTTCATACCGCCAACATTTTACCTATATATAAAATTGTTTTCGTATGTTTTAATTTGTAGTTGGTTCCAAGATGTTTTTTTTTGAAGCATTACCGGAAAATTATAATTGGATTGGCAGGGACTTGAATGAGGTGAGGATGACTTCGTAAACTAGTCCTAGCAAGAATAGCAAGAATAAATAGTCCCTAAGAATAGTATAATCATAGTTTCTATGAATGTGGTTTAAGTGTAATTTCAACTTCTTAGGAGCATCTTTTTAACAACTTCCAATCATAAAAATTATATATATATATATATATATATATACATACACTTAGGGAAATTACACTCATATAATACAGTATTAATTGGTAAGCATTTATAAAAACTGAATTTTTTAATCTTTATAAATTTACATATAAATCACAAGTTTTTTCCCTTGTCCATGAGATCCGCTACAAAATTCGCTGAAATCGATTCCAAAACCACGGCATCCCCGTAAAGATCCTGTTAAATTCATCAATGATTATTCAAAATTTTAGTTGCTTTTCTGAAATTTCTAATGTTATTCTGATACGCAGCATTGAAATGATTTACCTGATAAAGATTTTAACGTTTTTCGATTAAATAACTAACAATACTTCGTCAGACCGGATAAAAATGGGGTTTTCATAAGATCTGGCGAAAAATGGCCTGAAAAGATACCCGTAACAAGAACATCTCTCCTGTAACAAGCCTGCGTTACACTCATTGATAGTTATCCAAATTTTCACTACTTTCAGATCGCGAGTACAGGATCTTTTTCACATCTTTAGATGCTCTCTCTGCAAGGAAGCCGCATTGATTGATTCATATAATGATGTTAATGTGTCATTTTTTAAAATGAGCCTTACAAAATCAAGCCTTGCAATCGAAAGATAATTGGAAGCATGATATAACTATATTTTTTGAAATAAAATTTTAACTTTTTAGCATTGTCGCAATTATAAAATAATTTATTAGGCAATCACAGCTCTTGCAAGTAATTACAATTTAATTAACGCTCTTAATAACTTGAAATTGCCCTCTTTTTAATAGCATTTCAATCGAAGCGTTTTCCCTCCCCCCTCATTTTGCAATTTTTCATGCGGCCAACACACCAACACAACAAAGTATATGAAAAGGGTAAAAATCATAATTAAACAGACAGCCCTCTCCAACAATTTATTGGTCAATGACCAATTTGCAATTAACCACCATCGTCAGGTGAAGAAAAACAAAATTAAATAAATGAAAAGAAACTAAAAACTAAACAGCAATCAGACCCACGAAAGTTACATCACAAATTGTTTAACATACTTATTAACTTATTGCTTGGCTTTCGTACGCGCGCAATACGAAAAATTTCTTGAATTACGATATCGTACGTAGTTTAAACACGATTTTTGTCTTGTGTGTGCGCGAAACTCTTTGGCTCTTTGTGTCTTTTACGCTGCCACTGAACTTAAGTTATGCGTGTGATTTGTCGTACGTGCGACGACCGGCCTGCAACTTGGGAGTATTACACCACAATACAAATATTTGGTTGTGGTGGCGATAAGTTGCGGCATTTTGTCGTCGCGCATGCGCAAATCGCTTGAGTAAATAGAAAACAAACAGTTGACTAAGGTGGACGGACGAATGGCCTGAGGGAGACAGGGGGAAGCCTAAACGTTTCCACAATAAAATTATAGTACGCTCGAATTGTTTAGTAGATCGTTGCGTCAAATTGTCTCACTTCGTCAATTACACCTTCATTATACTGCGAAACAATAACAAAATTTATCAAACTGTGTCCGGCAATAGAAATTCATTGAAGGAATTAACTAGTGGACAGAAATCAACCGCAACAGAGTTGTTCAAAACCGGCCGAATTTAATGCGTATGTGTGTGTGTGCGCGCAATGAGCAATTTTCTTTCTGTTTGTTTTATTAAGCTGCCATATAAATACGCGTTTTGGTTTGTAGGTAACCTAAATATGGCTGCGTTTTGAAAAATTATTTAGATATTTAAATCAGTGTTGTGAAATTAATATAGCAAAAAAACCGAACAAAGTAGCATCTACCTTTATTAAATTTAAAAATATAAAATAAAATAAAGTTAAATAAAAAAAATAAAAATTATAAAAATAATAAAATAAATAGGCAGGAAGGCCGTTGATTATTCTGACCTTTGGTTTATCCAACATTGATTTGTGCCAATATTTTATGAGTCACATACCAAAGACAAAAGTTGGCTGAAAATATGCTCAAATGGTTACTAATTGCATTTCAGATAATTTACTCGTAAATTTTGTTGACACGAATTCGAATTTTTTGGTTCTTTTTCAAAAGGAATTCAAATTTGTGTTATCATACATGAATTTTTTTTACGTTGAAGGGCATGGAGAAAGTATATATTTTTGTCAATATCTATAATAAAGGGTGTCACAACAAGAACGCAAGATTTAAATTTGGCGCCATTCGAAGTGTCATTGTTTGACATTTGAACAATTGTTATTGTTTGCCAGTAGAAGGTACGAGGTTAGTAAAAATGGAGCTGTACACGAATGAACAACGCATTCTCATTGTGAAATTGTTTTACCAAAATGGTGAAAGTTTTGCGGCTACAGTTCGCAAATTGCGATCAATTTGGGGCCACAGTAATGCTCCAGAAGAGTCAACTGTAAAGAGATTAATGGATAAATTTGCCAAAACTGGATCTGTTAGTGATGTAAAGACTACAACGCGCCTTCGACCAGGTCGATCGACCGAAAATGTCGCAGCTGTACGCGATGATGTTGCTCAAACTCCATCCATCTTAATTCGACACCGAGCTCAGCAAATTGGTGTCTCCAAATCTACTATGCAGCGAATTTTGACGAAAGATTTGCATCTTCATGCATACAAAGTTTAATTGACCCAGGAACTGAAGCCAGCTGACCATGGACAGCGAAGGGAGTTCGTTAATTGGGTATTGGAGAGACAAAATGAAAATGCTGATTTTACCGATAAAATCATCTTCATTGACGAGGCCCATTCCATTCCATCTTGATGGCTTCGTCAATAGGCAGAATTGTGGCATTTGGGATGAGGAACATCCTCGAGTGATTCACGAGAAGCAAATGCATCCTCAACGTGTCACTGTGTGGTGTGGATTTTGGGCTGGAGGAATCATTGGACCTTTTTTTATGAAAATGAGGCATGTCAAGCGCAAACAGTCAATGGTGTTCGGTATCGTGAAATGATAACCAGTTTTTTCGTACCTGGAATTGAGGAAATGAATGTGGAGAGCATGTGGTTTCAACAAGACGGCGCCACATGTCATACAGCCAGAGAAACAATTCAATTGCTGCATCAGTCATTTAAATCTTGCGTTCTTGTTTTGACACCCTTTACATTGTACAAAATTGGGCGCCGATAATTTCGTATATCAATGTGCCGTAGAGAAACCTTCATTGAGTTTGCCGGTAATAAACATTTGCCTGTTATAAATTGGCAAAAATGATATTCCCTTGAATAGTGAAAGTGAAAATTTATGAAGTAATCAGTTTATTTTTATTCTATCTCTTATAAATTTTGAGATATTTAGCGTATAAGCGACAACATTACGTAACTCGAAATTTATTATTTTGAAATATTAACAGTTTTTCAAAAAACGCCATTCCCGAAATTTTTTTCAAACTGCACTTAGGCGACTTCTCACTTCCCAGTGACTTTAGCATTAATAACAAAAACCATATTCTTACTCAAAACAATCTTCTTCTTCTTCTTAGGTGGCGACTGGAATAAACATCCTTATCTATTATACGCCGCCTGTAGAAAATAATTCCAAGCTCTTCGATCTTCTCACACCAAGCTTCGGCAGTATTTCAAAAACCTGGTCCTTCCAATTGAGTTTTGGTTACCCTCTTCTGCGTCGTCCATCGAGTTCGTTCCCAGCCAACGCAATCGCTGTATATTAATGCGTTTGACCACGTCGATGTCGGCGTATAGCTCATACGGCTTATTGTTCATGCGACGGCGATACTCTACGTTAACGATGATGGGTCCATATATTTTCCGATCCGATACTGATTCATCCACTTGTGTCATAAGCCAGAATTCTGCGCCATAAAACAAGACGGGTAGAACCAACGTCTGGTACAGTCGGATTTTTGTTTGTCGAGAGAGGGCTTTATCATTGAATCGCTTGATTAGCCCATAGTAACATCTGCAGGCAATACTCCCCTCTTTATCTCCATGCTGACATCATTCGTTTTGTTTACAGCGGAACCGAGCTATATGAATTCTTCCACCACTTCAAAATTATAGTTGTCAACATTCACACAACGTCCCAAACGGGTAGTCTTTTTGTTCGTTGAAGCCAATAACTTTGTTTTGTCCTCGTTTACCACCAGATCCATTTTAGCTGCTTCCTTATCGATACTTGAGAAGGCTGCAGTAACATCTCGCAGCTTTCGCCCAATAATATCTATGCCATCTGCATATGCGAGTAACATATGACTTTTATTAAAGATGGTACTAGTCGTGTTAACTGCAGCTTTCCTCATAATCATCTCCAACAGTATGTTGAAGAAGTCGCACGATAGACTGTCCGCCTGTCTAAATCATTGTTTGGCGCTTAGATCTTTGCCTATCTTTACTGAAGACCTCGTGTCAGTCAGTGTCATCCTACAAAGACGTATAAGCTTTGTAGGAATTCTAAATTCGGGCATGGCCTCAGACAGTTTTTACCATATCGGGCTATCGAAAGCAGCTTTATAATCGACGAAAAGATGGTACGTGTCGACCTGTTTTTCTTGGGTCTTTTCCAGAATTTGTCGTAGTTTGAATATCTGGTCAGTTGTTGATTTACCATCTCTAAAGCCATACTGAAAAGGCCCAATCAGGTCATTTAAAAACGGCTTTTGTTTTTACATATCACACCCGACAGGACCTTATAGGCAATGGGTAAAAGACTGATGTCGCGGTAGTTTTTACAAACATTTGGATCGCCTTTTTTAAACAAAGGACAGAGTACACTCAAATTCCAATCATCGGGCATGTTTTCCTCGAGTCAAATCGTATTTAGGAACTGATGCAGGCTGTTTATCAGCTCATCGCCACTAGTTTTAAACAGCTCTGCTGGCAGGCCATCAGCGCTCGCAGCTTTATTGTTTTTAAGTCGCAATACTGCTGTTATGATTTCTGTTTGGCTTGGAGCTGCGCAATTTATGCCATCGTCTATAATTGGGGTGATTTCCTCCCTCACTCGTGCTGCCATCTGGAACTAAGAGCTTATAAAAATGTTCTCTCCATAGTTGCAGCACATTCTGCGTATCTGTAACCAGATTTCCCTCGCTATCCTTACAGAAAGGGAGCCCTGTTCCATACCCTGTACTTCTTAGCTTTTGGTAGTATTTTCGGGCTTCACCTCTATACATGTACCTTTCTATTTCCTCACTCTCACTCTCTTTCCACAACCGCTTCTTCTGCCTAAAAAGTTGATGCGCCTCTCTTCTCTTCTCCTTGTAGCGTTCCCTGCACTGCACGCGTTACAGTTGGCCGCAACGTTGCCCTGAATGCAGCATCCTTTTCCTCAGACACTATGCGATATTCTTCGTCGTACCAGAGCCTGTCTTATTGCGGTTTCAGACAGGCTGGTTTTTGCGGCAGTTGTCATAGAATGCGCAATATGTTGCCACTGTGCGTTAGGAACTCAAAACAATACTTAGAGATAAAATCACTTTTTAATTATAAAACAATCCTGTATTTAGCTCTTATTTGTCTTAATAGGTTGTGAATGCGTAGAGTTGTAGGGAAACATATCACAAATTGCAAAACGTTTAACATGATTTTACCATTAACGAAATTGGCTCGCCCAATTTACTATAACGTTTATTTCCGGTTACGTTCTTTTTGTTTTCATTTGACCTAGCAAGAAGTTATGAGTTATATAACATTAATCTTTTATCTCTTACGCAAAGGAAAGAGTTAATCTTATTTCCAAAAACTCACAAACAATAAACGCATGTATGCATGTATGAAATTGGTAAGAAACTGAAACTTACTACTAATTATGAATGATATTATTTCTGTGGGTTTTTTTATTAATCGTTATCACTGTCTTTATGACTTTCCCCCCAATTTCCATATTCTGCTGGTGCTGCTCGTACCCTCCTTTATGGAACTTTGTTTATTGCTATTATAGCCATTTGTATAATTTTTGTTTTCTGGTCAAACCTTTTTTGGGATCCCTCAACCTTATTACCCCGTCACCCATATGACCATAACTATGTTTAATCGCTCAAATTTATCCAAGTGGGAAATTTAGATGGTAATTGGTCTGTTGAACGCTTTGCATTTCCGTTTTATGTTTGGCTCTTTTTTTTATTAGCGCGTTCGCTAATTTGCCACTTTATGGCGTCGTTCGCACGTTTGGAAATTCGTGCTCATAGTAGTGGCAGCAGTAATAGTTGTGGCGTCTGTGGTGTAGATAAAACAATTACTTTAGTCTCCCTATTCGACATTCGTTTAATTTGCTCGATAATTTGGTTTAAAGGTAATTTTGAATAATTACAACATGGATGGACGTAGTTTCATCTGTGTGATGATTACAGTTGAAACTTTGTATAAACTTTAGTACCTTTCTTTTAAAAAGTTATTGTCATGGCCTGGTTAAGTGCATAAATTTTTCTTTTTTAATTATACCTTCACCTGATGGATTGGAGCCATACAACATTTGATACGGCAAAAATGTAGCATCCGAAAAAAAGCTTTTTTCAAGTATCTTTTGGCCAAATGTGTTTCATGACTTTCTAAGTCGAGTGAGCAATGTCCATCCAGACAGGCTGACTTGTAGACACGATAATTGCAGTAAATCTTTATGAAACTTCTTATAATTAAATACAGTTAACTATTTTGCAAATCGTATACGGGGTGTCTGCCAAACCCCTTTCGGTGTCTGGCAAAAAAGAATTGATGAAGAATTGTATCTCCTGACTCGTTCACTGCAGTAAACCAAATTTTTGTCCACTGTATAGGGTTATCTATTTTTCGTTTTCAAGTGAAGTTATGTAAAACACACATAAAGCTACGATTTCGATGAAACTTTTATTGCATTTAATGTTTGAACCTTGCCATTACATACGAAGTAAATGACCGCCTCTGGAATGGTTGCAGCAGTGTATCCTTTTGACGTAGTTTTCAAAAAATACGTTCCATTGACATCTGCAGACCATAATGCGCACCAAACAGTCAGTTTTTTCGGATTCAATGGCTTTTCACAATCACTTCTGGGTTCTCCGAGTTCCGTATGCAAAAATTTTGCTTATTAACGTAACTGCCGAGCAAGAAATGTGCTTCATCGCTGAAGAAAATTTTGTTCGAAAAATCAGCATTAAAAGCATGTTGTTGTAGCACCCAATCAGCATATCTACGGCATTGTGAATGGTCAGTCGGCTTTAATTGTTGCGTGAGTTGGACTCTATATGGATGAAGCTACAAATAGAAAGACAATATAATGAGCCGTAAGATATGCTCAATTGCTGAGAACTCTGTCTAATCGACAAATTCGAATTCGCCACAGTTTTTCAAACAGAAGACAGATATTTGCGACAGTGCGTACATTGCGATGATGCACAGGCCTAATCACATCTGTAACGCTTCCAGTCTCTTCAAATCTCTCTCTTTATAATTTTGCCAATTTCTTGCATAGTAGCTCGATTATGATGACCATAATCACCCCATAATGCACGCAAAGTGCCCATGTTTGAATCACTATTTCTGTAGTAAATTTTAACCATTTGTACGGGTTTCTCGGTTGTTAAACGATCCATTCGTAAATGGCAAACCTTTCACTAACAGCTGACAGCCCTGCCAGACCGGTGGTTTTAAAACTACTATATGGATAATCTTATATATTCTTACCATGCTTTGGATTTGATTTGAAACAAATCAAATAAGTAACCATTTAATCATTACATTCTTATGTACATGTCACTGTCTGTTAGTAAATTCCATCAAACATGGTACAGATTAAGCATTTCCCAAAAATACGGTTTATACGAGTATGTGAAGTTTCATATGAAGAAATTTTTATATGAGAAAAGCTTATATCATGAAATTTTCATGTTCGAAAATCGTCGATAATCTGCATTATTTTCTATACGAAAAGTACCTACGGGGATTCCTTTCAGCGCGAAAATGAGGATGCTTTTCTATATGGAGACACTTTTCTACATAAAAAGTGCATATGAAGTCACTTTTCTATGTAGAAAGTTCTCATGAGACGCTTTTCTATATTAAAAAGTAACTATGAAGACAATTTTCTATATGACAATTGCCTATGAACAAAAATTTCTACATAAATTTCCACGTAAAAAGTTCTCATGAGACACTTTTCTATATTAAAAAGTTACTATGAGGACAATTTTCTGTATGAAAATTGCTTATGAAGAAAATCTTCTACATGAATGATATCTATGGAAACACTTCTCTATATGAAGAGTTCCTATAAATATGTTTTTCTCCACGAAAAGTTCAAATAAAGACACTAAAAAGTGCTTGTAAAAATAATTTTCTATAACGTTAGAAAGTAAACAAATCGGCAATTTGGAAATAATTGGCGGCTACTTCAAGTCGATAACAGCTGATAGATTCGGCAGCGTTGAGCAAATTGGGCGGCGTTATTTTGCCGCCGACTTTTTTTCGATCGGCTTGTAGCCGCAACTTGAGTCTATTTTTGAAAACTAAGCTACAAACTGTCATGCAGAGTTTGAAGTCGATTCATTCAGCTTAAGGCGGTTTCGACAAGTCAAGGAAGACATCAGCTCAGAAATGAGTTTGTGATTAAGCCATTTGAAAACTTGCTATACAAACTGTTGCAACACTCAAAACCATCGATATCCTTTCGAAATGAACTGATCTATAGACTAGTCCTAAACAGTGTTCAGTTATGAAGGTTCGGGTGAATGGTTTTTTTTTTTTTTTTGATGATCTCGGACGCCTAAAAATATAAAACTAAACCACGATTGAGTCTTCTACATATGTAAACGCTTTTAAATGCATAACAAATATTCGAGGAGATTTTATAAAACATTGTACCTATAATTTCATCTCAAACAGAAACACATTTCCTATACAAAATGCATGCAAATTGTGCAAACAGAGTACGGTTTGCTCAAGATTTCCATTGTTGAAATTTTCAACTGCCGAAAGTTGCTGTAGCCCCATAAATATGTGTTCTGCATGGGAAAGCTATGAAAAAAGCAATATTTCCGACAGTGCGTACATTGCGATGATGCACAGGCCTAATCATATCTATAACCAGCTCTCCCATAACTCAATCATGAAAGTCAAGAAAATCTCCTTTTTTATAGAAACTGTAGCAAAATATAGAAAAATATGTTATTTTTTCATTAAGGTTCATTCCAGACCCAACCAAAGCGTGTATGCTGAATGTAATAAAATTACAATAGAAAAATTTACTTGCAAAAGTATCGCTGCTTTCGATCTGTATCGCTTCGATTTGATAGCATATTTATCAAAATATATCGTAAAACAATTGTTAGTTTAACGTTCGGACTCAATAAGGGCATGTGCGGCTTCTGAACTATGTCAGGCAATGCCCTTCTCCAGAGCTTATTATCACACAATAATTGGACAAACTATCATCTTGTATAAACGTTCAGTTATTTGCGAGTTTAGCCACATCATCGACATGCATCGCAACCTTCATACACTCCTGATGAAAAGGTCAAAGTGTACCGTTCATCGCAAGGAGGTATAGGTTTGAGCAGAGAACTCACGGAATTGATGGCGCGTTTGCCCAGCATACAATCAATCGTAATCCAGCAGAATGTCAAATTATTCAAAATGCCTTTAATATCTACAATATGTAATGATTACTGATTTATGTCCTTTATTGAAAATATATTCATGTCGGTGGGCAAAATCTCTGAGCTGTTTGTAAAATTAAACTGAGCAGATTAGAAGGCATAAACGATGCCGAAGATAGTATCTTTGGCGAATATCGGAATAGCTGTTCGTCGAGCCATCTGCCGAAATACTTACATATACCTATATGTTGGTCCAATCAGTCAGAAGTGTGGGTAGTGCCAGAAGGGGCGTGGTAAATTGCTTTGTTCTTATTGAATGGTATATATCTTCCATCGGGTGGATTATAAGAATACTCGTAATTAAAGCATAATAAAAGAAGGAAAATTGTAACTTTCTGAAGTCCTCCGGGCGCAGAATTCGGAGGGACCATCGATTTTTTTTAAAGTCGGTTAATTTGTAGGTGTGGCACCCTAAGTGGTGTGGCATTGCAGTCTACTTTCATTCGCATTACAAAATGCGTGCTCAATTATACTGAATATGAAGCAACGGAATGATAGATAGGAATATATAAGTTAAATATGGTAATTTGTATTGAAGTTGCAAGAGAGAGGGCGTGGTTATTTTTGTCGATTTTCTCACATTTTACCCAGCATTATAACGCATTATGATTAACAAGAATTTAATTAACTTTACCGTTTAATTAACGCTATGTTATTACTTATAGTGTTGAATTTCATTCAACATGCGAATTATGGGTTATAGCAGAAAATTTAATTACGATGAACCGCTTATTTTGCCTCGTAGATACCACAATAGGCGTGGCACTGTCATCTACTTTTCTTTTTAGAATGTAGCTTATCAAACGCAATATAAGTGCCAAATTTGCTTAGTTTGGTATAACTGCTTCTAAGATATAAAAGTTTGAATATGTTGGTCCAATCGGCCATTTGTATGGGAGGTACCAGAACGGGTGTGGTTATTTGATCAATTTTTATGCGATATTGTAGGGAATTGCTACAATGATTTGGATAAAAATCTAGTTTATTTCGGCCAACCATTTAGTTATTACAGAGGAATGCTTGAATTTCAAGAAATTGTAAAATTTGTATGGTAGGTACCATAGTGATTGAGGTAATGTATTCCGTTTTCACTCTGTGCCACCCTAAACGTGTATCAAATTTGGTTAATGATAAAAGATCTGAATCCAGGAAGAAATTCATTGCTTAAATCGGTGATTTGTATGAAGAGAGGTACTACAGGGGTTGGGGTTAGCCGGCCGGTTTTTTTGTTTAAATATGGCTGGGGACAACAATTTGGGTTGCTGCAGGAGTTGCAAGCAGGAAATTGAGTTTCGAAAAATTGGTAAATTTTTATTGGAGGTACCAGAATGGTTGCGGTAATGTGCTCAGTTTTCACTCTGTGCCATTGCCATATCAAACGCTGAACGTATACCAAATTCGACTACAAATAAAAGATCTGAACCTAAAAATACATTGCTTGAATCGGTGATTTGTATGAACCCCACAGGGGTTGGGGTTAATCGATCGTTTTTTCTTTTTCAAATTAGACTACGGACAACAATTTGGGTTGCTGTAGGAGATGCAGGCAGGAAATTGAGTTTCGGAAAATTGTTACATTTGTATGGAAACTAATGGAAGGGATAGGTAAACATAGCCTATTTAGAATCCCCGGCTACTATCCGGTAAAATACTAAACTGTGCCCAGTTTTGAGAAGTTCCATAAAGGTTTACGGCAGTTATCGTCTCTTATCAGCCAACCAGACCCGTAGTTCTTACGAATAGTTAGGCTTTTTAAGTTGGGAATAACTTTAATTAGATAAGCTCTGACCATATCCGCAATTATGAGTGTTATCTCATGTGTAGAAATTTGTAACATAAAATTTCTAACATACGAATTAGTCCTAGCAAATCTGCCCGCTGATTGAAACGCAATACTTTTCGGTTAGTAACGGATGTTCATTGATCTCTTCCCTTCCCTGATCTTACTTTCATATCGATTAAGACTAAGGTTATGAGCATTGCGACCTACACCACAATCCATCTCCTTACTTTGTTGAAAATTCTCCTGGTCGATTTTTGCATCTCAACAAGTTGCTTAGCCTTCCAATGGTTTGGGACCAGGAAACGTGAGTGCAAAACTCCATAAAGTAGAAATTTCATTTTTCAGATGAACTGACAGTAATTAAATTTTCGTAACATATTGCTTTTAGTGTACGAGGTGTGTTCAAAAAATAAGGCGAATTTTCAAATTTCGCGGGCTACGTGCATTCGACTTTCGATTATAATTTTTTTTATGTTGGTACACTCGTCTCGAATATATGTTGTCGGTTTTATCCATATAGCATGTCTAGTTTGTTTATGAGAGGCATAAATAAGACAAGTGTTTTGCGCGTTCGGCGATTCGGTTTTTATCTCCTCAATCGCTATGGGAACAGGAAAAAGTCGCAGGGGCCAAAGCTGGTGAATACGGTGGCTGAGGCATGATAACGGTGTGGTTTTTGACCAAATAATCTCTCACAAGCAAAGACGAGTGAGCAAGTGCATTATCATGATGCCAAAGCCAAGATTTTTTTTTCCAAAATTCTGGCCATTTTTTTCGTATTGTTTCACGCAAATGACGCATAATTTCAAGTAAATAATAATTTCAATATTTACCCTACGACCTTGTGGTAAGAACTCCTGATGCACTACGTCATGGTAATCGAAGAAAACAGTGAGGAAAACCTTGACTTTTGATCGATCTTGGCGTGCTTTTTTTGGTCTTGGCTCTCCTGGTCTCTTTCATTGGGACGACTGGGCTTTGGTTTCGATGTCATAACAATATCTCATGATTCGTCACCATATACCCATGATTACTTTTTGAACATACCTCGTATATATCTGAGCTAATCTTACTAATTCCATGCAATAGGTAGCTGGTAAAGTCGGGAGTGTTTCAGTGTGATTTAACTGATTTAACTGTTTATATCCGAATAGTTAATTGTTGAATTATATCTTTTAATAACAACATTTTCTTCGATTTTATTGCACTGCAGTCCAAAAAAAATCAAAATTTGTTTAAGGCTTTTGCAACAATTTTAAATTCTTCTTATCGGTATTTAAATTTGTTCTCCAACAAAAAATTGATTTAAATATTTCTTCCCCCATTTAAGTTTTAAGCGAAAGAACACAAACCAAAAGCCTGAATTTATGTGCAATTAATGATTAAAAACGCACTGAAGTATAATCATCTATGGATTTCCTCTTCTGGCGTTTTTTTTATCTGAGCATGGCGAATTTAACCACGTGTTACTATCTGGGCATGCAGCCAACCTCCTAGCCAACCACCTACGCATGAAGAACTAAATTATGGCTTAAAATTTTAAAATATGCAAGGCCGGCCACAGCAGATTTATGAATGCGTTTATATACATACAAATACCTACTATAGAGTACACAAATAACATGTACGATATGTATGTAATCTGCATACTACACGACACATACTGTACTACAGTCATATATAACCAGTGTATACTATGCGCCTCGTGTGAGTTAAATTATTTGAATATGTCTGGTATGTCGAACATGATTTAACAATAAAACCGCATTTCTGAAATTCCATAAAAATGGTCAAGAGCAGCAGCCACAGCCTCGTGGCCAGCCCCACATGACTGCGATTACAGCAAATTGCAACAAAAGTGGCAAAACTGGAAACGGTTTTGCTACAGCATTCACCTCTTTAGCGACTTTTAACCCAACAAATGACTGTCTGTCTTTTGCCATAGATAGAACAAAACTATAGTAAATGCGTAATTACCATGGCTATAAGCTATAAACCAACAGCCGAGTAACTCGCCCACCCACTTTGTTCGCCACAGCTCAATCAGCTCAGTTCAGCGCAGCATTTGATGGCCACCCATATCGCTAGCAGGATTTGCAGAAAAAGTTAAGCAGCCAGCAATTAACATAAATAAATTTATGTTTTTTTTTTCTTCTTCTAAACAATCTTTTTTAAATATGATTAATTGTTCTTATCTTTTCGCCAATTAGTTAATTTTAGAAAAACCAAAAAAACAAAAAACTAAATTGTTTAGCATAAATCAGCGATTGCCACCACAAAAGACTCTCTTTTGCTTATTTTTCCAGACAAATTGTTTTCGCAGCTTTAACATTGACTCAAGTCAGGCTTTGCTTGAACTTAACTGGCGCCCCATTTCAAAGACAATGGAGAAACCTTTTTTCGGCTCTCATGATTATGTAAAAATTCATGATTTCCCCTACAATAAATTCTATAATTTGCGTAATTTTCCCTGAAAAGTTGTTTGCCTTTTTTAATCAATGTGGCAAAACATTGTAGATTTCATCATAATGACAAGTTAGTATTTTTGTGTTGTAACGACTTAATCTTTTAAACAAAATATTTGCTGTTGCTGCACGATTGTGGAAGTTTTTGTCATCTGTAATGATGAAAATTTGTGTTGATTTGACATTTTGGCTTTATTCAATTATGCTGCGAAACAGAAATACGCTTTTTGTTCAGTGCCACAGAATGTCTATCGATTTTTAGTAACTTCAAATACAAATGACAAATATTTAAGATGCAAATAACTGAGTTGTCTATTAAAAAAATTAAATTATGAGAATAGATTTCCTTTCTTAAAATACGATACATTATTTGAAATAGATTATGCGGAAACAGTTTTTCTTAATTGGCTGTCGTTTTCGACATAAATTTAAAGAAGTTTCAGTCAGGTAAACCGATCTGCATACATCACATTTCATCTCCTTTACCTTGTTGAAGCGCCTTCCGGTCGATTTTTGCCGCTCAACAAGTTGTCTAGCCTTCCGACGGTTCGAACAACGAAACGTGAGTGTAAAAGTCCACAGAGTTTCGGAAAATTAGGTAAATTTGTATGGCAGCTACTGGAAGGGATGGGTGAACATAGCCCATTTACAATCCCCGGCTACGATTCGGTAAAATATTAAGCTGCGCCCAGTTTTAAGAAGTTTCATAAAGGTTAACGGCAGTCATCGTCTCTTATCAGCCAACCAGACCCGTTGTCCTTAAGAATGGTTAGGCTCTTTTAGACTAACATTGATTAGATATGCGCTGGAAATATCTGCAATTATGAGTGTTATCTCATGTGTAGAAATTTGTAACAGAAAAAATAGGAAGCATTCGAATTAGTCCTAAACAAATCAGGCCGGAGGTTAAAGTGCCAGACTTTTCGGTCATTAATGGATGTTCTTTAATCTCTTCCCTTCCCTGATCTTACTTTCATATCAATTAAAATTAAGGTTATGAGCATTGCGATCTACACCACATTCCATCTCCTTGACTTTGTTAAAAATTCTCCTGGTCGATTTTTGCAGTTCAACAAGTTGCTTAGGCTTCCAATGGTCTGGGATCAGGAAACGTGAGTGCAAAATTCCACAAAGTAGAAATTTAATTCCTTTCTTTCCGGTTAGCAGTCATGCCCTTCCAAAGATTTGTACAAACTGGTCGCATTGCGAAATGCTCGGCTGGTCCCTTAAAGGGACGTCTCGTCGCCATTGTCGACGTGATTGATCAAACCAGGGTTCTCGTAGATGGCCCCTTGACTGGAGTTCCCCGCCAAGAATACAGATTGAACAATCTGCATTTGACCAAGTATCGCATCAAGTTCCTTCCACTTCACTGCCCCCACACGAATTGTGCGCAAGGCCTGGCAAGATAGCGACTTGAAGGCTCAGTGGAAGGCCGGTCCCTGGTCCATCAAGGCTCAAAACATTTGCAAGCGCTCCCAATTGAACGATTTCGATCGCTTCAAATTGCGTTATGCTAAGCGTCAACGCAACAAGTTGCTCACCATCGCCTTCAATGCTTTGAAGAAGCGTACTAAGGAAGATGGTACCGTCCGCAAGATCAAGAAGGACAGACGTGAACGCATTCGTGCTTTGAAAGCCAAGGGTGTTAAGAAGGGCGCTGCCAAGAAGTAAATTTTAAATTGACAACCCGTTTTTCAAAATAGTTGTTTAGTTGTGTTTCTTTAGAGGTTCTAAAGAAATGAGAAAATAATAATTTTTCAGATGAGCTGCCAGTTATCAATTTTTCATAACACTTTGCTCTCAGTGTACGACTATATATCAGAGCTAATCTTACTTATTCCGTACAATAGATAACGGGTAAAGTCATGAGTGTTTCAATGTGATTT
The DNA here is from genome assembly GCA_019455685.1 of Philornis downsi. NCBI lineage: Eukaryota > Metazoa > Arthropoda > Insecta > Diptera > Muscidae > Philornis > Philornis downsi. Next base: position 91,114 of record JAHXMU010000686.1, on the reverse strand, counting down.
AGCTGCTCAACTGAGTTATATCTTTTAATAAAAAAATTTTCTTCGACTTTATTGTATTGCAGTTCAAAGAAAATCAAAATTTGTTTAAGGCTTTTACAACAAATTTAAATTCTTCCTATCGTTATTTAAATTTACTCTCCAACAAAAAATTAATTTAAATGTTTCACTCTCAGTCAGGCAAACTGATTTTCATATACCTTCCCCAAAGTCCTTTGGAAGATGTTGAGAGATCACTGATTTTTTTCCATATCGGCCAATTTTATGTGTGGTACTTTAAACACTAAGCACTAATAATAAATGCTAAATTCTCTAGACATTCTCAGTTATATTGAATATTTGAATTATATGAAAGATACGAATCTATGAATATATAAGTACTTGAAGTACATACTTGAGAAGGCTTGATTGTTCCGACAATTTTTCCTCATTTTACCCGGCATTACTTCAGCTTACGAATTAAGAGTTACAGCGGAAAATTAAATTTCGATTAATGTGTTAATTTGTACGGGATTTATCACAGTAGTCCTTTCCCACTATTGTGGTAATTTAATTGTATTAATTTCATCTTACAAATTAGGAATTACAGTGGAAAATTAAATTTCTATAAATGTGTCAAATTGTCTGTGAGTTACCACAATAGGCATGACAACGCCGCCCATTTTCACTCTCAGAACTCAGTTTATCAAGCGCACAATATGTACCAAATTTTTCAGAATTTGATAAATCTAATTCAAAGATATGGAGGTAAGAATATATGAGTTAAATCGGCTAATTGAGTGAGAGGTACCAGAAGCAGTCTGTTTACTTCATAAATTTCTTCACAATTTTACAGAGGATTATAAAACTTTGCAGGCCACATTCTAGGCTGCTGTGGTCTACCTATTAGAATTTATAGAGGAAAGATTGAATTTCGGAAAATTGGCTTAATTTGTATGGTAGGTGCCTCAAAGGGTATGCAATTCCATTGTTCATTTTCATTGTGAATCCTTACTTTGCAAATAATTCAATCTGTACCACATTTTACTAAAGGTGTGATCAATTTTCAATTTTTTCAAAAAGTATTTATTTACTCATCAATAACTATCTTGTCCCCTTTAAAGTAATCCCCCTCAGATATAATACACTTATGCCAGCGTTTTTTCCAATCCTCGAAACACTTCGGAAACGCGCTTTTTGGTGTCGCCAACAGCTCCTGTTTCGATTTTTCTTTTATCTCCTCAATCGTAGCAAAACGCTTTCCTTCCCTCGGTGTCTTCAGTTTTGGGAAGACGAAAAAGTCAGCGGGAGCCAAATCTGGTGAATACGGTGGTTGAGGCATGCTTGCGGTTTTGTTTTCGGCCAAAAACTCAAGCACAAGCATCGATGTGTGAGCTGTTGCGTTATCAAAGTGCAAAATCCATGATTGGTTTTCCACAATTCTGTGCGTTTCTGACGAATTGCTTCGCGCAAACGGCGCATAACTTCAAGGTAGTGTTTTTTATTGACCGTACGACCTTGTGGCAAGAATTCATGATGCACCACGCCATTGCAATCAAAGAAATCAGTGAGCAAAACCTTCACATTTGACCGAACTTGACGTGCTAGGGCGACTAGGACGAACGTCGTCATTGACATATTCTCGGCCTTCCTTAAACCGGTTATACCACAATTGAATTTGTGTTCTGCTCATAGTAGACTCGCCAAACGCCACAGTCAAAATTTCAAATGTCCTTGCACATTTAATTTAATTTTTTACACAAAACTTAATACAGCTTCTTTGATCCATTTTTTCGAATAGTAAAAAATCGAAGAGCACACCAAAACACGACTAACCTTTTTATCTGTCAAAAACAAACTGACAATCCAAAATGGCTGATATTGTCAACATATATAACAAACATGTGTACCAACGTATCAGAAAAACAATGCGAAAATCGAACATACGTAACTCACGAAATTTGAAAATAACGGTTATTTTTTATCACATCTCGTATATGAATCTAAGAACATATTGGCTAAATGGGCCATTTGTTTGGGAAGCAACAGGAGGGAACTTTCTGCCAAGCATTATAAACAAATGTAATGAACAAAAATGTCAGATATTCCAATCTACGAACGCGGAGTTTTTGGAAAACATTTGAATTATTAAAATTCGGTCAATTTGTATGCGATGCTGCCAGAAGGGGTGGGTCGATATAGTCCATTTACAATTTCCGGTTACAATCTGGCATAATATTAGACCCTGTCAAGTTTTGCGAAGTTTAGTAAAGATTATCGACCGCTATTGTCTTCACAAAGTCAGCTAGCCAGCCAGTCAGACACTTGGATACCGCTCAATCACCTTAAAAAGTCATGAAGCGCATTTGGTCAAAAGATACTTAGTCCTTTCGACGCTTTCTTTTGCTTAATACATTTTTGACTGTGTCAAATAACACATTCATTCCTTCGAGTAAAGACATAAAAAGAGTATAGTAAGATCTAGAAGATCCAGAATTGGTTCAAATTCGAATCGAAGCCATAAAAAGAGCATAATAAGATTTAACAGATCCTGAAGTAGTTCCAATTTGAATCGAATGCATAAAAAGAGCATAATATGATTCATAGTATCCAGAAGTGGTTCAAATTTGAATCGAGTCCAAATAATATAACTTGGTCTTGTTACAGAAAGAATGAATATTGTTCTTTTGTGCTATCCTTTCAGTTGCATTACTGAGCTGTTTTAATAAAAGAAAATCACGCTTATTATATATGGGGGGAGTGGTGTGGTGACAGATATTCTCCCAAAGGATTAAATTGAGGAAAAAACACAAATAGAATTAGTAGGGGATATTGCTTGTACTGCAATATACGGGATATTTAGTTTATTTCTGATGAAATAAAATACTTTGGGGTTTCAATATTTTTTTCTTTAAGCGCTCTTCGGAATGAGAAACACGACTTTGTTTCCCTGAAGATGGATAAGAAGTGAGTTAAGACTAAAATGTAATACCCCTTGTACGCCAAAGTTGTAGAGCAATTCTCAATGGTAGAAAGTGAGAGAAAGCTTTTGTCAAGAGTGACAAGAGATATGTCATATAAGAGAGTGATAAGAGATATTACAAGTCGATGAGTATGGAATAAAGATTCCAGTTAAACTCTGTCGTTTTTAGTTCGGGCTCAAACACTTATCATTATCCAAATTGCCTCGGAATTCATGTAAAAACGATTCACGCAGTAATTGAATTGTTTCTCCATCTATTTTACAAGGGGGCATCGTTTTGTTGGCGGGCTCATGGAGTTTTAGTCGCTATGAATCACTTCGACGGGAAGCGTCGCGTATTTTGCATGCGCGCATTTTATGAGAACTCTCATTCATATATTGCTACTAGGCGACTATATTGTGCTGAATATGGACTACGGCGAAATAGTGAAGCTCCGAGTGCTAATTTAATTAAAATATGGGTAAAGCGTTTTGAAGAGACCGGTTCAACATTTAAATCACAAGCAAATGGTCGCCCAAGAACATCTAGGACCGAAGACAATGTTGAGAGAGTTATGGAGTCAGTACGAGGAAATCCACAAATGTCGACTCGCAAGAGATCGTCTGTCTTACAATTATCGCGACGAAGTTTGCAACGAATTTTAACATTAGATCTTAAACTGCATCCATATAAGCTGCAATTAACAAAAGAATTGAAAGAGTCTGACTTCATAGCAAGGCTCGCATTTGCTAATGAAATGCTTAATCGATTTTCCAATTTTGACAATATCCTTTTCTCTGACGAGGCTCATTTCCTTATGAATGGGTTCGTAAACCGTCAAAATTGTCGTTACTGGAACAGTGAAAATCCCAATATCAAACACCAGGAACCATTCCGTAGTCCTAAAGTGACAGTATGGGCAGCAATCTCTGGCAGAGGAATAATTGGTCCTTTTTTCTTCGAAAATGTGCGGGGCCAAAACGTCACGGTTAATACGGAACGTTATGTTGAGACGTTGGACGTATTTTTGGCTCCAGAAATTGAAAGTTCAAGAACAGTGAATTCCAGAACTTGGTTCCAACAAGATGGAGCTACCTGTCACACATCAAATGACTCCATGGCGGTGGTGAAGCAAATGTTCCCTGGCAGACTGATTTCGAAAAGAGGTGATATCCCATGGCCCCCACGTAGTCCAGACTTGACTTTTTTTTTTGTGGGGATGCCTCAAACACAAAGTCTACAGTAATAATCCAAGAAACATCGTTCAGCTCAAGGAGAATATCCGTGGTGAAATGACAGCCATTACACCAGTATTACTGAAGAAAATTTTCAATAATTTTCGTTTGCGGTTAGAGGAGTGCCGTCGTAGAGAGGGTCACCATTTAGATGATGTTATTTTCAAAAAATAAACTCCATTTATTACTCTACAATGCCTTATATTTATTTTAACCATACCTTTTGTATTTACTTTTTAATCTATTCTTTAAATATGCACGTTCTATTGCGCCACCCTGTATTTGGAATTGTTTTTAGATCCTCATGTAAACTAAAATGATGCATTTTCCTAATGTGGGCTAGGGAAATTTAAGTTATAAAAACAAACCACAATTAATAGCTGATATCAAATTCCGCCAAATTCAATATAGTTCCATCCAAAATCAATATTATTAACATTCTGTTTTGAGATATTTCTTATATTTCATCCTTACAGCTTATTTATAAGAAAAAAAAATATATATAAAAAAAATCATATAAATTATTATATATTTTGGCAATTTTTTTTTAGGGAATTTGAGTTAATAAAACAAATCACAATTAATAGCTGACTTTAAATTCGAATTGGCGAAGTATTTCGAATTGTTTTTAAATCTTCATGTAAACTAAATGCAAAATAAAATCACAATCAACACTTTCTGATGCCTTTTCATACTGTGTAGAAGCGGAATTTAAGTTATAAAAACAAACCACAATTAATAGCTGATTTCAAATTCCGCCACATTCAATATAGTTCCACCCAAAATCGATATTATTAACATTCCTTTTTGAGATATTTCTTATATTTCATCCTTATAGCTAATTTATAAGAAAAATGCTTATGTCCATATAGATTATTATATTTTGTTGGCAACGTTAACTTATTTTTCCTTTCTCTTACGTTTCTTTAAAGCTTCCTCGAGGAGCGGTGTGGCCACTCCTCTTTCTATTATGTGCGGTCCTCTATATTCATGGTAAGTAGCATGTAAAATTGCTCTTTGATATTTACAAATTTACATAATAAATATGATGTCTATCATTCCCTCTCTCTCTGTGTTTTCTCTACAACCATTTTCCACAACAGGGGTCCAATCCGAGGGAAGAGTTGTCTGCTATTACACCAACTGGAGTGTCTATCGTCCAGGCACAGCGAAATATAATCCACAAAATATTAATCCCTACTTGTGTACACATTTGATTTACGCATTTGGAGGATTTACGAAAGACAATCAAATGAAACCATTTGATAAATATCAGGATATCGAACAAGGTATGTGCAACATTTGTAGAGTACATATGTAATGTAATCTACGAGCGTGTGACTGGCAACAAATGCCTGCCAGTGTCCAAAAAATAAGTGAAACGTTATAAGAACATTGTACTGAAGGGAGTGCCGAGAGTGTTCAGAACTGAACCGGAAATCAAACAAAACAAATGGCAACAAGGAAAGCCAACATGATTTATGTCTTTAGGCAAACAGATCCTATGTGACTAAGGCACAGTGGGGCCAAGGATGATGGCAAAGTAATTTTTTGGTTCAGAAATTATACAAAATTAAGAGCAAATGGTGGAAAAAGTGTTAATTTAATGCAACCAAAGTCAATTTGTAATAATTAAATTAACTTTTTTTAGTTACTAATTAATTAATGTGAGTTGTTTGAGTTCTTGTTGTTTTTTTAGATAATGTTAAAGCTACCATACTACGTGTTGGCCAATGATTTACTTATATCAATTCTGATTGCAAATATTTTAATCTTTATCATCAAAATTTGTGAATTTGAATTTGAATTTGTTAAATATCGATTGTGATTGTAAATTTCTTATAAAGGGTGTCCCAAGAAGAACGCAAGATTTAAATAACTGATGCAGCAATTGAATTGTTTCTCTGGCTGTATGACATGTGGCGCCGTCTTGTTGAAATCACATACCCTCCACATTCATTTCTTCAATTCTAGGCACGAAATAACTGGTTATCATTTCACGATATCAAACACCATTGACTGTTTGCGCTTGACATGCCTCATTTTCATAAAAAAAGGTCCAATGATTCCTCCAGCCCAAAATCCACACAACACAGTGACACGTTGAGGATGCATTTGCTTCTCGTGAATCACTCTAAGATTTTCCTCACCCCAAATGCGACAATTCTGCCTATTGAGGAAGCCATCAAGATGGAAATGGGCCTCGTCACTGAAGATGATTTTATCGGCAAAATCAGCATTTTCATGTTGTCTCTCCAATACCCAATTAACGAACTCCCTTCGCCGTCCATGGTCAGTTGGCTTCAGTTCCTGAGTCAATTGAACTTTGTATGCATGAAGATGCAAATCTTTCGTCAAAATTCGCTGCATAGTGGATTTGGAGACACCAATTTGCTGAGCTCGGTGTCGAATTGGGGTAGATGGAGTTTGAGCGACATCATCACGTACAGCTGCGACATTTTCGGTCGATCGACCTGGTCGAAGGCGCGTTGTAGTCTTTACATCACTAACAGATCCAGTTTTGGCAAATTTATCCATTAATCTTTTTACAGTTGACTCTTCTGGAGCATTACTGTGGCCCCAAATTGATCGCAATTTGCGAACTGTAGCCGCAAAACTTTCACCATTTTGGTAAAACAAATTCACAATGAGAATGCGTTGTTCATTTGTGTAGAGCTCCATTTTTACTAACCTCGTACCTTCTACTAGCAAACAATAACAATTGTTCAAATGTCCAACAATGACACTTCGAATGGCGCCAAATTTAAATCTTGCGTTCTTGTTGGGACACCCTTTATTTTACAGTCACTCTTTCAAATGTAGTTTTTGCATTTTCTTCGGATATAAAAATTATTTATTTTTATTAAAAGTTCAATTTTCTTAAAATTTAGCTGAGTTTCTTAAGATTATTCCTCCAAAATTGCATAGTAGTTTGGGACTGACACCATTTTTAACGCAACGATTTTAAGCCATATAACGTATTTTGCGCACGCTGTTGTCCAAATAATCACAGCAGCCGAACAACTGCTGATTGATGTCTTCAGCCCGAAAAATTGGTATCCGCTTGGTTATCCTGTTGTAGACATGAGGCATAGGAGCTCATCTTAAAAGGTGAACACAAAAGAAATTTTTATTATATGTTGGGGTGACGCCAGCTAAGATATTCCTCCAAAAAGCGAGTGATATTAGGTGTCTTGCAAAGAACCCCTTCGGCAGGCGTAGGGTTTACAAATTGCACACAATTAAAAACCATATTTGGACTCGTACCGCAAAGAAAAAGTTCATGCTGAAGATGAATTTCCTAATTGGTTTAAATTATTATAGCTCAATCATTACTTTCCTCCATAATAGTTCCTGCTTCTGTAACTCTAATTCTCCACTTCACAATACAGTTCAGTTATTGATATTTCATTGACTTTAATATGGTATAAAAATCGTTCCAATTACCTTTAGTTTTCCTTTCAAATTGAATATTGTTTAATAGAAAAATTTTGTATTTAATATATTTTTTTTAAACAAATTAACTTACAAGTTCATATCGAAATAGGCCGCACCTCTGTAAATGGCAATTTGTAAAATACACCTGATAAAAATTCCCAATTGCTACTCATTTCATATAAAATTATCGTATCGACTAACTGGATAGACAGACGAAGTTCTATTTGAAGTGCTTCTATTTGAAGTGATAAAGTCATACCTCAGTTCTACCACTGCTTGATACTTATGTTTGACTACTTCGACCAATTTTTCACAAGAGTGTTCAAAATTCACATAAGAAGGGAATGACGTATATAGAATTGAATTGTTTCTCGTTGTGGGTGGTCTATGTTACCGTCTTGTCGTCCACGTCTATATCTTGTAATTTGGACACATAAAACTGGCTGGCTGTCGTATTTCAAAGTCTAGAAATAATAGATAACCACGAATATAATCTGAGAAAATCTTACTGTGCTACGCGTTTTTCATCACACGAATATTCAAACACGAATATAATGATTGTATGAGGCTGAATGTGAATTTTGAAAACTTGCCTGCATTTTCCTTCTTAGATGGCAAATACTCGTTCAGGGTGATTTTTTAAGACTTGAGTTTTTCAAGTTGGCTGTACTGGTTGGTAATGGCGTCCAAACGCCATCTTTCAAAGTGAAAAGTGTACAGTATACTCTGCCATTTCATCACGGGGAAGACTAACAAACGAGCAAAGATTGCAAATCATTGAAATTTGTTATCAAAATTCGTACTCCGTGACAAATGTTCATCGTTTGATACGACCATTTTCTGGTCGTCATAATCGACCTGCTGAATCAACAATTCGTGCTGTTATCTCCAAATTTCGCACCAAATTTACTTTGTTGGACATAAAACCATTGATCCGCATGGGTAGAGTGCGTATCGAAGAAAATATTGCAGCCGTAGCGACCAGCGTTAATAACGATCGTGAAATGTCAATTCGTCGCCGTTCTCAGCGGCTGGGCATGTGTTACTCAACCACAAGGAATTTTTTTTGCCCCAATTGGCTGTGTTAAATATTGTTGACATGTGGTTTCATCAGGGCGGTGCAACATGCCACACTGCTCGTGAAACAATGGATATGTTGAGGGATGAATTTGGTGAGCAGCTTATTTCTCGATTTGGCCCTGTGAGTTGGCCCCCAAGATCTTGCGATTTAACGCCTCTTGATTATTTCTTGTGGGGTTACGTCAAGTCGTTAGTCTATGTGGACAACCCGAACACTATTGAAACCTTGCAGGATAACATAACATGCGTTATTCGTTGGCCACAGGCCGAAATTCTTGAAAAAGTGATGAAAAATTGGACCTTCCGAATGGACATTTTGAGACGGAGCCGCGGACAACATTTACATGAAATTATCTTTAAAAATCAAATGGCAAACGCCAATTTATCAATTCCAATAAAAAAATTTAATATATGATACAAATTTGAGTGTTTTATTCGATTAAAAAAAAAAAAACTACGTTAAAAAATCACCCTATATAATAAAATGAACATATTTATATATTGTATGCCGGACTGAGAAATTATGCAACGTGCTTCTTCAATTCTTAACATCAAATTTTCAAACGTCTTGAACTTTCATCTTCCGCATCGCTCATCGAGCTCGGTGTCGAAGGCATTCTATGTATAGCACCAACGTGCTCTTAGTCTTTTGGATATAAACATAGCACATCTCGTCTGAATTACATATTGCTGGATATGGATATGTGTACGGTATGGTATCTCACATTTGGAAGTGTTATAGCAAGATTCCTATTCGTGGTCCGTCACCTCATATTAACAAGGAAACAAAGTCCTCGTTATCAAATTCTTGCATAAGGCATTGTGACTTCAAGTAATGTATGGGATTACAATGCATGTAATCATGACCTTCATCTCCAGTGTGACCATTAATATTTCTTACTGCATCACCTCTTTCGCCTGGTGGTGTGACGAATTGGAGGAGAAGCGCAGAAGATCGAAGCGTTTGGAATTATTTTCTACGGAGGGCGTATAAAGGATAAGATATGTCTATTTAAGCCGCCACCTTAGAAGAAGAAGATCACCTTTTTTCGACGCTCTTTTTAACTTTGTTGATTATCGTTGATGTATTTTAATGATTAGTAAAACTGATTTATTATAAAAACATATACAGGGGGAGATTGGAGGGAAGGCATGAACTAATTTAAATATTATATATAAAAACTTCACCAAACTCCGCAAAAATATTATAAAGATTATGAAAAGATTATAAATTGTCGGTCATCCATTCTATATACCACGTGTATGCCAACACGATATCCTCTCCTTGACTTTGTTTCAGTTTCGTTATTTACTACGTCCTTGTTTTGCTGTGTCCAAATCAGTGATGGAATCGCGTTAATTTGCCACAGTGCACGTCAATATTTTCTGTAGAAGATCACGCAACCTATAGCGCAATAATTGTACTATTTTGGAAAGCACCACTAACATAATCCTAGTCTTTTGACATAAGGAACTCGAAGTTATTTATACATGCATAAATATTTCACTATCGATAACAACATTTATATTTTAGAAACTACCATAAATGTTAACTATAACATATTCGACAAAAATCTTGTTTTTTTTAATTGTAAATATCCTTATAATGTAAAGAGTCTAACCACACCATTGGTTTGTCATCCACCACATCATTGCTTTGCCCCACTGTATCCAAAGCAATATTGAAAATGCTTCTGGATATTTGCATTCAAGAGTTTAATCCTTTTTTTCATGTCCTCCGTTTTTATTTTATGTACATTTTGTTCACCACTTCACCCTTCTGGATACTCATCTGCACCTATATTCTTCTCCTTCCACCGTTCGTCCGACGAATCTGAATGAAAAATACAGGAGGTTATGCCAAATTCACTGGCCTAAAAACATACAATAAGCAATTGAAAACTATGATTGCTATTGGTGGTTGGAATGAGGCCTCCACACGTTTCTCCCCCTTGGTGGCAAATCCGGAGCGCAGACAAAAGTTCATTAAGAATATTTTGAAATTTTTGAGACAAAACCATTTCGATGGCATCGATTTGGACTGGGAATATCCGGCACATCGTGAGGGTGGACGACCACAGGACAGAGAGAACTACGCCCAGTTTGTTCAAGAGTTGAGAGCGGAATTTGAGCGTGAGTCTGAGAAGACCGGACGTACGCGCCTCCTGTTGACAATGGCGGTGCCCGCGGGTATCGAATACATTGAGAAGGGTTATGATATACCAAAATTGAACAAGTATTTGGATTGGTTCAATTTGCTGACATATGATTTCCATGCATCCACGGAGCCCTCAGTTAACCATCATGCTCCCTTGTATTCGTTGGAAGAAGATTCGGAATATAATTATGATGCTGAATTGAATATTGTGAGTATTGAAATAAAATCCAAAGCTCTTTAAAGGGTAGTTGGCTATGTTTGTGCTTTCTTTCCAGGACTATTCGGTAAAATTCTATTTGAACCTGGGTGCCGATCGTGACAAGCTGGTTTTGGGTATTCCCACCTACGGTCGTTCCTATACTTTGATCAATGAGGAAAGTACTGAAATAGGTGCTCCCTCCGAGGGACCTGGCGAACAGGGCGATGCTACACGCGAGAAAGGTTATTTGGCCTACTATGAAATTTGTCAGAATATCAAAGAAGATCCCGAATGGACTGTGGTCCATCCTAATCCCAGTGCCATGGGCCCCTACGCTTACCGCCGTAATCAATGGGTTGGTTATGATGACGAAGCTATAGTCCGTAAGAAGTCTCAATATGTCGTCGACAATGGCTTGGGCGGTATCATGTTTTGGGCAATCGATAACGATGATTTCCGTGGCACCTGTTCGGGTAAACCATATCCGTTGATTGAGGCAGCTAAGGAAGCGATGTTGGATGCTTTAGGGTGAGTATAATGGCATTTAATGCAATTACATGTACTTACAAGGGAAGACGATTTAAGTCGCAATTTGTCATTTTGAGATATTAAGCTATTGCGGGAATATAAAAAATTTTGTAACCAGCCTTAGACTACAACATGTTTTGAATAGGTAATATAGAAGCAATTCACTATTAGTGGTTCGAATCTAGTACAAAATTGATCGAGTCTATGGAATTTCTTTTGAACAGTTGTAGGCGCAATACCCTTACTCGATATGGAGGGTTGAGGAACGTATCTCGGAGATGTGGGTGATAAAAAGATAAAGCTCGACTTGTGCCTATCGTAACACGAAGAAAGCTCGATGGGATCGTTTCTGGCAAATAACAAGACAAATAGGAGTCACTACTTGAACCTTTATAGAAAGAGAGACGCAAGATAAAAAGGAATCGATGCCCGAACCTGCGCCCATTAACTTGGTCCTCATATGGGACAATGATTCAACAAAACTGCAATGAATGAGAAACCTATATTCCAAGTTCTTCAAGCTTTTGCCTGATACAGTTGTACTTCGCGGAACAAAAATTAGTGTCCTCTGGAATATTATCCAACGCTTATTAACTTCACCGTTTTACGAATAAATGATTCGATACCTTCACACATATACGCCAGAATCCAATACTCTGAGCCCATATTCACGCAATTCAGCACAGCTTTACTGAGTCGGACATCCCACCAATTGTGAAAATCCATGGTCGGCTATATCTGTGGTCACAACCCATAACAGCCTAAGTCTGTTTTTCAATATTTTCAGTACAGGAGTTTAAAGTTTTGAATCTTCACTGAAAATCAGGAGAAGGTGTTTTTTGGAAAACTTTGCTACAGATTCCAAGGAAACGCATTTCTTTACTTAGCTGTTAACAAAAAATAGTTGTTTATTCTCGCAGTCAAAAGATATTATCGAAAAAGGCACTTAGGTTCTTATGAATTGTTAAACGAAAAAAAGTCAAAAAGTTCAAGTTGAGTTAGGCTATTATTCCAGATTAAATAAAAAACTTTAAGTTTGGAGAAAGACCTTAACTCAATTTATGTTTATCAAAAAACGAAATTGTAATTCGAAATAAGAGCTTAACTCAAGTTAGGAAAATAAAGTTGTTTCTTTATTTTTTTGGATTAACGACTTAAGTTGATTTAGGCAATGATGAAAAAATAATGTTTATATTTGTTGTAATCCTAAATTGACTTAAGCAGTTATGCCAAAACACTCTTTTAGAAAAATAACTTAAGCTATTAGGTTTTTTAGCATTAATTGCCTTCCTAGAAGAGATACAAACATGAAAAATTTAGAGCAAATAAATTTAGATATGCTGAATACGATGGTGCTAATAACTCAATTGTGTCCTAACTCGAGTTACGCTGTTACGGGTTGTGACCACAGATATATGTATACGTATGCTTATACCTTGCTTATACGTATGAATATCTAGGTCCGAAAGAGCCAGCCAACCGAAAGCCCAGGCTTTAGTAGATCCTCATGCTTTTATCTCCCTCTCCGCCTCTCTCTCTCTCTCTCTCTCTCTCTCTCTTGTACCGCTGAAGTGTTACCATATCAAAATTACTATACCACAGCACGTGGATAAGGATACAGCCTATAAGCCAACAGAAGTAAACGTTCTTTCGGGATCAAACCTACGTAGACAAAACACAGTATCCACAACATAGCAGATTTAAGGACAGTCGCATTTGCTGACTTGCCTTCCATCTCTGATCGCAGAACTAAGATCTGGAAACGCTTAAATCTAGCGGCTACCTACAGTTTCATTATGCTACAATTTCTATGTTGTCCTAGAAAGAACTTTGCGTTTGTGAATAGCTTTAAAAAAATCATTCCTATCTATCAGATTCTCCTCCTTTTCTTCCACCACGATCGTTTTGCTCTTCGCCAAGCAATAATCGGCGGCAAAATGAACTTCTTTAAAAAATCTTTTTTTCGTGAGTTACTTCGAATAGTAAATGTAAGAAATATCACATACTCGTACTGGCAACATGTAACTCTGCACCAGATTAACGTCAGATCTAAAATTTCAATGAGAAATGTTGGCAGAAGTAAGAAGTACGTTGTCTCCCACTTGTCTTGTGAACTATTGAAATCTATTGGTATTATGTTGGTTTCAAATCGATCTTTGTCTGTTCCTTTCATTTTCATCTTGGAGACTGTTTACTCCAACCGTTTACGTTGCTTTAGCGTCCTGTCCAACAATTCCTCGAAAGATTTCTTGTTCATTATCTATCAGTGATGGACGGTACTCAGTGGCCGCATGTCTAGAAAAGGTTTAGTGAGTCCACCATTAATCATTTGTGTTGTGGTTTCTTAATTTGATTGTCATACGGACATTGTGGTTTGGTGACTATTTTGTTTTTTCTTCCCATGAAAATGCATGTGTCCAAGATTGGTGATATGATAGGTTTCTATAGTTAAGTAATTTTATGGCGCTGGCTGTTTCTGTTTCTTTTTTGGAATGTCAATAACCATTTTCCTCGTTTGCCATCCGACAATTCAAATTTGAGACCTAGAGAACTCAGACCCTTGTATTGGCTGGCAGCTCTGAGCTAAGTGAGTTCTCCTCGAGACTTTCCTTTCGCTAGCACTGAGCTGTAAGTGATCATCATAAGCCAATGTCTTCAAACCGGCAATTTCCTCAACCCCCAATTGGTGGATTAATTCCTGAAAGTCTAGCTTTCCTATGAGATCAGCCAATGACTCTCATGATGAGTTAATGCAGACCGACGTTGCTGTTTTCTTGTTAAACTAGAAAAACAAAAACTTTCACCTTGTTTCCATAAAGCGAATCACACAATTTGTTCGTCAAACAAACTAAAAACTATATTTCGAATCCTCTGTATGTGTACATGTGGGAAGAGCACAAAGAGGAAGAACAATGAGAAGAGAAGAAACTTCCTGTAAGGTGTAATGAAATGGTAAGTGAGAAGCCTTGAAACCCAATGGACGAGGTACCTAAGGCTACATCGTTGATGAGTTATTTCACCAGTAATGAAAATCATGTGATGGAGGTACCCGTGTTAAACCCCTGCTCTGGCTAAATATACTTTCTAATTCTTTATATAATTACCAAATGAAAAAATAGATTACTTAGCTCACGTAGTACTCATGGGGAGTAAATAACAATTAGAATTACTGTCTTCTTCTCATATGCACAGACAAAAATTCAATCATGTACAGAGTGAAATGAAAACCTATGACTCTTTGCTTTCGGCTCCATATTTCCAGCAGATTTTCGTATTCAGGAAGTTCCATGGTATGGTTGCTGCAAAGCATTTGCTTTAAAGTTGCTAAAAGGCGAAGTGTTGAAAAAAATCAATGTAGTTTCAATTGTTTTTTGAAAACTTTGATAGTTGACCAAAACTTTCATTTTTTGAAAGCTCTTGTCCATAGATGATTAGTTCGTTTACCATTTCAATCGTTTTCTGGAAATAAACTGTATATTTTTTAACTGCTAAAAGATGTAACGACAGATGCCCGTTCCTATTAGACGCATTTAGATATCTGAAATTATGCTGCTAAGAAATATATTTTCATCTATCCTATCTCTAATTGAAAAAATCAACCAAAGGCCCTTCATATCAGAATCTGAAACGTAATTGCAATTCCTCTCCCCTTCTTTACAGTTTGGGTATCAATGAAGTCTCTAAGCCCAGTGGTCCACAAAAACCTTCACGCGGCAGAAGCCGTGAAAATACTTCATCTACACGCAATCGCATTACCACAACAGAACACAAATTGACTTATGCCGAACGTAAGGAATCGGGTAAACGTACAGGAAGCCAAAACTTGCGCAATCGTGTGCAGTCAACCACCGCAGCTCCAAAGGAATTTAAATTAACCCAAGTGGAAGGATCATCGCTGTACATAGGAGGAAGGACAACAACACCACCACCACCAACCACACCTGATCCAGGAACTGGTAAGTTTGCAGGACTAATTTCAATAATACCTTAATTTAATGTCACTTTAAATATCTTTTATAGATTTCAAATGTGAAGAAGAAGGTTTCTTCCAACATCCCCGTGACTGTAAGAAATACTATTGGTGTTTGGATAGCGGTCCCTCAGGTTTGGGTATTGTGGCCCATCAGTTTACTTGTCCCTCGGGTTTGTACTTCAATCCAGCGGCCGATTCATGTGATTTTGCTCGTAATGTGCCATGTAAAATCAAGAAGTGAGTTAAGACTTAACTGAAGTTTTATATGAATTATTAAAACTCGAACTTGTTTCTCATTTGTTCACCAGATCCACCACGACGGCACCAATTACCACAGCCCACACAACTACCACTACTACCACAATTCGTCCCGGCGCTCCTTTCAGCCGCGTTGCATTGGGCACCACCAGAAACACATTATTCAGGACTACCACAACCACTACCAGCGAAGCCCCCGAGTATGAATACGAAGATGAAGAGGAGGAAGATAATCGCCCCTCACCATTTACCAAACATAGGCATACGGAAAAAGAATCCGAAGAGGATCCCCAAGTTATCAAAGAACTCATTGAACTCATACGCAAACTTGGTGGTGTTGAAGAATTGGAGAAACATCTTTTGCGCAAAGACGACGGCACAATCTCAATAAAGAGCAGCACAAGTTCCTCCAGCAGTTCTGGTTCCCAAGTACCTACTACACCACCCACAATTAGCAAATCTTTGTATGATAAAGTGTTGAGCAAACCCAATGCCTTGAACTCGATTCGTAATAGTTTCAGGACGACCAATAGTTTCCGCACCACCAGTAAGACGATAACAAATACAGAAACCGATGAAGAAGGCGAGTCTCAAGAGTCGTCCAGTGCCAGAAGCTCCGGCAATAGCAGATATTCTTCGGTAGTTAGGGGTAGCAACAGTCGTCAGGCTCCCCAAAACGAAGGTCTTGACAAACTGGCCGAATTCGATGGTTTTCTAAAAGAAAAGAAACAATATATTACCATCAATCGTAATCGTGGTAGAGCATCGGCCGTTGAACACGAGGAGGAGGAACACGACCATGAGGATCACCTGAAATTGGATGGAAACGATGAAGAAGTTATAACTGTGGTTAAATCATCCAGAAGACCGTTGACGGCTACCACACCCACCTATGCTAGTATAAGAAGGACACGACCCACAACCGTTGCCACAGATGTGGAGGAACACGAAGAGAAAGACATTACAGAGAAGAAACAATATAACACTTTGAACCGTTCACGTGTGAAGGTATCGGCAGCGACCACCACCACGGAACCGGAGGTTTCTGAGGTGACATCAGTTTCTACAAGGTAAGAGAAATATGTATTTTGGTTATCCGCTATGAAAGCCAGAATTGTAAACAGAAATTTATGGCAGAAAAAGAGATTATTGTATTAAGGTTACATAGAACTCCCATGATTCTCAGAGATTAATACATTTCAGAGTTAAGAATAGGCTCGAATTGATTGTGAATATATTTGATTTAATGTCATTCATGCCTTTACCATGTTAATTATATTCCTGCAATGTTTTCTGTTTTGTTTTCGTAGCATGTTAGAAATCTGTATTGAAATTCGTGACAATTAATCTGATTGCCGTATGAACATTTCGATTTGGCAACTTTTTTCTCTCCTTTGATGATATTAAAGTTTGTGACCAATATTGAGTTTCATCTCCAAGTATCCTCCACCCTTCTGTAGTCGATAATCGAATTATGTACCCTAAAGAAGTCCGAATAATATTGAAAATCTTAAACAATGCATTAGTTATCTGTGGCCTTATAGTATACACGACTATTGTGTATATTTCCTAGGGTTTGCGCTTCGCAACAAGATATCCTTCTTTGTATTTTGGTGATAGAAAAATGTAGTAAGGATTCTCGCAATGACGTTAAGAATCTTCATTGAGTAGTAAGCACCATACTGTAGATTTAAAATAAGGGGACATGCGTTGTATAAAGTATAGTAAAAAGAAATCCATTAGTTTTGCACGACTTTGAAGACTTTATTAGCATAGTTAGAATAATCCTATTTACATTAGATATACACCGCCTTGTTCGATATCTTGTTGTCATTTTGACGGTAATTTCATTATTCCTCTCCCAAGGGAACTCTCGTCGCTTTTAGCGAATTGTACCGTCTTGTTCGACAGCCGATTTTCACACGAATTTTTCACCAGCAAAATCATTCGCCATAAACAGGAACAACTAGCATAAGAAAATGCATAAGAAAATTTCATCCAAGGTCCTGAAATTTCTGGCAAGCCATTATCCATTTATGTGGCCTAGCGTAGTATCGATGGAACACAATTCCTCTCCTATTACCCAAAGCTGTCTGCTTTTTACTTTCCTTAGACAATTCCTTTGGTGACAACACAGGTCCGAGTTAAAAGTATGGCGATGGGGAAGCAGATCTATGTAGATAATTCCCCGCTATTCCCAAAAAATATACAGCAAAAACTGTCTGACCATAAATCCTGAATTGACCTCAGTTTGCGCAGTCTCATCGCGATTCGACGACTACCCTTTTCATTCAACGTTATTGTAAGCGATCAACTTTTCATCAACAGTCAAAATACACTTCAGAAATGGGTCGATCTTGTTGAGATTCAGCTTAGATTCTCGGATTTAAATTCGGTTTATGATGTTTTTTTTTGTTTGCGTTAACTTAAACAACGATCTTCTTTGCCTTATTCAAGTTTTTCTAAACGGGTTTTTGTGCAATGTTTACTCCCTGACCAATCGAAACAGTGTTTACTTGACGTAGTAGGCATTTTCGACAATTGGTATTCCAGGGCGTGGCCCATCATTGACATCGAAATTACCGGTATGGTATCGATGCAACTAAAACTGCTGTTACAATATCAGCGCCAAAACACAATATATATTTTCAGTCGCTTATCTTGCGCTTTCGCTTTTATGGAAGGAAGTCTATTAAACATGGCGTTTTTTTGATGGTACCAATCTTTGACGCCCCCTTAAACTAACCGAGTCAAGCAATCATAAAATGGTGTGAATAGTTCTCTTAGTAAGAAATCTTTTTTTTAATGGAATCTGGTGAACTAGATCACACTTACACAATACGACATACTGATTACTAAAGCCAACTATCGGAAAAATATTGGACTTCTCATTTTCTATACCATATATTATTGGCGGTTAAGACCGACGATGAAATATCCACACGGTATCTAAAATTGGCCAATTGAAAATATTGTTATGTGTTGCAAACTTTGGCAATTGCATAGGAAATCAAATACCTTGCTTCTCACGATTGGGGTATAGAATAATTTCTGACAAACAGTTAGTAAATAC
The DNA here is from genome assembly GCA_019455685.1 of Philornis downsi. NCBI lineage: Eukaryota > Metazoa > Arthropoda > Insecta > Diptera > Muscidae > Philornis > Philornis downsi. Next base: position 72,233 of record JAHXMU010000686.1, on the reverse strand, counting down.
ATTTTGTATTTTTATACTCCCGGAGCGCGACCATATTTAATTATCTGTGGAGGTATACAGAAGATATTTGGTACAAAAGCTGCTGACATAAGAATTTAATGTTGGAGTAAAAATTGGCCTGAGTCCCAGCCCCATTTTAAGATTCTCTCATAGTGGTCAAATTAACTGATCGATCGCTACAAAACTTAAACGGTATTTTACTAACAGTGATGAAATTGGCATGTACTATATAAGGTTAAGGTTGGAAAAATAGTGTGGCACCGCTCGCACAATTTAACATGCAGAAAAAATGCCTATGTTTGAATATTATTTTTGTGCATTCTTCAGTTGTTAAACGATCCATATTCGTAAATGGCAACCTTTTACTAAATAAATAACATTTCACATGAGAGGTATTTAACAGCTGACAACCTTGCCAGACCGGCGGTTTTGAAACCACCAAATAGATAACTCTATAAAAACAATCAATTTTTAATATACAGATTTTGTCATTTCCAGTCTACTTTTGGTGTTTTTTTTGAAAAATTATATCAGTTTACCCATCACTTGTTATAAGTCTTCAAAAGTGGTCAAGAATTAAGTTATTCTATGAACTGAACGCTCCGCTTCCGGGACATAAACATATTTTTTAGCCATTTTCGTTTTGTACCATATAAAGGAACAAAGTGGTTACTTGAATGTTCTTTATACGGGATATGAAACTATGTTTTATTCCGCATGGGTACCTAAACACTTTTCTACCATATATAACATAGTGAGCCCGAAATAGTTGCACTCTGCTCACCTCACTTTAGCTTACGCCAAATACATCATACAAATATTTCCATTTATTTACATTTTGACTGCACATTTTTGTCACCTACTTATGAGACTATTCATTCGCTTTACTTACAAATATCTGAACGAGGCCACTTACGCTTGCTCTACACATGCTTTCATATATTTCTCGTAGCCCACGAGCTGTATATTTGTGTTGTAAAACAGTTTTCAAGCTCTCGTTGTCATGCATTTGCGATGCCTTCTAGGAGATATGTTGACAATGTACACAATGTCGTGTTAAAATTATGACCTATTTCACCCCTACAATACTTGCCAGAAAAAACTAACACGATGATTTTGATTGTCGTTTTGCAGATACAAATATTTGGAGCGCTCTCGTTCCTCTAGACCAACCACTGAATCTTCCCATGCTAATGATGATGGCATCGATGATGATGATGATAATGACGAAGATGAGGATCATGATAATACGGTAC